>JAWNNQ010001349.1:392500-992500 GCA_035044765.1 Leucophenga montana | reverse complement strand
CAGAGTCTGTGTGAAGGCAAAATAGTTGGAATTGTTATTTTTTTTTGTTTTCTCATAATTAAAAATTAATTAAAAAATAGATTTAATAACCATCACACAAAATTTAATATTGAATAGTTAAACAAGATTATTAACTTAGGTGCGCTGACACTTAGGGTGCTTGATCAGCAATTTTTTATTCCTTCATACCTTAAAACTTTGGCTATAAAAGTACATATGAGTTAAGAGTGTTGTGTCGTCCCTAGTCGGATCATAGGGTGAAATGCGTTACTTGAGTGAGTAGCATTCTTTATGCTCGGGAGCATTCTTTATGCTCGGGTCACTAGCCCAATGCAACCTGGTTTATGCTGAGGAGTAACATTTTGAATTTTATTTAAGAGAGTTGATTCTCCCCATCCGTCTACAGTTCAGAGCGTTAATTTCAGTGTCTCAGATGGAAGTTGCGTATATAGCAAGATCCCCATGTGGACCATAGATTTATACAGCGACCCGATCAGTACCAATGGTGCATACTTAATGAGATTTATGAGGGATTACTATATGAAACATCTATATAGTTGGCTTAATATTTCATAGAAGTCGTGGTACAATTGGCTTCATGCTATATGTACAAAACCGTAGAACACACATTTCGAACTTCAGCTCAAAATCTAAAAGTACCTCGCATATAATCAGACAGAATATGATTATCAAGAATACATATAAAATTATGGGGTCTCCGTTGTAACTTTAAAACTGACAATATATTTTTTAAACTATGTGTGAAAGTTATTAAATAACTTCCTTTTAACTGTGTTTGGTTTGTCGCATTGTGCATAGTTCGGCCGCCGGCGTTTAGTTTGAACCTCCAGCATCATGCGCCCGACGTCGTCCAGTACACTGATTCAGAGCCGCAGGCGCAGTGAGCCAAAAAGATATTGGCTCGACGCCTTTGGCGACATTCACAGTAGACTGGCACTTGCGCTGAGAGCGCACATGGCGACACTGGAGTTTACATTCATGACAAATGTTGTACAAACAACGCAGCAGCACTCATGCGTCTACACACAATGCATTTTTGATCTGGCAAACTTATGACTCAATCGTTTCACTTTTAGCCGGAGACGGATCTAAGGAGCTTGCCCAGTTAGAAGTAGTAGTAGTATGTATTTCAAAAGCCAGTAACTAACTCACCTCCTTGTTGCCATAATCGATGTACAGCACGCTTGCATTGCTGCCCTGCACACGTTCGATCTTAGCGCGATACCATTGATTGTCAATGGTGAACTGCGCAGCGCAGGTGTCACCACGCTTCGCGGTGTACGAGCCGGCAATCGGTGGATTGGATTGGAATTCCGCATGTAGTTTGCTCATCAGGGATTCTAGTTTGGGCCCGCTTTCGACGGATTGCGCAAAGAATGTCAAATTCTCGGTAACCTCGGTCACAATGACATTTTCATAGCTAACCTTACGTTCGACCGGTGCCTTATCGTCCTTCTCTTCCTCAACGACAGGCTTCTCTTCGGGCACTTGTTCAACATAATTGGCCCAGATGTTCTTCTTTGCAGCCTTGGCACGATCCTCTGCACTCTTCAGTTGGCGATAGTATTCGGATTTCTCTGCACTGAAATGCACCTCAGCCAAACCCTCCTCGACAAGTGCAACCGAAAGATTTACATTGTTCTCCATCCATAACCAACCAATTACCGATGAACCAGCCTTATCCGTGGTATCGATGTGCACCGATACATCACGCTGCAGCACACGATCACGCGTGAAGGCCAGCGCTTCATCACCGAAGGGTTCACCCTCCTGCGCGGGTACACCATTTAATGCAGGACGCGAAGAACGTGGACACGAGATGCCGGCCAGCAAGAAGGTAACCAGACAGCTATCCTTGGATATGTACAAACGCAGACGAGAACCGCTGGCAACAAACTCGATGGTGGCTTCGTTACGTAGCGCACGTTGCCACGCAGGCAGATATTGCGTCTTGATGCGGGAATGATCTACCGTCAGATCGTTGACACGTAACGTAGCATTATCCTTCTTGCCGTGCATACCCTTCTGACCCTTGACAGCCTGATTTTCGGCAGCAATCAGCTGATCGTATGCAGACGAACGTTGATCATCGTCCTGACGGTAACGCACACAAGTAGCCAAACCCTTGGCTACCATAGCTTCGGCCACATTCTGACCGCCAATCAACACGGTGTAGCAGTATTTCTCGGGGAAATTTTCGCGTGGCGGTGAAATATAATCGAGATTGCATTGTACCTTTTTGCTAATCAATTTCTTGCGCAAAAATTCACGTGCTTCAAACATGAATGGAATTTCATACAAGGGGCGATAATTCTTGCCACGGGGCGGTGCCTTGGCAACCTCCTCACCTTCAGCGCCAGGAAGAGCGCGGTCACGTGGTGGTCGTATGGATGACAGGAAGACTTTCTTAATCTGACCGTTGGCTAGTTTAACGTTAATGGCATCACCGTTAAAGACTTCAACTACTGTGCCGTTCAAATCCTTGTCCTTTGAGTTAAACGTCGGTACCTTTGATTGATAATCTTGCCATTGACGCAAACGTTTATCCTTGGCAACTCGTTCAGCGGCGCGCAACTTATCAGCACCTAAAAATTTAAAAGAAAAAATACGTACAGATAGCAAAATTAATATAACCTTCAAAAAAAACTTAAAACTAGATAGAAAATTTAACAAGTTAATGCATAGCTGTCGACGGGGTGAAATGATCTCGTTGCTTATAAAAGTATGCATTAAGATCTTGGAATCCGTCTTTAATCTTGCAAGAACGTCAGCAATTGCAAAGCACTACCAAAGGATTGCTCCAAAACGGCGCACGCATTGCTGACGTAATTGCTGATATGGATTATAATGCACACAATTGTCGATCTGATGTCTAATGTAAAGGCACATGGTTTATAGGTGCGAAATACAACTTGAATCGAACGATATTGTGTTGGCCATATAGTGGTTTCAAATATAAGCCTAACTTTGGCATTTGGATTAATGAAGCAGAAACAATTACTTACCACCCTTCATGACCGCCATTGACCAGTCGACACACTTAGCCAAACCCTCGCGCAGCAACGCTTCGGCAATGTTGCCTTTTGGGTACAGAATTGTACCGATAAAGTTGGAATTGTTTACTGACTCTAGGCGTATTTCTACCTCACGTTGGAGCAGACGTGTCTCCACAAAGTAACGCGCCTCATCGGCAAACGGCACCTTCACAGACGGAATGGGCTTGCCATCAGCATCAAGTTTAACGCCCGGACAACGTATACCCGAAATCATAAGCGTAATGTAATGGAAGTGAGGCAGCAGGAAGGCACGCACCGTTGAACCATCACGCACGTGCTCAATGATGGCTTTAACGGGTTTACCGCCATACACATCGACTAAATGCGCAGGATTCTCGTGCACCCATTTAATGTTGCGCACCTTGTCCGCGGTATTTACATTATGCGCCCACTTGCCACGACCGGCAGCCTTGGCCTGATCTTCCAATTCGATTAGCGTTTGTTGTTCCGCGCTGGGACGTCCCTCGCGACGTACTGTAACCAAACCTTCGCGTACCATTGATTCCACAACATTTTCACCGCTCTCCTTGTCCTTACCCAGCCAAACGAAACCGTATTCACGATTGGAATTCGCAGGCTTGTCATAGCTGAAGGTAACCTCAGCACCGATCAGTTTCTTGCGCAGAAATTCACGTGATTCCCAGGCCCAGGGTTCATCCTTGGTTTCATCGCCACCAGCGCCGGGCCGACGCGCAAGCTTTGGTGCGAGTACATAGGAGAAGGTAATTTGTTTCTCTGGTGGCGGCGCACCTTTCGATGCACGTATGACAACAGTATCGCCGGAGAGAACCTGTGTAAAATTAAATAAAATGAAATTTATTTCGTTTAAAGTAATATAATTATTTAAAAGTAAAGTATGCTGTTACATACTACAATCTAAATGGTATGAAGTACGATTATTTCTTTTTCTTTTTTCACGAAATCCGTACACGAGTGTTGAGGTTATTCACTGCAGCGTGAAAATGCCATGAAAAACGATAAAAATAAAATAAAATAACTAAAACATGTGCTCGGCGGTGTGTTAAGTTAGCTGCGCAGCAGTGTTGCATTTGAGTGTAGTCTGTGTCTACAATTTCTGGTATATTTGGAAAAGCGCGCGCATTTCATCTAAACAAAATGATTCACACTGATCTGACTCATTTTCAATCACATCGAAACGCATTTAAACAGCAAACGACCGGTTTCATTTTTCAAAATATTTACTACAACTATTTACTATTAACGGTAGACAATAATTGTACGACAAGTTCATTATTAAGTCATGACCAACATTTATTGTGGAGTGGCGTAAACAACAAAATAATATAAGAGTGTACAATAAAAATATCAAATTCACACTATGGAGATTGAAGCGCATTGACACCTTAGTATCTAGGAAAAGGAAAAAAAAAAATTTTAAATTCGACTGATACAAAAAACATATGACTTCAGAACGATTAATAAATCAAAACATCCACAAAGAATCATAGATAACACAGCCAGTAAACTTTATCAGATGAATATTGGCCACAAGTGACGGAGTTTTTCATCCTAAGAATATTGTCTTTGTTGTATTTTAGAAATATTGACGAAAAACGCACTAATAAAGGTCCTCTTACAACGACGTATCGCGAATGAACCGAAGACGGTGTAGAAAAACATTGCAAATATGTAATACTGTACATATATTCCCGAACAATTGGATCGACTAGCAACTTCTAATAGTACACACTCTATACAAGCAACTAATCTGAACCAACTTTATCAAAAAAGTTTCTTATGTAGAAAAAAGAAGTATAAATTTTAAGATAAATCAGTTTTGTGATTTATAGCAGTTTTATTAATTAAAATATTAATTAAGTCTTTTAAGAAATGCTTTTTCTCTGATTCGTTGCAAAAACAAAATCTTCTTGCTTGTAAGGTTTTTTTTTTTGTCCATTCTACTGCGACGTTGAAGGAATCTACCACAATATCGATGCTGATTTTTCTCTCTTCTTCCATTTGATCCTCTTTGCTCGCGATGGTCTCGTCATTTGCTATTTCATCTTCTATTTCAAAAAGTACGCTTCTCTTGTTGCTACCAGGATTTTTTGATCTTCCAATCATCATCAAATTGTGTTTATGCGTCACTGTTGCATTTATACAGGCATAATGGAGACCCTTTCGTTCATGGTTTTCCGTCCAACATCAGTTTTTTAGAAATCAGTTGCGTTTGATTTCTTGTGCATACCTTTGTAAACCAGATCGCTTTCGTCACAGTTGTAATCTTTTCCGGTAAAAACACATTTTCGGCAATAATCTTTTTGAAATCGCTTGTAAATGTAGCAGCACTCTCAGCATTGGGGGAAAGTTTTGCACCGGAAACCGTCAAAATTCTTATGCAGTGGCATTTTTTGAATTTATCAAGCCAGCCATCACTGGCTGATAATTCTTCGTGTCCATTGAGTGACCTATTTGAATCTAGTGCTTTTACTTTCAGAATCTCCTTTGAAACCAATTCGTTTATACTAAAAACTAAGCGTATAGTTCATCATCAAGATCTGGATTTTTTAATGGTTTCATTCGTATGATTTTTTTTTTTTTTATTTTATTAACATACGTTTTTAAGGCGAATTGTTCCAAGTTTTCTTTATTTTTTTTTTATCCACGCTAAAGTAGATTTATGGATGTTGTAGCTTCTGCAGATCGCAGTTGGTGTCTTGCCATCTTGAAGTTCACTTAAAATTGAATATTTTGTTTTCAAAGAAATTGATACTCTGCCTTTCTTCTCCATTTTTACGGAAAAATTAAAATGAAAAATAAAACAATGGTTGCTTGTACAGAAGTTGTGGAATCAAAAAAGTTGCTAATGCAGAGGTTGCTACAATAGAATGTTGCTAGTGTAAATAATGCTTTCTTATTACGCAGTAAAATACAGAATAGCTCACAACAAGACGCTTTACAAGATGAAGTTCCTGTTTAGCAATATGAAATGTGCAATACCGAAGGATGAGCAGAGTAATATGATATATAGCACTTCTTGCGGAGGAGACAGGTCGAACGTATTTAATAAAGTAAAATATATGTTGATACGGCCAAGTCAAAAGTAAAGACAAGACATAAGTCTGATCAGTGTTGCCATTGAATTTCGAACCACAGAACGGCACTAGCAGACCACTGTGAAAATTTAGGCACTTTGCAGCTATTGAAGGAGTGGATATTCTCCAACAAGTAACTTAGGGACAAACAGGGATGCAATGATTATGAGTTCATTTAAAAAAAATCAAATTGTAAAAATTCTTTACTGGTTTTTATCATCAATTTTATGACGAAAAATTATTTTTTTTCATTTGTTGGAATTGATTGTAGAATGAAATTGAGCGTTCATCATGTTACGATGATAACAAATAGAAACAAATTGGCCACAACGGTCAATGAAGCATGTTCCTTGTTTAAGGCTCTTTACATGAACCATAGATATGTATGGGACAATATTCTAAGTGGTCATATTCATACAACAATTTTAATATCGGGCCACTTTTGTATGGGATCATGTTCTTTCATACATTTTATCTGAAGAAAGGTAATATCTATCTCTTATAGTCTCCGAAATCTTTTCGTTTAAATAGGTTTCGGAAGAACAAAAAGATAAAGTCTAAGTATAAGAGTATAACAGGTTTATGTCCATGCTGCCTATAACAGATGTAACATCCATTAGTATGACGTATTAGGAAAAAAAACTAATATTTTACAGTCTGATATTTGCAATGCCCACGAAATGTTTACAATAAAATATATTATATAAAATTTTTTCCCATCTCAAAACGATTTATAAATCGAAATATCAGCACGAAATTTTGGTCTCAATCTTCAGTAAATCGCCAAAATGTACTTTTCAAAATTTATTTTGAAAGGTATTTGAAAGAACTTACAAATGATTTACTACCTGGCCACAGAGCCAATTGCAATCGGGTGTTGAGGAACAAAAGCTTCTTAGTATTTTTACAACAATTAAAATTTAGGTTATCTAAAGGAATTTAAACAAATACACAAACAAATTATTGCTTTTTAGTCGTCAAAAATTTCAATGTCATAACTTTTGAACGAGTCGATCGATTTACTTGATCTTGAGCTCGTTGGACACGCCTCGGTGTGAAAAATAAAAATAAGTTTGGGGTGATATGTTCCTCACGAGCCCTAATACCCCTTAAGGATGGGTATGTTCAACAACCTATATTTCGGACTGGATAGATCCGATTTTAAATATTATTGTAACTTACATTTTCTGAATGTAAGTTACAATACCTTTTTATTGGTATGCAACTACACTGAGGTGGGCTTTCGTCACTTGCGTGTATTAACGTACACAGTAAAGGCGATCGTTAGTTTTTCGCTCTGCTTAGTTTACACAAAATTATTCACACTGACCTGACTCATTTTCAATCAAATCGAAACGCATTGCTGTGGCAAACGACTGGTGTCATTTTTCAAAATATTTACTACTATTTACTATTTTGACGAAAGTCAATAATTGCACGCCAAGTTCATTGACTGTTTTATTAAGCCATGACCAACATTTGTTGTGGCGTGGCGTAAACAATAACAAAATAATATATACAATACGATTTTGTTTATTTTAATTGAAATTCCATATGCGTATTGGCTGCAAAGTACGCGAAATGCTTACATTGCAATTTAAAAATGTTTTGACTTGAAAAAAAAAAAAATGAAATTTCAACAAAATACACGAGATTCAAAGCATCTTAATGTGTAAAGTGAAATTTTATAAGGGCTTTCAGAGCATAAAAAAAAAAATAAAACTGTGTACAAAGTTAATATCTTAAAACATGATATGTAATTGAAATCGAAGAAAAAGTTTAACTACTCGACATATTTTAAAGATTTGAAGATTTCACTACCTAGTGTTTTATGATTAGATACTTATAATCGAATGCCATAAAATACTTGAATAGTTAAATTAAGTTTCGAATTTCCGTTCGATTCGAAAACTAAATAAAACAATATCATCGAAGTTACATTCGAACCGGAAGTCTTGAAACATATTTTTACTTTAGCAAGATACATTTATGATATCGTAATGTATTTACTTTCTCTTGTACAGATCACAAATTTCCCAAATAGGTGGTAATATATGAATATGGGTTTGAGTTATTCTCTGACTGTAATGCCACTATATTGAACAAAATCATTACAAGATATCATATCTTGAGTTATAAATAAAATTGTGGATATTACGATTTGCCCCCTTTAATTCCCCTACCACTCCCGACGGACCAGCACCACACATAATCTAGTGTGAATAAGTAATCTGTAAATTAGTGAAAGTTGTTTAATATTCTGACAATGCAATTATTATAAAAATTGCTTCACGCTTAAAACAGTGGAAGGGTCTATGACACATAGAAATCCAACGGATATTATAAACAGTTACAACAAAAATAAAATGTATGTTTTCTACTTTGATTAAATTAAATTCTGAAGTATTTTTAAAGATGTTACGAGAAGAGTTTCCAACATGGCAGTTACACTATAGCGCACTCGCTCCCACACATACAGCGCAGGTGGTGGCGATGAAGGTGATGTTGGCAACAACATTCAACAGGTTTTTATATACATATATATATATATATATTTTTTTTTTTGAAAGACTGCAAATGATGCGCGTTTGGCGGCGTTGACTTGATAAGCATGCAACCAGTTTCTTAAAAGCAAATACAAGCATTTAAGTGTAATATAAATACATACATATGTATGTACTTAAAGAAGCTTGCAATGAGGCAACGTCATCAAACGAACTATTGATGAAGTAAATGACCCAACAACCTGGTGACTTTGTTCAAAATGCTATTTGAAACGACGACGACGACGACGACTAATGAGCTGTTTGTGCGGCGGCAGTAGATAAGCGTTGTTATCAACATATAGACTGGATTAATAAGAGCGCCAAGTGGGTACTCGATCTATATATACACATATACTCGTATTAGCTTAGAGGCTAGCAGCGGCGGCGGTACGGCGGATGGTCTCACATGATAAGAGTGTCTCAAATGCATTCAACTTTCAATGATAAAATTCTGTACATAATTTCAAAGAAATCCATGGAAGTGCGCCTAAATGTGGTATAAAAAATCAATTTTGAATATAAAAGTGAAAGTAAATTTTTTTTTTTTATATAGCGACAAAAAAAAAACGCAACAGCATTTTTCATATAAAATTGAGGTTATAGACGAAACATAAAGCGCCGCATTTGCCCGTGACTAAAATTTTAGTGGAATGTAATGAAGCAGGGAATACGGTGTTGAGGAAGTTGAGTGCGAAACTAAATACAAAGTCACGCCAGTTTATTTAAGTGGTTCCAAAGTCGAGTATAATGTGCCCGCCCAGTATATACTTAAATATTTACAAAAAAATAAAAAAAACTGGTGGCCGGTAAAATTTTTGAATTTCAGCTGCTGCTGCCACGCGCTGTCAACGTCATCAATGCACACACACACACACACACACACACACACAAAAAGAAATACACCATTTGCTTGCTCGCTCATACATGCTACTTTCGACAGTTGGAATTTAATGTTCAGAGAAGAGTAGCAAAATCTGCCAACCTGGCAGATTGGTAAAAAAAAAAATATAAAAAAACCGACGACGACGACGAGACCAGCAGCAACTTTCATTTCGGCCGCTGCCGTGGCACGAAGTTCGTGTTCGACGTGTCAAGCATACAATGTATGCCATAATTGCGTCTCGCTTGTACAGCAGCGCAGTCAACAAACAACGGACTACGACGACGACAAAGATGATAAAGCGCGTACTTCTTCACTTAGCCGTAATACACAGACACACACGCACACACATAATTTAAGCTTATTTCACGCCGCCGCCTTTTGTATTGGAATTTTTTCAATGAATTATCATGCATATTTTTAAAATTTTCATTTATAATTTTTAATTGAGTTGCACCAAATTTAAATACGCACAATTCGTCCACACAACTTACTTGTTTCACAATGCCGCTAAGTATTTTAGTAGGCGCCGACGCTGCGGGCGCTCCTTCCTTTGCAGCAGCTGCCGTATTTGGTGTACCACTCATTTCAATGATTTATTAATTGCCGCTTTATAATATCCTAATCGTATGTTTGCGTTAGCTCAGCACGCGTATTTGGCTTTATGCTTGTGTGCAAGAGTCACTTGCTTTCTTTCAAATTTAATTAAGTTAGTACAAAAGAAGATCGTCGCCGTCGTTGTCTTCGTGTGCACAACCTTTTTCACACACTGGTTTTATTCGCCGTACCGCGTTCACCGAGTATCACACACACACTCTCATAGACACAACTCACCGCCCGTAAATGATTTGACAGTTAGGCGGCGACGTTGTCAGCAGCGCTTCCAAATTCTTGCAGCTTTTGTACTAAATTTGCCGATTTAATTTTTTTTGCGGGCGGAATTTTTTAATGAATTTTTCGTTTGAAATCGTTTTTCCCTATTTCTTTTAAAAATTTATAAATTCAATTTAATAATTTCGTGTAAGATTTACATGCAGAAGTCTGATTTTGAAACATGTTAAACAAAATCTTGATATATTAAAACAAACACATTTAAAATGAAAATTCAATTTTCGTTTGAACAGAAATTTCTGCAATTTTTTAATAATATTTACTTTTAAATTACTTAAAATCACCAATGCTTTTCCATTTTCCAGACTGTGTGCAAGCTCTTAAGTTTTCACTCAGTTACATATATTCTTGATCATCATTCTGAAATTAGGTCGACTTAGCATCTATGTCTGGATGTATAAGTCAACAGAACTCAGGAATTATAAGAGCTAGAGACATTAAACTTAGACATTTCGATTATCTTTGACAATGATTTCATTTTACCAGTTTATGCACACTTTTCCAGGCCAAATAGCAAAAAAAAAGTTTATTAATTGTTTATACCCTGTACAAAAATATGTGGAGCTGTGTATATTCGGTTTGTTTAGCTGTCAAAATGTATGTAACATATATAGCGAAGGAAGCTTCGGAGATCCAATAAAGTACATATATTCGTCATCAGCACGACAAGACGAGTCGATCTACCCTTGTCGGCCCTTATGTCTGCCTGAGAGAAAAATTCTCCGTCCAGAGAAGCCTTAGACAAACTAGGTTCACGGTATGGGGTCTCCTTTTTTCGAAATTTTTATTTAAAGTAAGCTTTGATTTGCCTCAAGAGTTTATTTGCATACCTTGTAAAATAGTGGTTATATCCTTAAAATGACATTTTTCAAGGTAAACCAGCTGAAAAATTATATTACTACATAAAAGAATATGGCGTGTACATGATATAATATAGTCGAGCACCTCGATTAGAGCTCTTTCTTCTTTTTTAGTTTATTTCTTCTTTTTTATGCTTCAATTTTAATATAATGGCATGTACGCGGAATTATTTCACATATTCAGATTACATTATAGTCTATAGCCAAAATGTGCATTCGATGTCATATTTTTGTTCTTTTAGATTTTGCTTTGCTTAACTGAAAAATTTTCTCAAACAAATTTTGAATAGATACGTTTTCGCGGTTCAAATCGCTAGTTTAGTACACACACATACCTACACTAATGGGACACCCGGATTTCGCTATACAAGTATATTTTGTATTAAATTACATGCGCAACGAAATAAATAAAGTACGTTTCAGAGTAATTAAATAAATAAATGAAAAAATGGTAATAAAATGGTTAAAAACAAGAAAAAACGTTAACTTCGGTTAAACCGAAGATCTTATACTATTCACACGGAATCGTACTGTAAAACATAAACGTGGGGAGGGTTAAATAGGGGCTACCCCAAAAAGTTGAGGGTACAGGCCCACTATTAGCTGTGTATGTAGCGACCATCTATAAGATGCCTCCATCATAAAAGTAAGCGTTTGGTTTGTATGGGACTACCTCAAAGAGTGGTCGGGAAACGCCCATTTGTACAAGTATATGTATGTGAAGAGGCTGTCCACCAAGTCGCTTTTCAACCAAATATTGACTGTTGCAAGTTTTTGTGCTTCCCACCCATTAATGTATATCTGAAGCGGTCGTCCACTAGAAGCTAGCAAATCTATGGCTCGTATAAGCAAGGTATAGGTTTCATTTAAAGTATTATCCAAGCATATTATTCACCTTCTCTATTAAAATTACTAATAACAAATAAAAAACCTCTTGACAAGGTAAAAACCAAATGACGAAAGGCTACTTGCAACTCACAGAACATAACTTTTGTTTCGAAATGTTTATATTTTTCATTTGTATGGTTTGCATTGATGGTAATATGTAATTGAGGGTTTGTCATGTTACTATTAAAATAAAATATAGATTTTTTTCTTGGACTTCAATTTGTTTCTCTACCTGTCTTCTCGATAATTCATCACTACATCGAAGCATGACAATGATCTTGACTGAGAAAATGCAAATTTAATCTAAAATTTCTTCGAAAAAATTCGCTAATCACACTTTTTATGTTTCTTAGAGAAGCACCATAAGATCAGCAGCTGTCACTTGCAATTTTATAATATGATATGTGTGCCAGGTAGCCATTGCACATATGCCAGCATTAACCACGCACGGCGGTAATTACTGTTGCTATCTCACTCTGTTGCTATGCCGCATTAGGGTTAGAACTTTGCATAAAAGGCAGTAGATATTCCGAAATGAAATCAGTTCAAAAATATTAACTGTAGTGTCAACTACTGAAGAAACCGCTTATACAAGTATATAAATTTTCAAGTTTCAATATTTAAAATGGCAGAAGGTCTATATCAAAATATCGAACAAGGCATGCAACAGCATGTTGACATGCCAACTTACTCGACTGATAACGAGTATGATGCATTTCCACTACTCGATTTAAATGACTACGTAGTGCTGAAGATTTGCCGCAGCGTTAATGATTTCTGCGATCAGATATCACTTGCACAGACATGCAAACCGATCGCTGACATCTATGCGAATCAAATTTGGAACCGCATCGGATCGACTTGCGAAGTGGGTCCAACGAATGATGTGCGCCGTAGGCCGGTATTGCAACAGGATGTGCGCCGTAGGCTGGAATTGCAACAGGACTACATATTCTTTGTGCGGGCTATGCGTAATCAGTTCAGCTACTTCAGTACGCATGAGAATCATCGTTTTCTCACTGGACTCGCCGGCTACTTACGCATGTTACAGTCTGGTGTCCACGAATTTCCGAAGTTTAAAATGTGCACACTGGAGGGCAGCGGAGATGATGATGACGACGATGTGGATACATTACCACAGTGTCTGCCAAATCTTAAATCGCTGACACTATTCAAGGAACAATTGACATCGCTGCACATTTCGCAATTTCGACATTTGCAGGAACTCTTTTTAATCGATATACCGGTAATTCCCAAATATCTGTTAAACAGTATTTGTCAATTGTCTGAGCTGCGCATACTTGATGCACGCAGTTGCACAAATCTCCGACTTGCGTCTTTAAAGAGTGAAAGCTTGGAGATACTACGGCTGCATATACACACCATAAGTTATATACTGCCGGATATATTACTTCTACCAAAGCTACGCATACTTGAAGCACGCTATTATGAAGGAGCGCCTCGTCAATTCGTAATGCGTCATGGCAACCGCAGGGATGTGATACCCGAAGAGCGTCCGCACCATGGCAATTACAGAATATTTCAATTACTGCTGGCAACCAAATCGGAAGAGCTCATCGGGCTACATTTGAACAATTATGCAATGAATTTATCGCCCAACTGGGACAGCAAAATGGATCCAATGAATATGCGCAAATTGAAAAAATTGATCTTCAACGGCTGGAAGGCGGAGGATATGTTTTTGGAGCGTCACATATCCAACACATCTAATTTAAAGACGCTCGGCGTTGGCGATTGGAGAGGTCTGACATTAGAAAAACTACTTTCACTTGTGTCGACCTACAAGGAGCTTGATTTCCTTGAGCTGTCGGACTTCGTAGTGGATGGTCCAATAGTCCATAGTATTGCCTGCGCACTAGAATATGAAGGACGCATTAGACCGCTAGCTTTTTGGAACTGGTCAAAGCTAAAGAATTTCCTCAGCGAGTACGAGATACAGTATTGGAGTGCATACAAACGGTTACAACTGTTTTTGGAACCGGGTGAAGCGCCCAATCTACGTGAAATTCGACGTGATGTCTGGGGCTTCGAGATGGAATTCGACCCCATCAATACTCTTCATAATGATAAAGTCAATGCTGCAGTAAACGCCGTTTCCGAGGAGTTGGGGCTTCCCAATCCCCTTAACACTCAAAATTCGACCATCATCCTTGACCACATAGTTTAAGTTTAATCTTAAGTATTAAAATTACTAAATAAAAATGTTCCATTTTTTTTTTTGTTACAAGTAAATATATTTAAATCTAGATTTTTACTTATATAACACAATAATATTTTTTAATAACTATTAAAACATTTTTATAAAAAAAAAAAACTATGAAAATTGTCTTATTTAATTTTTCAGTAGAAAACATCATTCAAAAGTTAGAGCAGGCGAGTATACGTCAACTGATCGCAAAAATTTCTATTGTTTTGAGCAAATTCCATGAAATTGATAGTTCCTTTCGTTTTTTTTTTCCAAAAATTCATGAACAATTAAATATTTGACAATTTTGGAATCTTTTTTGAATTTTTCAAAAATATTTAGGACTTCTTTTTTTAACCCTTTTCTTTTAAAGGAACCCAAACTATCAAATTTCATGGAATTTGCTCATAACAATACAAATTGTTGCGATCAGTTGATGTAGACTCGCTCAAACATGAAAAAACACAAAATTTCGCGGTGGGTTTGTACGTAGCGGGCCATGCCCATTAATGTATGTGTCAAGCATCAGTTCACTATTGACTTCAATAAAAACATGGCTAGATTGACTCGTCTCGGATAAGAGAATATATATACTTTATGGGGTCTACGATGCCTCCTTTATTGCGTTACAAACTTTCAGACAAACTGATAATACTATTTAAACTCTGTGTGAATAGTAATTATTGTATTATTGTGAATAGTAATTGTAATTATTTTTAAAAAAGTTATGAAAATAAACATTTTACATAAATCTGAACTTGCATGCAACCATTTCCTCTGTCTTCTCCCCCCATATCCCCAGAACGTCTCCCAAAAATGTCCTCCAAAAAGTCCACCAAATCTCCCCAAAATGCTCTCATCAAATGTATCCCCAAATGTCCCCCTGTTGCCATACTAAATATCCCCCAAAATGTTCCTCAAAATATTCCCACAAATGACCCCAATATGTCCCCCAAATTTCCCCCAAATGTCACCACAAATGTCCGAACATTAAGAAAAAAAAACCAGAAAAAACGTTAACTACGGTTGAACCGAATCTCTTATACCATTCATACGAAATTTTAAATCGTATTGTAAAACATAAACGTGGGGGGGAGGTGGTTTAAATAGGGAGAGGCTATACCATTACAAGCTACCATATCAATTATAAGGAGATATTAACTACAATAAAAAAGTGTCGCCAAGATACTGCTTAAGAACGCCGTCAACAAAATAACTCTGCAGTCGAGAGATGTTGGAGAGCTATATCGAGAGAAACTGTGAAAGGGACACGCCTTTTCACTCGCAAAAAAGGAGCAAGAAAGGCGTTAGTTTGTTGAGGTGTTATGTGATAGAAATTAATCTCGAAAATTTTATCGAACGGTCAAGCGACTGACCAAAGGTTTTAAGTCCGGAGCTTCTTTCTGCAAGGACGATAATTAAAGTCTGGTTACAGATGCACAGGAATCACTGATACTGTGGAGAAGTCACTTTTCTAACCTACTTGGAGGCAATGAGTAGTACAATGCCGTCGATAGAGAAGTTTTTCTAGAATCACTAATTGATGATGTTCTTGTAGAGCCGCCAGACTATTATGAGGTCGACTCAGTAATTAAAAAGCGGAGGAATAACAAAGCGGCAGGATTCTACGAGATGCCTGCTGAGTCAGAAGGCGTGTGCACCAACTGTTATGCAAGATATGGTCAGATGAATGCATGCCTAACGATTGGTGTCTTAGTCTTCCTTGCCGATAATAACGAAGTTCTTCAACGCATGATCTGAACTTGGTATCCCAGTAAAGATCATTCGACTTTGCATGATGACGCTATCACGCGAACAAAGCGTCGTCAGAGTATGAAAGATCCTCTCCAAGCCCTTTGATACCAAAAGAAGTTTCAGGCGGAGAAATGATTTATCGTGCATATTAAAATCTCTTGACGGAGTACATCCTACGTCAATGCCCATACGTATAACAATAAGGCTTGATCTTCAATAAGATAAAAATATATAAGACACTATTAATCCCGGAACCTGACAACATCCGATACAGCGTCTTTTGGAGTGTTCGAGAGAAAGATTCTTCGTAGGATTTTTGGTCCTCTTAAAGTTGACGTCGAGTTTAAGACCCGTAAGAGCCCCGAGCTGTCGATGAGGTTGATATAGTGCAGCGCATAAAATACCAGCGGATGCACTTGGCTGGTCACCTCATTCGGATGAACCCCCAAGCTCCAGCACTAAAGGTTTACAACGGAAACCTGAACTTAATTGGTGAATGGCGTCAGAGTGGACGTCTGGCACGACCAGGTCTATGATTTTGCTTTCCCAATAGCAGCAGAAACCTCCTCACATGTACTAAATCCTCATGTCCTTTTTTCATTCGAATACGACGTATTGATTTACGGGAAAACCCAGTCGCCATTGCGAACTACTGGTCGTCGCTTAGTCTGGTTATAATACAGTCGGAATATCAACTATAGCTTTTGTTTAGAATTTCATTTATAAACTGATTTTATTTTTTGGTTGGTGATTTGATTATAATTAGGGACTAGAAAAGGTTCTATGTGTATATTTATTAGTGTTAGTCAAGCCTTACACTTTTAATTAAACTACTTTAGATTGAAATATACTTGATGATAGCTTCTTGAAGACTACGTTTATCGTAAATGCATTAATTCCGCTGCGTACAGAGCGCTGCGTAACGCCGAGGTGCGTTAGTCCTCTTTGTAGAAATCCCGCAATTCAGATTGGAGACGCAATAGGCGCACATAAGTGACCAGCTTCCAGTTATCGGATTCATCGCTAGACTGCACAAATGTCGACCTATACGAGACTAGCTCCTGCGAGCCGTCTTGATCCAAATCGGCTATAAGCATGGAGTTCTCCTGATTGTTCAGATCTGGTTGGCAGAGCATTTCATCGCTGTTAATATTTTGTTTGCGGCAGAATTGCACAATATTGCTCTGCGAGGTATTCTCGATGTGCGTGTCAGCGCCAATGAATAGCACCAACATAACCGTCTCCGTAATCATTTGCATTTTGTAGTTATCCAACATAAGGGCGCTGCTTGATTTCTGTGTGTTGGATTGGTTTTTGGTTGGAACATTGAAACTATCGCGCTTCTGTATCAAATGTTCGAAATTATCGAACTCGTTTGTGGGAAATGCATGATCCAATGGCTCACTATCTACGTCAATATTAGGGTTACTCTTTTGACGATTCTTTTTCGATTGATTCTGATATTGTTGCTTCGATGTGTTAGCAGATTCCTTAGTTTTCTTTGATTTTGTAGCATCTTTAATGGTATTCTGTGTATGGTTTTTAATAGTGTGATTCGTATAGTTCTTCATAGCATCCTGCTTTGTTTGCGCATCGGCTACAGCAGTCTCGGCATTGTGCCATGTCCAGAATTTCATAACAAAACCAGACATCTTCGATTTGGTGTTCTTGAAGTGCCACTGTGCCGGTACCATGCCATAAGTGGCGCTGTTGGTAAAGTTGCTTATTACTTTCGTCTGCCCATTTTTAGTCAGGCTGAGCAAAAACGTTACATTGCAGTCCTCGGGACATTTACCACGATTTTCCACCACCAGTTCACGACCGCTGAGCGAATATATATTGCGCTGCGAGTCAATTTCCTTACGCTGACCGTAATGGCGATGCTGTGAGATTTTCGATGCTGGCGGCAGAATTTTTTGGCCAACAATCGATTTGTTTGTTATGAGCGCATACAACTCGGCCAGTGTCTTTGACCGCTGCGCTTCCGTGTTGTTACGTACACACGTATATGTCACTGATTGTCCTTTCTCCAGCTGCAATTTTCGTACAACATCGCAATCGTGTATTTGAAAAGCATCGCCAATGGGATTACCATGTCGCCCGGATAATATACGCAATATATTACGCGTCTCTAATTTTCCAGCGCTCATTGGCTGCTTCTGCTGGACATAGGCTTTAGTACGTTCCTCGAGCCATATACTGGAAACCAGCAGTATCTCTAGAACGCCATCACCATCCAAATCGGGCAATATAACAGGAAAATCAAATGCATCGACCTTATGTGCTGAACGCTCCTTATAGCGCCAATGCCATTGACCTGATACTGGATTAATGGCACCCAATTCACCGTACTCATCGAGACAAAGACAATCGGGTCGCCCATTGCGATCCACATCCAGCAACGTACAATCAATGGCCACTGGCTCGTCGACCATTTCATCGTACCAGGCAACTGCACCCGAACTGCCAATTAATGATATAATGCCGTTGCGCTTGAAATTCCCACGACGAAATTCCGGAAAAAATGCATCTCCTCGATAAAGAAAAATCAAATTATTCTCCCATGTACGCAGGCCGTTGACAACATTAATGCCACCCTTTAGCTCAATTTTTGTATAGTTATTCAGCCAGTTATGTGTCTTAATGCGATCTCCGGGTGCTGGGCAAGCGCTGCCCTCACCGCATGGCACAAGCCAGACAAAGCCAAATACAGCAAAGAGGCAAAGCATAATTGAACCAATGAAACAACAACGGCGTGCCGGAGACATAGCCTCGTTGTTGGCATGGTGACCATTGCCCAATATAGCAACATTGTCCGCTGTGCTATCGTATTCACTGTTGAAATGCGAGAATTCAGTACCAGTTCCACCAACGCCACCATGCATGTCGCTCAGCATGACCGAGCGAAATGTGTGCGAAATGTAGCTGCTGGGTGGTACGGCGCTGATGCCCTTGTTAGCTATGGAGGAGCGAGGAGCCGGTTGCGTGTCCAGTTGAAATCCTTGTGGACACTGAAATTGTTGATATTGTTTATTGGTATGCAGTTTGCACGCTTGATTCGTTTGATTCAGCGCCAAAGTATTTGGCGGCGGTTTGCGTCGATTACGCTTTGGCACAGCCGTTTGCAGTGTATGTTGCCTGTGCTTCGTGGAATTATGTATTTCGATTTCTTCGTCAGTTTCCGAATCGGTCATTGCCTGACTTAACGGAGTGTAAATGCCGATTCCGTGTAACGATTCCGTGTGCAGCATTTTAGCTGTGGAAAATCAATAATTGAAGAGTTGCGCTAAACGAATTAAAAATTTTTGTCTACTGCTTACCTTTAAGCAATGGCCAACAATACGCGTGTTATCAGCCTTTATAAACATATTTTTATGCTTTAAAAAACAATGCTTTTCTTGAAGTTGAAATTTTATTTTAATTTATTTGCGTGAGCAAATTTGCTAACGGTAATGCGATTACAGTGCGTCCAAATTTGTAACGGGCATTTTGTAACATCAATTCGTTTAACCCAGTTGTTGCCACCGTCCTTTTAATAGGCTTCGTTATATATTTTTCGCATATTTTACAGTTGCTTTATCGAATGCTTTGGTTCTTGCACTATTTGAAATTAATCATTATACTGGAAGTACAAATAAGTTATTTTTGACTTTTTGCATTTATTCGACAATAAAATTAATCATTGCTGGTTACTACTTTTTCCCACCTCTCAGGCAATTTTTGAATTATATCACTAGAAAATGTGCCGTGCTTAAAAGCGATCTAAGTTAGGAGCGAATTTTTCATTTCTGCTACAGAAATGAACCGATTACCTGGCAAAATACGGCGGTTGCGGCAAATATTCCTACTGAGCGCTTCCAAATATCGAATTTTGTCATGCTGAAGAATAACTTTGTCATGTTTTTGCTCGTTTTAGCAGCTCATAGTACACAACACCCTTTTGGTCCCATTAGATACACAACGTGATACTCGAATCACGAATATTCGGCTATGGTGTTGATGTTCAAGACAATGGCACCGATTGACTGGGCATACCGTTGTATTTTTTTTCTTGGGGTTATCGTAGAATATCCATTTCTCATCACCAGTCATAATTCGACGTAAAAACCCTTCCATCACACTGCCTTTGAATCAACTGCTCGCAAGTGAAATATCGCCTTTCAACGAGTCTCGGTTTCAGTTAATAAGGCACCCAATTGGTTTGCTTTTGAATCATTTCTATGGAATTCAGTGGTACAGAAAATGCTTGTTTAGTCACTCCCAATGATTCTTCATGCTCCTATTTCATTTGGATTTGAATCTTCATCAAGTAATGTCTCCAATTCTTTGTCTTCGAATATTTTTGGCTGTCCAGAGCGGGACTTGTCTTTCTGATAGTTTGCTCTGAGCATTATAAAGTTGCGATCAGTTTTCATTCACATTATTAGTATATACATTTTCTTTCGCATCAATGCAATACGAACGGTCAAGCTCGTTGAGAAGGAGGGGGGGAGGTAAATGAAGTAAATTACATTGGGTAAAGAAAATCGAACAAAGTAAACTGCGTTTTGAAATAGGTACATGCAAATGTAGCTTAGTTGTTTTTTTTTTTTTTGATGACGTAAGTAAGACGACAGTTACTCCCTGTGGAATAGAATTTGTTCTGGTGTCGATGGACCACTTGACTGGATATAAGAACTTCACAGCAATAAGATATATCATCCTTCAAGCCAGAGCCGTCACTATCGATATTATAATTCACAATATTGAAAGTATACTGACCGATTTACAGCTAATTCGGGTTCAATGGAATCGCATTTTATAAGAGAGCAGATCAGTTACTACATCATTAGGGGATGCCTCATCATCCTTCCTTTTTCGCGAAAAAACATTTTACCCAATTTTTCAATGAAAATAATGAATGAAATAAGTGAAAATAAAGAATTAAATTTCAAAAGAGAAACTTTTTTATTTATTGTCGTTTCTGTTAAGGTATGAATTTCAAGTCGTTTCGACGTCATGAAAAAACTAAACGATTCCTTTTCTTTCTGCTGCTGCAAACTATGTAAATCAAACATCAATCAGATGCATCTGGATAATTTCAGGATATGCATTATATTCACATAGTTTTTAGACTAATATCACAAATATATACTTCACACTGCGCATATTTTGTACAATGCAACAAAGATATAAAGCCAAAGGAAGTTTAAAGCTGAAAGGAAGTTTCACAATGCAATCGTGAGCTCTTTCCATCTCTCACGATATCTCTCTGTCTTAACACTCAAACAAGTACACAGCTTCTCATAACCGCTAAGCAAATGTAGACAATAATGAAATACGTGGTATTTTTGGAATTATATTATTGAGTGGCTACGCAATTGTTCCCATGTGTGAAATGAAATCAGAATTTAAAAACCACATTTCGACAGAATAGAAAAAAAAATTATGTCTATGGTGACGTATTACGGAAACCACTGGGGCTACAAAATATTGACTGCAACAAACTGACTCGATTATATTGAACAGTTGGAGCCATTCCAAAGAAAATCGATGCCCATACAAGAAAATTTCACAACAAAGTAGTGTTGAAAACAGGGACGCAATTATTATGGTTTATATTTAAAAAAAGCGTCCGTCCATTATAAGCTACCAGGTAAATTATTAATTATTGACATTGACTAAAATAAAAAAGTTTGTAGGGGGACAAAAAGTGGATGTAACGGATCAATCTTCAACTGGATTTTTAACTGGATTGCATAAAAATTGGTCCCCAAAAATGCGCAACAACATACAGACGAATAGACAGACGAACATGGCTAAATCGACTTGTCTCGGCGAGCTGATCAAGAAGAAATATATTTCATGACATCTACGATTCCTCCTTTAATGCGTTACAAACTTTCACTGTACACCGTTATTCTAAGAATTTAAAATGAATTTGAAAATAAAAATGAGTTTAATATTGAAAAGTGAATATCACTCTCGCTCTTCTTTTCATTTTCTGGAAAACGCTGATATACACGAAGTAAAATTACAAAACATAATGTATTCAGTGTTATAGCCTAGCCACAATATATAATTTTCAAAGAAAATAAAAGTTAAAAAAAAAAATATTCCCTTGCTTTAAGTGGGTTAAACGTCATGGTACGATACAACAACTGAAAGAGATAGTCATTTACAATGTCATAAGGTGCAGGAGAGATAGCTAGAATTGTGCACATCACTAACTAACATTCACACGGCAGTGCAGTGCTGCAAAATGCATGTATGAAGAACAACAACAACGGTCATATGCGCGTATGTGTGTGTTTGTGTGTAGTACTGAAGACACTACGTTAAAAATCATTGCAAATTGTTTATGTTTTTCGCACATAAATTCGCATAAATTCAACTGTGCGTATTTCGAACAGTGTCTGCACAATTTGTAGCTCAATGCGCGCTTATTAAAAACAAATGTAGTGTCTTGACCGCAACGCAAAGAGCACAACAAAGTGAAAACATTTTTTTTTACACGAACGTCTGACGACGGTGTGAAGCAAGCAAAAGCGGGTTGGTAATAGAACCGAAGAGGGGGTGCGCAGAGAAGGCAACGACAATAGTTTTGCCTTATTTTTGTTGCAATTTTTTTTGTTACTTACACTCCCAATTTCAATCTGCGCAGCATTCGCCAACGTATTTTCAACTCCAACTCCTTACAACGCGTCGCACAGCCGTCGCCATCGTTTCTCAAGTGTCGTCTGTCATTTATTCCGGGGAGAAAAAGGTGGCTGCATCCGTTTCAAAACCACCGTACACACATGTCCTTCACAATGGCCAACACACTGGAGGAGCAACAAAGCTTGCGCGAATGCGAGAATTATATACAGACACATGGCATACAGCGTGTACTAAAAGACTGCATCGTTCAACTGTGCGTTTGTCGCCCAGATAATCCCATACAGTTCCTGCGACAATATTTTCAAAAACTGGAAAAGGTAAGTCTTAAGCAATTTTTTTTTTTTTTTTTATGGTAATACATCTACAATTCATAATCTAAAATTCTACTCTTCACTCAAGAACGAAACTGTAGGTGCCTATTTGGTCTACAACTTTGCTGTTTTCAAAATTCAAGGCTTTATTATAAAAAGCTACATACTATTATGATTCAAATCGATCTCCAAAATTTTCTTCCATTGTTCAGACATCATACGAATGGAAGAGTGACTCGTCTTTAGCAGCAATCCAAGCAGTTCAAATAACATTGATCGGAGCAAGTGGTTATCATATGGATTCAGTTGGTTTTCCAACATGGCGCTGAGAATTATCCTGTTGAAAAATCACTTTATCGAGCCTCTGCTTGAATTGCGTCTGTTTTTTCTTCAATATTCGGTTGAAACGCGTGAATTATTGCTGATACCGCTCCCC
Organism: Leucophenga montana; assembly: GCA_035044765.1. Lineage (NCBI taxonomy): Eukaryota > Metazoa > Arthropoda > Insecta > Diptera > Drosophilidae > Leucophenga > Leucophenga montana. The sequence continues at coordinate 968,955 of JAWNNQ010001349.1, read as the reverse complement.
CGTGATGGTTTCATTGTGTTTGAATAGGTTATAGTGTACTACACCACGCTGGTCCCGCAAAATACAAAGTATAAGGTTGTATTCATGGATATTTGGCTTCACCGTTGATGTTGATAGTTGGCCGTGCTTAATTTTTGGCTTTATGCGGTTGGGATTGTTGTAGAGAATCCACTTTTCATCGCTAGTCACATTACGATTCATTTATCTCTTAACTTTCTGCTTCTGTTCGCAGATGGAAAAACGCATTCCCACGTCCCTCGGTTTCAACTCGTTTGCCTTCCAATGTAATTGCTTTGGGATTTATCTGAAGTCACATCTTTTTATGAAGTGTCTTAATGAACTTTTCCAGCAGTCCAGAAAACAACTAGTAATTACGAATTAATTAAAGAGGGACGTAGTAGGCTGGCTCAATACATCCGTACATAGTCTGAGAACAAAACTAGAAATGTTATGTGGACCGTTTGACAAGTTTATGTTTAACAATTTCATTTTTTAAAGCACTGTTTCAACATCCATTGCCGGAAAAGAATTAAGGCTTCACTCTGAAATATTATATAATAAAAAATAAAAAAAAATACTGGATTCCAAACCAACCCCAGTTGGTGCTAATTGGCTTATATCAATCGTAATAAATTTTCGCACATAGGTTTAGATTGGATTTCTATTTTTATTTATAAATATTACAAAGACTAATGAACCAAAATACCTAAGTAAGGGAGCACCTGGTATTGTCTAGAGTTAGAAGAGAAGTTTGTATAGGTAGATTGGAAGAAAGTAGCAAACACAAGTCGTATATCTGCGAATCAGAGGATGCTACCATAGCAAGGCAAAAAGTCTCTGATCACAAAAAGTTATTCGCTTGAGATGTTGGTTTAAAAGTTGGTACTGAGACTTTATAACCAGAAGCAATGTACTATTGATGAGTGTGATGTGACTACTAGAAGTTTTAGTGCAAATAGAGAAACATGAATTTATTTTATTGTATTAAAACGTTTTAAATAATTAATTTTATTTAGCACTTTGGTGTACAGCAGATGCTTAACACCCTATAACATTGGTCTATAAAAGTTTCAAATGCTTAACACCCTATAACATTGGTCTATAAAAGTTTCAAATGGAAGTGCAAACTCGAATACATACAAAAGTTGTATTGCTTTCTTATTCGGTATACGCAGAAACATGACAATGCATTTTTTTGTGAAATTTTTGCTGGTTTATTGAAAAAAAACTGTGTATGTTTGTGCAATCCAAGAAAACCATCTTTATTTGCACTTTGGTATAGCCACTTTGCTATAGGAAGACATAACGAAGAACGATGAAATTATGCAATTTATATTTGATATGTAAAGAGCTCTGTGTGTGTACTTTAATGATCTCCTAGGATATCCTCAGTTCAGTTCGGCTTTTTTGGATGTTCGACATGCATTTGATCAAGTGTTGCATTCTGGACCTTTGTACTAGGTTAAATCTCAGTCGCCTGCACCAAATGTCTTGGTATTCCTACATTCACAACAGGACTTTGAAGATAGGTGTTTAAAGCATAAACTCGAATATTTTCAAAATGGTAAAAAAGTTGTGTATGTTAACTTGTGTTCACTGTGACAGAAGAAATTTAATAGATTTTTGTATGCTCTTCAAGATAAAACAGCTGTCAAAATCAAAAAGTGATACATGTGATTCATATGTATTAGTAACGATTGAAATTAATGCAAACACCGAATACAATCACTATGTTTCTTTTATACACTGCGCGCATAGGATAAAAGGATATAAGTTGGTGCAAATGTATGTAACTGGCGGAAGGAGGCGTGGCAGACATAAAGTATTTATATTCCCATTTATACGCCCAGATCGGACCACTATAGCAGGTAGCCCAAACCAACATTTGGTGTATCTTTCGTCAAGTCTATTAAAATATCATACATACATATGTTCAGATTAGAATATAGCCCCACATAAGTCTATGGTTCATATAAGAAACCTTAAACAAAATACAGGGTATTGGGTTGTTTCTTGTTTTTATTGTAATTTTTCCAATATTATTTCCTTTAAGACGTTGTAAACACAATTTTCTATATATATTACATGAGAATCCTTGTCCTGACTGACTGATTCAGTCATTGATCAACGCACAACCTTTTATGGTGAAAAATCGTAAAGACAGTTTTTTATCAATTTTCTTCGCTAAGGGTGGAAAAGGGAGGTGTGGGGATATTTCGTCAAATTTTAAAATTCCTAGGAGGAAACGATGGTTTACGATATTTATATGGAAATTTATAATCTGAGTAACGCCAGATATAACGGTTAGTGTCAATATAAAAATACTGTTCATAAAAATATTTGAGCATATATCATTTTGGAAGTTAGTTGTTTAAATTTTATTTACTCAAAATGATGACGGAAAAAGTATATACAATCTGATTCGATAGTTCATGACATAAACCTTTTATACTCTTATACCCTTTTATATATACGAGGCATATCCAGAAAGTAAGTGTACTGAATTTTTATAGGTTTTAAAATTTTTTATTTAAACAAAAAAATTACGTGATACTTTAGTACATAATGTAAGCTATTTTCCGATATAGTCACCATTCCTCTCTATGCAGGTGGTGAAGCGGGGTATCAATTTTTTGATGCCTTCCTCGAATTAGTTTCCCGCCAACCATTTGGGACCCATCTCGCGGACAGTTTAGTAGTGTAGTGGAGATCTGGAGATTTGCGGAAACATCGCAGAAAGTTCATCCACAGTCAATCAGCGATCGTCACAGAGCGCATTTTCGATTTTTTTCCACAATTTCGTCAGTCAGAATTGAAGGTCTTGCGCTCCTCTGATCATCCTGCACAGACGTACGATTCATAGCTTTATCACCATATGCATTTTTTACCTCACTATAAATCTCAAACGGAGGTTTTCCCTTCCAAACGAGATAATGGATGACGCCGCGTATTTCGCACTTGGCGGAAGACTGTATTGACATTGTTTACGAAACGTGTTGTCGCGTCGACAGTTCTCAACGTACTGACGTCGAACCGGTCTCTTTGCAAAGGGGAGAAGTTAGGCGTGTTGCCAACATGACAATAAAATCACTCCGTTGTTTATTTTTTTACCTCTCTACCTCAAAAGTACTCATATGATAAGTTCAAAGTTGTGTTTGACGTTGGTTAACCGCAATATTATTAAGTTTTTGCGCCATTTCTTTAAATTGGATAAAATATGAATTCATTGTAGCACATCAACGATATAGCAGTAGATGAAGCAGTATTATTTTTGTTTCGTCGGAACGATTCGGAAACCTTCTGTACGTCTGTCTGCCTTTCCTATCTGTTTTCAATGGCTGTCAAGCACATACTTAATGATGCAGGTTGCTTAAAATTTGAACGTAGTAGATTAACAGATGGTAGTTGAAAGGAGCAGTGTTGCGTTTAAAGTTACTACGCGGGAAATTAAAAAAGTCGCGACTTTTCAAACAGCCCTCATAATTAAATTTAAATATCCATGTACAATTTCAAACAATAACTTGCAAAATCCAGTTCTCTCACCTAAAATACTTTTTCAGCGTTGAATATAGACTTTGTCATTCAGACAGATCTGAGAGATCTGATTAATAATATTCAGTGTTACTATATGGGGTCCGTAGAGCCTAACGCACTTTTATATATATTTTTTTTTTTGCAATTCTAACACTTACACTGCTACATGAGACACAGGATGTACATTTTTTCTATCCAGGACTACTTTTTAATATTAAATAAATATACATATATTTATTTATAGTTCGATTTTGCTTTCTGTTCAATTTTATAATGTGCCATGGAGTAAAATATGGTGTCTTTAAACAAAAAATCAATAAGTTTACCATCTATTTCTGTCTAACAGCAAACAAACAGAAAGACGAACAAAATTGTTACACACACTCGCATGAATTTTCGCATGTGCGTAGCAAACACGCCTATATTGTGTTAAATTGTCCTGTTTTTTGTTGACGCTATTGAAAGTTTATATAAATAACAACGCAAAGCACATCCTGCTTGTTCTCCCAACAAGAAAAAGCGCAAACTTGCGCATAACCGAAATTTAAATACGCTTCACTTTCATTGTGTGTTGACATTTTATGTTATCAATTAAAGTTATATATATCCTTACATTACATTAGTCTCTATTTTTTTGCAAGATATTTGGTTTATACAAAGAATCTTGACCAAAATCAAATATTTTGCAGAATTGATACTCACCCATTCCATCATTCCACCCACCGATAAATTTAATTAGTAACCCTATACGGATTAAAGTTAATTATACAGTAAACTAATTTACAGAACCAAAGGCAAGATTTAGAACTCGTTCCTCTATTTCATAACTAATTATATTATGGGCTCAGATCGCTTTTTTTACACATTGCGAAGGTTCTGGAATCATTAATATTACCATTGATGGCAGAATATTACATACTAGCGGATCACCTCTATCATAGACCATGTACCAGCCATAAAAGATTAATTATAATTCTTTGAGTTCCGCGTACTGACCGACAGATTCCATGAGAATACCGGACTTGGCTATAATTTAAACGACAGCAAGTAGTTTTGTAAATGTTGGACCACTTGTGTATCAATCGCTGGATCGGTCTTCTATTATCTCGAAGCCAAAAAACACAAGCCTGCACTACAAATGTCTGCTTTACATCGCCAGAAGAAACCCATACATTACGATTTCTGTAATCCAAATGTGAAAACTAATCAACTCTACTCTCAACTGAAACTACAAAATACAACTTAGAAAAATGTACAGAAAAATATTTTTAAGCACTGATCAACGCCTCCAACAGGTAGCGGTAGATTGAAGAATTTAAGATACTCAGTCTCAATAAGAGAAGATTCAAGATCTCTATATATTAACAGACCAGTGCATTTTTGTAGCAGCCCTTAATTTCGCTCTATACAACCTATTCTGATGGAAAATATGAATCTGTTGAATATAAAACTACAGAAAACAAAACTACACACTCACTGTATATTTTGTTCCTATATCTATCGTATGCAATGTTTTGTGAATGCTTGGTCTCTTTCAACGAACGGAGGCGGATAACCAACGGTGACAGAAAATTTCAAGAATTAGATATATGAGCTACGTCCCACAAAGTTGAGCGTTCAGGCTTTTAAAGCTCTGTTATAATTGGCGTAGTTGGCGCGTGCATGTTTTTTTCATGTATTTACAGCAGTATTTGCAGCACAAATATAAATATATTTTGCATCGAATTGTAAGTGGGTATGAGAAATGCGTCCACAACATCGTTCCAAGCTTATACGTTGCAATTGGGGGAATCAGCTGAGTGTAGTGTACTATAAGCTGCTCAAACTTAACGAAACCAAAATGGGGAATCGCTACCAACAACATTTCATACGTTTGAGCCCACCATTGGAATAAAAACGACCACTATTCGAGCATAGACACGATAATCTGATTTTTCAGCACGACAATTCCAAAATTGAAATAAAGTGTCCTACCTTACCCGCTGTATTCTCCAGACATTGATCCATATGATTAGTACTTGTTCCGAATATTAGTACTGGCTGAATATCACTTCCATAATTACGAGGAATCCAAAAAAAAAAGCTTTTATGTCTTTACATACAGGGTGTCTCAAAAGAAAGTTCACATTTAAAAAATCGATAGAAAAAAAAAGTATGTAGTTTATTTAAAAAATGTTTATTACATATTAAAATACACACTTTGGGAATTTATTTCTTAAAAATGATATTGTCCAAATGTAAACCGTTGCGTACACGGCATTCATTTAATCGAGCACTAAACTTTCGTATGACGGCTCGTCAGGTATTCGTCGTGATGGCTGCCATTTCGTGACGGATATTTCCTTTTAATTGTGCCAGGGTTTGTTGCCGTAAACTTTAGATTTGACGTAACCCCACAGAAAAAAGTCCATAGGGGTTAAATCGGGACTTCGTGGAGGCCAATTTATGTCACCTCTGCTGGAGATCAATTTGCCAGAAAAATTTCATGAACTCGTGGTAGAGACCTGTTGGACGTGTGTGAAGTTGCTAAAAATGCGGAACTATGATGTTCTATGCACGTTTAAAGCAACAGCTTCCGAATCGAAAGGGCCAGGTTGTCACGAACAGACTGTGTAACACTGTCTAACACTGTTTTCGAACGTTCTAGAAGACCTTGGACGCCCGGATTTTGATTTTTCCAGCGTTGAACCGGTCTCTTCAAACTTCTCGACCCATTTTCCAATGAGTCGAGGGGTTGGCGCAAAATTTAAATGACGAACATGTCGAATACTCCAGAATTTTCTACGCGCTACAGTCGCTGAATTACCGTTTTTGTAAAACTGACGTACGCACAACGCACGGTCCGCTCCCGAGAAACGCTCCATACCAACTAAATTCCCAAAAGCTAGGCTACCGATTGACATTGCGCCCCTCGGAATAGTTGCGGTCACGCAATGAGCAAATCAAATGTGAACTTTGTTTTGAGACATCCTGTATATATACATATAGAGACTTTTTATAACAATAAGCAAAATGCATTTTATACTAGAAAGTAAAGCTTTGAGGCCTCAATGGCTTTACAGAGGACGTGGATTCAATCAATTCAAATTTTCATAAATATTTAAATTTAATTACCCGTTATTTCTAATTATTGCATTTGTAACAAACAGAAATTAATGCCAAATACTTATACAGAGTGGGCCAACTTAACGTGAACAAAATATTTAAAAAAAAATTTTTTAAATGTAGGCTCAATACTTTGATCGATGAAAATTTTTGATACCGAACAAACTTCATATAAAAAAACGCTGTCAAACAACAATCAAAAATTGTCGGTACGTACTGTTTTTCGTCGAGTACTCAGATAACAAAAAATACTTTTTATATTCAAAAAAAAGGTGACAAAGAGTGTGACCATTTGCACTTCCGTCAGAAAAGACCAAAGAAAAATCAATATGTGTGGACTTTTCACCTAAAAAAGTATCTGATTTTAGTATTTCATGTTGATTAGTTTGTAAAACAGTAAAAATTTACAATTCCGGTAGCAAAATTTTTTATCGATCTCAGTATTGTGCTTTAAAGTGATTATTCGTTTATTTTCAATCTTGTAAATTTCTTTTTGGTCACTAAAGGAAAATGATATCGCTCAGATTATCGTCTCTAGTGAAGATGGCGCAATGTGCATTATTTTTCAACTTTTTCTCTTCACACCATAGTAGTACTTTTGCTTGTCTCAGTTCTTGGCTCATAGCCCAGTGTTGTTCACTCGCCATATTCGTTTAACTGCGGATCATTTGATATAGTGTGTCTCCCAATGCTACAGAATGGCTGTTCATTGCTAAAAATGTTATGTTCCGGTAACCACAGGTTATAGTGGGGCACACTATATAAATAATTTGTATTATATTGAAAATTGTTAAATCGAAGCATCCTTTCCAAAATATAAAACTGAACAACTTTTTTTTTTTGTTGGAAAGGTTGTGAAGATGAGCAGGGTCGTATGTGTTTTGTTGCGTATAAGGTAGGTAAGAACCAGATAACTCTCTTCATCCATCAGCGCTCTAAATTTGCTAAAAAATAACAACAAAGAAGTCAAAATGAGTGACGCCATAGGAATAAGCAACAGACGAAAATGTGTTGTTCTGGTTTGGTGCAGCTGTATACACAAAATAAAAAAATAAACGAATTTGATTTGTTCGTTTCCTTAATTACATCTATTGGGAGTGCAAATTAGTTCATTTTTTGTGGTCAAAAATGCATGTATTTCAGAACAAAATGAATGAAAAGACTAATCAAAGTATTTTCCTACAATGCTTACTACTTTTTCCCACCTCTCAGGCAATTTTTTAATTCAATTTCGAGAAACTGTCTCGCTCCAAGTTAGGAGCTAATATTCGATTTCGGCCAAAGAAATGAACCGATGGTCTAACTTTGTCATGTCTTTGCTTGTACGGATTGTCCGTAATGGAATCGCTAGGTTGTACACAACGCCCTTTTGGTCCCACCAGATACACACATTACCTTCGAACCATGAATATTCGCCTTTGGTATTGATGTTGTGGACGATGGCAACGATTGATCGGGCATAGCGTAGTATTTTTTCTTCTTGAGATTATCGTAGAATATACATTTCTCATACCCAGTCACAGTTCGAAGTAAAAAACCCTTTCTTTGTTGCCTTTGAATTATCTGCTCGCAGGTGAAATTTTGTCTTTCGACATCTCTCGGTTTCGGTTCATAAAGCACCCATTGCCTTGGATCATTCCCATGGATTTCAATTGCACAGAAACTGCTTGTTGAGTCACTCCCAATGCTTCTGCAAGCTCCTCCTTAGCCATGGTAGAATAATATTATGTAGCGTATTCCTCATACCTGCTCTTGGTACTGATTTAGACTCTAAATTTTAGAGGCGAAATCGTATTCCGTGACACTCCTCTATTATTGGTATTTTTATTATTGGGTACTTTTAAGACAAATTATTGAATTTCGACAACTGGGAGAACTCTAGTTACTATAACTACCGTATGTTCTATAGAGAAACCGTAGCATACTTTATGGCTGTATATACAAGTGTGTATATTACTTGCACTTATTAATGCTACATTTGTATGTATGGTCACTAAATCTACGTACGTACATACATATACACAGCATTGTAATGCAATTACACATACATATATGCATGTAGCCAAATCAACTTCATTGTCAGGCCTATAATTTAACAATCTATCTGGCAACACTGAAGCGTCAAATGTGTCTGCTGCTGCTGCTGCTGCTGCTGCTGCTGCTGCTGCTGCTACTGCTACTGCAGTTTCAAATGCTGTTGTTGTTTTTATTGTTGTAGCATCTGCTGCATTTTATCCAGGCACCTGTTGTTGCCCTAGCTCTACCACATAATAGGGACGACGATGCGACAATGTTGGCGGCAAAATCTGAGCTATTGAACCGACAGACAGACCACGACCAACGCTACAAACGAGCCCCAACAACGACCAAACGAACGAATGAACGAAGACCCAGTGCAGTAGTTGACAGAGAGGAGCAGAGTTGAGCAGAGAGAGTCCCTCCATGCGAACGCCAACACAAGTCTATGTAGATGTATGTATGTATGTATGTATGTATGTATGTATGTATGTATGTATGTATGTATGTATGTATGCATGCATGCATGCATGTCTGTGAGCTGTTGCATGCATATTAGCACTTCCGTTGCTCCTCTTTACGCTCTTAGTGTGTGCATGTGTATCTGTTGTTTTTCGTGTGGGCAACAGGAGCAAAAGACCAGTCAAACACTCCGAGCGCCAAACAAGGGGCGCTGCAAAGTTTTAACCCCATCATCACAACACACAGGATGCTGTTATTATTTATTAAGAAAGGCATCCAGCTACAGACTCAGGCCATACATCCCAACCCCAACCACATCCACAATGGCATCTGTCGCACTGTTGGCGTTGGTCGCTTTCGATGCTGCTGCTGTTGCTCGTGTGTATGGTCCTGCCTTTGTTTGAGTTTGTCGGTTGCTATTGCCTGTTGAATGTCTCGCTAATTTCAGTTTAATAAACAAGCTCGTTTCGTGCGGAACAAAGTTCTCTGTCGTCGGTCATTCTGTGCATGTCCTGCAGTGAGTACAACACATCACGGCAGCATTGATTTTGAGTTGTTGTTATTGTTATTGTTGTTGTCTGTCAACGTTTGATATGCTCTGATCAGGTGCAACATAGCATAAACATCAACAGGACCCACATACGACAACTAGTCTATTGTATAAGCGTGAAGACAACAGTCATAAACGTGGTCTCGGATTTTTATTTTGCTGCTTCGTCATGGGCAATTCGATGAGTGTGAATCAATTTCAAGACGCTGTTATCGACCGTTTCAAGTCGGTTGCAATGACCACCGATGAAAATGGCACCATACGCATACGTTCATTTTCTGAGGGTGGTGTTGGTGCGCATTTTTTTAGCGGTCGCGGTGAACGCGCTGCGAGTGTAGGCGGTGAAGGTGAAGGTGAAGGTAGCGGTGTCGGCGGCGCCTCGGGTGAAATATATATGCGCGGCTTTGAGCATGCTGAGCATCGTCTCAGTTTGGATGCAGCGCATCGTGTCCGTCATGTGCGTACATCGTGCACAACCATACCGGAAGAGGATATTGTAAGTTAATTTGATGTTTTTTGCTGCAACCTTTTTTTTGATTATATCCTGCACACATACATACATACATACATGCATGGTCTAATGTGTTTATTAAATTTTTTGTTTGTTAATGTTGCTTTAAGGCATAACTAGAATAACAATTTTCGAGTGTAAATTGTCAAGTTAAAATAAGTTTGAAGGTTTTTACTTTACAATTGATACTTAAAACCAAGGACAGTTAAAAATACGCAGATACATTCATTATAAATATAGGGTGTTTTTGTTAGAAGTTCCATTTTCCGACAATGATTAAACTGTCATAAATTGCTCAGATCTGGCAATGCTATTGCCGTTTGTGCACAGTTTGGTTTGCCATTTTATCATGAATAAGTTAACGCCAGAACAACGCTTGCAAACTGTGCAAGCATTTGGGAATGTTACCGTGCGCTGCGACCATTTTACGGTCGAAATACTCGTAATCGTCCATCCGAGCGACTAATTCGATTAATCATAAATCGTTTTCGCACCACGTATACTTTGAATAAAAAGTGGTCGAAAATTGGATTTCCAGAATGCGCCATATCCAAAAAAGCCGCGGTCCACATGCTCGCAATCATATTTAAAAACTAATGGCATAGTATCTTTCTTATAAAGCCAATTTTCAGTTTGAAATTATGTAATCTTAGTATTTTAATTTAATTCAAAGTTCTACACCTCTAAAAAAACATCCTATGCATACATATGTATATCAAAATTTAGATTTTGAATTTTTGAAATGTAATTATGGGCCACTTTTCCAATTCTTTTAAGTTATTATCAGCAGAATAGTATATAAATTTTGTTTAAACAATATTTAAATGTATACTAATTAAACTCCACCCACATTTCTTGCTTCACTATATCTATCAGCACGAAATTGTATAGAGTATCTTAAAGTCAGGCAATTTTTGTTTTGTTTTTCCTGCGGCATATTTATTTAGCATTTTATTGTCTTAATGCTCTCTAACTTTGGCAACAGGTTCTAATTGAATGCAAATTTTTGATTATACAGTTTTTTCCCACCTTATTTTTGTTGTTGTTTATTTAATTGTATGCATTGCAAGCAGAAATTGCGCGGGAGTTATAATTCTCCTTCAGCTTATATGTGTGTGTGGTGTTGTACGAGCATATGGCGTCACCCTGTGAAAGCTTCGCATAAATCATCCAAAAGGCTGCATATATAGAGCAAAAATTTGCTCAGCAAGAGTGTAGAGAGCAAGCTTTGATTTTTATTGAGCCTTGTTACTCCACCGAATTGTGCATCGAGAAAGTTAGCAAACTTCGAGGACAATGTACAGTAGCGAATTTAGCAAGTCATTAAACTGAGAGTATTTCGCTATGAAATGGTCATCGTCACCATTTATTATTATCTGCTTTCAAATAAAATATATGCCAATCTAGAAATGTTCTTGTAAATGGAAGTATAAAACACATTTCTTCAATATAAAGCCTGTATGTGATAATGGTCTGTATAGGGTCTACCTATATGCTATAATAGCTAGATAGATATTTTATGGGGACTCGAATGATTCCGAATGATTCTACCGGGACCATAGATTTGCATGCGAAGTTTTATGAGGAGATATAAGAACCAACTGCATGAAAATAACATTTGAAAGCTTTATAAATACATACAGTATAAGTCTGAAATGTATAAAAATCGGCAAATAATAACAAGCATATCAACACCCAGCCAGACGAACAATTCGTCTTGTCCCGTCGAGCTGATCAAAAATATATCTTTACTTTATGGGCTTTAAGATGCCTTTTTAATGCGTTTATTGCGTTTTAATTGATCGTGAAGTAAATCTTTTAATATAAATGCTTTAAAAGAAAACCAGAGAAAACGTTATTTTGGTAAACCCAAAGCTATCATGGGATGTGGGTTTGTATGTCGGTTACCACTAAAAGTGAGTGTAACGTACCATCTTGAGAATCTTGAGCGAGTGCGTCCCCAAAGTATCTTAAAGCCGATCTTTAGTAAAATTGGAAGAATAATGAGGGTCTAGTTTCCGTATTCACAGTCAGTCACGTGTACATGGCTAGATCACTCATCTTGTCGAGCTGATCAAGAATATATGTATATACGTTATAAGGTCTTTCAAGTTACTTTTGTTGTAAAAAACATAACAAGAAGTGTTGCGAGTTATGAAATTTTAAGATAAACTTGTAATAGTGAGGCTCCTAAATAGTCAGTTTAGTTTTTTTATGTCACAGACAACTTTTTTCTCAGACGTCTGTCTGAACGGACGGGTGGACATGGTATAGCTAGATGGACTCGTTTCGTTGTATATATAGGTGTACAAATTAGTTCTGTACACCTATATACAGCTGTTTTCGGTAGTTTCAGAGAGGGTAGATATTTGTCAATAGTATTAAGTTTATATCGCCTTGAGTTATAGAAAAAAAAGTTCGTATCATCGATTGTCTATTATGTAGGCTGATATATGCCGTCATTATATAGACTTTTCTAGACTGTTTAATAAAACGAGGTATCAATGTATGATTTCTATACCATTCACATATAGTGTGAAATGGTATTATCAGTTTGTCTGAAAGTTTGTAGCTCATTAAAGGATGCATCGTAGACCCCATAAAGTATATATATTCTTGATCAGCTCGCGAAACGAGTCGATCTAGCCATGTTCGTCTGTCTGTATGTTGTTGCGCAGTTTTTGGGGACCTATTTTTATGCTATCCAGTTGAAATTTGCATATACCCCTTCTTTTTATTGCAGTTTAATAGAGTATCAAGATTGACCGGCACTCCCACTTTTTTTGGTAGCCCCATACAAACCCACCGCCCACTTTTGACTTTTTGTATGAAAAACTTTTTTTTTTAGTCAATATCAACTTAATAATTGATATGCTAACTTTTAGTGAACGGATACTTGACATATACATTAATGGGTGTGACTCGCCTTATCCCCATACAAACCTACTGCCCACTTTTGACTTTTTGTATGAAAAACTTCTTTATTACAGTCAATATTAGGTTGAAATGCGATACAGTGCCTTTTTATAGACAGCCGCTTAACATACATAGACTAATGGGCGTGGCCCGCCCACTTAGACCCTACACAAACCCACCGTCCAATTTTGTGTTTTTTTTTCATTTAAATCAATTTTAGCTTGTAATTTGATTTGGTGGATTTTAGTGGACAACCGCTTCATATACATATACATATGGGCGTGCCCCGCCCACTTTTTCAGGTAATCCCATACAAACCAACAGCTCACTTTTATGCATTTGTATGGAAAACGTCAATATCAACTTGAAATTCGATATGGCGTCATCTTTCACATCTACTACATCGCTTTATACATATCTATTAGTGGGCATGTACCACCCACTTTTTGGGATAGCCCCAATTTAAACCCCCACTTTTATGTTTCACAATACTATTTAAAATTTCGTGTGAATGGTATTAGAGCTTGGGTTAACCGAAGTTAACGTTTTTTCTTGTTTTTTTTTTTCAATATGTAACTGTTGCTATATCTGAGTTGTGGGTGTTTCAGCACATATATCGATTTTATGAGGATTTGTATCCTACGAGGGTTTTCTATTGTGAAAACGGCTTTATTGTTTTTCAAAATCTTCTCCATGAAGATCAATACACTTTTGCATGCAATTAAATAATTTTTCGAAATCAATTCACTCAGAAGTTGGTACCTCCAAAACAAGCTGTTTCAAAGCTTCAAAATCTTCTTTAGGTGTCGAAAACCGTTGAACTCGTTATGTAGTATTTATGATATGCGGGAACAAAATCAAGTCATTGAATGATAAATGATCCATCAATTTGATGTTTTGAGTCATAAGAAACTCTGATGTGAACCGGTGAGTGAGAGCTCGCATTTTCGAGGTGTAGGATGATCGTTTCTTTAATTCTCCGAAGACTTCATGCAAATAAATGGTTGTGCACCATTTACTGTTTACGGGGTGTACAAACTATTTTTTATATTTTCGTGTTAGACCGTGTTTTTTCGTGTCTGTGCGTGCATATTTGTGCGTATTCGTAATCACTAGCTTCGTGGTCGTGTTGAGTCTGCATTTGCTAAAATTTTAACGTGCGTGTGGGTGCGTGTTTCTGAATACCAACACGAGCCCATCTCTAATGAAAACGGCCTCAAATTCCAATTTAATCTATGATTTGTCAAATGTGGCACTCTTGATCTGCACTCAAGGCTAGTTTTGCAACCTGCCAGGCCAGTTTCGCGACAGTTTCGCTTAGTTTCATGTGTATTATCCTTCATTTTTGTTTTAATATATATATGTAAGACTTTTCAGTCCATGAAATTATGAGATTACGACAATGTCACTTAAATCTCTCAGTTCCGATTAACTTAGTAAATAAAATGATGCGCGTTGAAAACCGCTACTGTAAGTCACCAATTCTTCTATACATATACATATATGTATACATATGTACATACATATACATAAATATATTGCATGCCAACGCAAATTAATGGCGATTTTGCACTTGAAAAAGCTTACAAGTGGTGGCGCTCTTGTGCTCTTACTCTCACGGATACATACATATGCCTAAACTTGACTCTCTCTCTCTCTCTCTCTATCCTTCCTGCACAGACTCGCACACAGCAATACAGTGTAGTGATTTTTCTATTACATTGGCGCCATCTTTATGCATGAGTGTGTGCGTGATTTTATGGGAGTACTTGTGTGTGTGCAGGAAAACTTTATATTATGCATTGTTGTTGTTGTTTTTGGCACATCCTTTATGGTTTGTTGGCTTCTTTTTGTGCTCCTGCGATGCGCTCGCTCTGCTAGCATTTGGTCTGCTCGGTTTTGCGGTGCTCAACGCCGCCTTCAGCACGGCATTTTGTATTGGTGAAGGTCATTATGTCGTCAACATTTCGCGGCGCAGGTTTGAGGATATCGCTAGTCGTCGATTCGAGTCGAGTCGAGTTCAGCTGAGTTTAGATTCTGACTTGATTTGAGTTTGTGTACAGACAGCAGTCTGTTGTTGGTTTAGTCAGTTTCAGAACGTTTGCAATTGCCGACGGAGTGACGGCATTTTCGTCGTGTAGAAGCTACTGATGATGCTGCGAACTGTTTTGTATTAGACAGACAAGATAGAAAGAAAAAAAAAAAAGAAAAAATATAATAATAAAGTCAGAAAAAAATCTAATCAGACAACGCATTTCAACTTGACCTAACGACGACGCTTTATCCATCATAAACTTGTCGTAAATTGAGTTAATTTTCTGAAATTCATTCCGCCGGCAAAGGACGACGTCATCACTGATAGTGTTGACTTTTTCGGTTGGGTCTCTATGTGGATTTGTGTTTTGAATAATAATTGAGTTTGTGCGGTTTTCGTTTCGCTATTCGTGACAATTTCGCGGATGTCAAAGTGTGTTTGTGCATCTTGTTTGTT
Organism: Leucophenga montana; assembly: GCA_035044765.1. Taxonomy (NCBI): domain Eukaryota; kingdom Metazoa; phylum Arthropoda; class Insecta; order Diptera; family Drosophilidae; genus Leucophenga; species Leucophenga montana. Next base: position 953,370 of record JAWNNQ010001349.1, on the reverse strand, counting down.
TATTTGACAAAAATTTGCTGCTGATTGATTGTTTTATTGCTCTGATGACAATTACATAATTTATCTATGTATCGCAATAATATCGCTAATAATCGTAACGTTTAGTATTGCAATTGGCTGTAACGGACGGTCATGGCGTTGATAATAACCATTACATTGTGTTGATTGTTCAGTATTGTTATAAAACGTTATATTGTTAAATGGTCTACCTATTCTAATTTGCACGCAATATTGCAATTGCTTTTATATTATTTCTAACAATATATAAACTAATTTACAAAGTTGACAATTTGACTAGTATAATCAACTAAAGAACTACTATTTACCTGAAACGTGAAATTGTATTCAATTAAGTTTGATTTGAAATAAACTACTAAAAATGACTAATAAAACGGTAAATATGAATTTTAGATAACTGTTATTTTTTGAACAATTTAAATGATATATTTAAACATAAAAAGTATTCACACCCAGTCGATTAACAGCTTATTTGATGAGACAATGAAAAACTTATACTTTAAAACAACAAGAAAAAAAGTTAACTTAAATTTTTGAAGAGATACTTACAAAGATAAAATATTTTAACAATATTAAATTGTATACATATGTATACTTTTGATACTTTTAGGATAGAGGATTGCGTATAGAGTGTATTTTTATAGGAGGTATTTGAATATAATTAAAATACCGTAATTTCAAACTGAAATAATGTTATGCAATTAGTGTTTAAATATGATTTCGGGCATTTGACGTTATTTAGAGTATACGTGGGCGAAAATGATCTCTGGTTAATCGAATTAGTCGCTCGGATGGACGGTTTTGTCGACCGTAAAATGGACTTAGCGCACGCTAATATTCCCGGACTGAACCACTGATCAATTTGATTGCGTGTCTTTTGATCGGGACTGCGCCAAGTAACCTTGTGTATTTCTCGGTGTGGAAATCTGGTGCTACTGATTACCATGTTCCGACCTGCGGCTTAATCGAGTAGCTTTTCTCCATTGCTGTAGGTAGCTTCGTGAAGACTAAATTTTCAGACTGTTGGGCCAAAGACTACTTCCTTCTCAATTTTTTCGTTGAAATCGTAGAGACGTTCGAGACGCTCGTAAAAAAAAAAAAACTTTGGCCGCATCGTCTGCGACTGCCGACGGGGCGTGTGCACAAATCAGGCTAATGTTGAAGTACTTAGCCTTGATACGTGTAGCGGCCAGAAGCTCGTCCACAGATATGAAACTGGTGACAAGACCTCGTAGTTTCCTATTAACCACGAAACCGCATCCAAATTCGTGCTTCTTTGCATGGCAACTATAATAGATGTCACAGGATGCCTTTTTTGAGCAGCCCTGTCCTAACCATCGCATTTCCTGTATTGCGGTGATGTCAGTTTTAAATTTGTCGACGACATCAACCAGCTGGATATCTGCACCAGCGCTGTGAAGGGGCAGGACATTCCAAGTGCATATCCGTAAATCATGGTCCTTAAATCGTACGCGTTGGTTGTCATCATTGGGGGATTTCATCCGAGGCTTCCTTTGTGTCTTCACTGGTACGTTTTTTCTTTGCGGTAGCGAGAACCAAACCCAGCGCACCAACCCCTAATTAAGGGGAGTGCTTGCTTTCTTACAATTTGCTCACCATGCAGATTCGGTGGCTTACCCAGGGGATACGTGTCCTAGCGGACGTTTGTGAGCTGCTTTAGCCGTTTGGAAAAGAATCGTAATTTGTACGCTCCCAAGACCGCTCCCACTTCTGCAAACGACCCCATCCCCATCAAATGTTCAGCACTAAACAAATTTCTACTGATCTTGACATGCAACTCAACAACAAGCCCTATTTAGACGTAGAGAGTTTTTCTGTAGGGATTAGACCATAGAGACTATACCGAATGCGTTTAGACTTTACTTTACTTTACTTTTAGTAGAGAACGGTGTGGATATTATTACGTATGAAATGATTAGAAAGAAATGATTAGAAACTAAAATTTAAAGAACTTTTGGACCGGTTGAATCCAGTTCGTCCGCAATGTTAGACGACATGATAGATAGCTATCGAGTCCTCAAAACTTTACTGTTACAAAATCGTATTACACTTTCCACAAGTTTTTTTTTCGATGCTGATGCCATTTTTTTGTACTAAATTTAATTTAAATCAAAATATTTAACACGAAGAAATTATATTTGAGCTGAATAGTCAATTGTACTAAAACGAGTAAAGCGCACTTTGTGAATGTGAAAAGCTGTTTGGTTAAAGTTAACGAGTATTTATCACAAGAAACTTCTTTCACAAGCTATTTGTGGTTTAAGTTAATACGATAACACGTTAATACGTTAACACTCTACCTTGTGAACACTCTCAATATGCTATGCTACCATTCTTCTTTTGCGTTTTGCGATTTCAGTTTCAATCAGATTTAATTGAGTTTGCTGTCACTTTGAGTGGGAGTTTGTATAGTTTTCAAGCAGAATTCATAGGCAACATGATAAACTTTCGGCCTGAAATCGCAAAACTCAAAAAAGAAAATGGGTTGAATATATTTTTTGATAGTCAAATCTAAATTGATTAATTTAAAATTCGAGTTTTTAATAGCAATGTTAGGAACAATTTCAAGCCATTAAGTATGCTCGTTTGAATCTATACACATTGGTTACTCAAGCTAGTATTATACAAGAATAATGTGTACATTTATTTGCTACTTAATTTTCAAACAAACAAGCCGGCTGACCCCTTGATAGATGTTACACAAAGAGCAATATAATCTTTATTACCTATTGAATTTATGAATTAAAAAACAAATAACAAACGGAAAATGAAGAAAAAAGAAACAAAGAGTATGTAAGAACTATTAGGGAATTATAAGTGCTATTACGTTTTAACTTAATACACACTTTTAAATGAATTTGAATATAAATTTGTATGGGAAAATTGCCGCAAATTGACAAACCACACTATATAAAATTTTTAATGGTTTTCTTTGTTAAACACGTATTTACGTATTAATGTTAACATCATAAAATTAACAATAACTTACATTCAAAAACTATAAGAAGAAACAAACAGAATCAAATAACTATGTAAAGTATATACTTTAAATCGTTATATTACATATTGAATTTATGATTTTTAAAACAATTTCTAATATTTTTACTTCTGAATTGAAAATATACTAAAGCAATATATTAAATCTTTTGTTTCCATTATTCTTATTGCTTTAAGCTACGAGTATGCTTGCAAGAGTATTTATAATTTTGTTTACATAGAATAAGAAACTTTAGTTGAGCCAAGTTATAAATTGTGTTTGCGTATCCATTAAGAAGCTTATAGAACTTTTCAAAACGGTTCTCATGATTGTTGTTATACTTCTGCTTCTGCATCGTTTATTCCCCCATTTTTATATTAAATATTTAGGAAATTGGAACACGCTTTGCGGATTTACTGTATGCGTATCTATTAGGCTGACTAGCAAGCTTACCCACCTACCACATAGCAGTTCTACCTACCAGTTCTATGAAATGTATTCATATCAAATTGAGCACAAGTTACTAACTGTGACTGAGATTAATGTAAATAGAGCTTAATGTACCATAGAGAGCTGTGTGGTGGAAACAGGAGTCAACGTTTTGTGATGTCATAACAATGACAAAAATAGACGCATCAAGAATAATACTATATATAAGTATGTATCCGCTTGTATCTAGTTAAAAAAGCCTACGCATAAAAAAATTCACTTGACAGAATATGTAAAATAATTCGCGGAAGAGATATTTGCAATTCCATTAACTGCGATTGGCAGTGATATGGGAAAAATCCCAAATTTTATAATGATTGACGTCTAACACAAGAATGAGTTTTACCTTATCTAATATAAAAATTTACTCAAAATATAATGCCAAGGACTAAATAGAATTTAAAAAGAGAATCAACATCGCATACATATGTGTGAATGACGTATTATATATTTTGGCGTCATCTTGTTATTTTCTGGAATATAATTAATGGTAAATGGTATACAAATATTCGTGAGAATTTAAGCCAAGACCCGGTCCAGCAGGTCTTGAGGGTGGTGGCTGTTGAGCCTTCTTCTCGTTCCAGTTCGGGGGCTAGCAGTTCTTAGGGCTGCGATACCTAGTCGCCTAGCTAAGCTGTTTGGATGAGATTCCAGTTTCTTATTGTATTTTTTGACAACCTCCTGGATTCTTACACCAATTTTAGGCACCTTGGGATCGCGTTCTATATCCCTGGTTCTCATGTACCAAGAAGCCCCAGTGATCTTCCTCAGCGTTTTTGCCTGGAGAACCCGCAGTTTGTTCAAGTGCGATATGGCTGTAATTCCATACACCTGGATGGCATAGAAGAGGCCAGGAGCTAATATACACTTGAAAATTCTGACCTTATTTTATGAAGAGACAGCTTGTTTCGTGGTGCAATCAAAAAAGACATTTTTGTCCTAAATGATTGTTGCAGCGACGTGACATGTCTTCCGAAGGTTAGTCTTCTATCCTGGATTACACCAAGGTATTTGTATGCCGGTTTGTGATTTAGCACTCTTCCGTTAAGTGAGACACCAGGGCTGTCGCGTATCCGATTTGTGAATGTCACATTTGCTCATTTGACGTTCCACTTCTCAGTTCATTCCTGGAATGCGTCCAACTACTGCTGAAGTGTACTCGTGGCCTGGATAATGCAGCTGCTTTTTGCGAGTACCGCAGTATCGTCGGCATACGTCGCGATTAGCACATCTCCGTCATCTACTGTCAGCAGTCTGTTGTGGATCAACCTCTCCATAATTTTGCCCAGTGAAGGGAGAAGGCTTATTGGTCTGTAGGAGTTCACCTCAGTTGGCTGTTTTCCTGGCTTCAGGATCATGATAATACTATCAGACTTCCAGACTTTTGGAAAGTAACCCGCATGTTAGATGCCGTTGTATATGAGCACTAGGAACCGCAGAACTTGATAGCAAGTAGCAGGTCAAAAAAAAAAGGAAATAAAATAAAAAAACAAACATTTCTAAGTCGATATTATAAGACATTGTAAAATTTTACATAGAAGAACTATTGAATATGGCATCATCGGCATCTCCAATGATCGTGGACATCATGATGGAAACGCTTTTAGCAGTCAAAAAATAACACATTGATAATGACCTATTCACGATGGATGACCTATTCAAATGGAGTAGATACCGTTTATCTTAGTTGCATTGAAATATTTTCAGTAGGAATAGTGAGACGAATAGAATAAATTTACTCTGAACAATAAAACTTCACTGTTATAAAAACCTGTGGCTACGGAACATCTAATAAACTTCTATTTGAAGCACATAAAACTTATAATAATCAATACTACCAATAATTTTATCAGAAGTATTTTCGAAACGACTGACAAGAACTTCCACTACAAAAATATACTCACCATTAAAAAAAATTGATAAAGAACAACTTCCCTCGAAAATTAATTGCCAACCTCGTACAGCGATACTTCAAAAATGAAATTGTAATTGTAGGACAAAGAAAAATATATACCATAATAGCATATGAGAAGTACTTGACAACGAAACAACTCTTCAGCAGTACAAAATGTACAATAAATAAATATGACCGTAGCAATGTAGTGTACAAAATATCTTGCGGAGGAGATGGTTCCAAAACTTGTGATAAGGTGGTACGACCAAATCAATCTGCTTACAAATATGATTAACGTTGCCGCCGGTTTGTAATCCACAAAATTCTCAGCAGTCTTCGAAACTGTGAAGATTTTACAGCAAGAATCACATTTAACTCTTCATTATTTTTATTTTCTCTATCACCATTAACTTCAATACTCTGCTTTAGACTGTAGATGCACCTGCCAAAACAGTCCTAAAAATCTTGTTTTTGCAGCTTTGCAATTTCTATTGAACCCTTTTCCAATTAAATTTTTTTTTTTTAAATGTTTGGAAGTATCCTCATTCGAAATTGGTGGAATTCGTATTTAGGTCTAGCCATGTCCGTCCATCCGTCTGTCGAAGTGAAAAGTTCTCTGTCTAAAGAAGATTTAGAGAAAGTACACTTATTATTTAACCTCTCTAGGTACCACACAGCTGCAAGTGTACGACAATTTACGACAGCTATATGTTGGGTGTACAAATAAGTTTTGAGGTTTTTTTTTGTAACTTTGAAGTTTTATTCAGCAAAAGTCGTACAATTCAAAGTATTGTCCATCGTTAGTTACAACTTTTTTTCAGCATATGGATTCCGCGTCGAAAAAAACGTCGTCTTTTTAGGCGATCCAAGAATCTTTTGGGCGTTTGAGCTCAATGCTTGGTTCAATTGTATTAATTGTTGTTGTTAACGTTCCCCAGTGATGGTTTCGTTAGGTTTGTTAGCTGATCCCTCAGATGCACAGCATTAGTTTCCTTCCATGAATGTTCGCTTGAAGTTGACGCATGGCCGGGCTTTTTCCACAATTTTCACTCTTTGGATTGTTGTAGTGGATCCACTTTTCGTGTCACGTCACGATTCGATGCAAGAAACCATTGCCTTTGGAGCAGTTGTTCGCACGTTAAAAAACAGCGTTTTACGTCTCTTGCCTTGAATTCATACGGAACCCAATTTTCTTGTTTTTGCATCATACTCATGGCCTTGAGGGTTTTTGAAATGGCTTCGCGTTCTTTGTCACTGGTGTCAAAGTCGCCACTTTTAAAACTCCGGAACCAGTACACACATGTTTCCCCATATGCTTCCCACAGCAATCGAAGTCCGAAGCAGCGCTTCCCGCATATTGTGTTTTGTGTTTGCAGAAAGGTTGACATGGTTAGAGCACAAAGAAAGTAAGTTGTTTACAGTTCAGCGAAAGGAAACCTACTGATTTTTTGAAGGAAATGAAGTTGGTCCGATGCGATGCGACTTGAGTCTTATTGTCACAATACCTACTTAAGTTTCATTTTGATGCCTCTTTGTTCAATGACATCATCAGAGTACTACTTATTCTCTTTCAACTATAAAATGATTACCTTCAACTTAGAACTCAAACATGCACAGAGAGCGATTTACTTTACTTAGATAAAGAATGAAAGGAAGGATGCCAAGTTAAGTGGCAAAAAGCTTTTCTCGTCATTTGCTCGTCTCAAAACATGAAATAAAAGGACAAAATTGAAATTATTTTATTGCGAATGTATCTCTCCGTCTGTTTGTCGAGTTTTGTTTTCGTTTTCGTTTTTAGGATTTTTGCGCTTTTCTTCGTTTCATTTCCTTCAGTTTAATATCCTTTGGCAACAGCTCCCCTCGAATTCGACACGATATACTTATTGATAGCGTCGTTGAAAACGTCGCTGGCGACCTGCAGACAGACAGACATTTGGTATCCTTTTTCTACACGGCTGCTGCTGTTGCTGCTCTACATAGTTGTTGTCGGTCTAGTTTTGCTCTCTGTTTATTTTGTCCTTGCCAAAAAAAAAGTGTTTTTGTCTCAATATAAATTTTCTCGCATACATTTGGCAACAAAATGTACACAATCAGCAATCCAGCATGAAGAGCAAAGGTTTTACTTGCTCGGATTTGCTTTACCAAACTTTCACAAATGCTCCTAGCGACAAAAAATATTATAAAGATTAGGAAAACTCATTCAATTGGAAATTTATTTATGAATTGCTGCTGCTTTTTTCTCTATTATAACCTGAGTTTTTGTGCTCTTTTATTTATTTATTATCTAAGTTTTCTTTGATTTTATGTCTTTCAATTTATATTCAATGCGTGGGTGTCAAACTTGAAAATAAATTGTACTACAGCGCATTTGTATGCCCTGAAACCATAAGGTAAAGATTAACTTAAGCTTAAGTTTATTAAATTTGTATGAAGCGTGACAGACTAGCATCAAAAGTACAATTGATATAATTATTTCAGTGCTTCCGTCCTTATGAACATTGAGATCTCATAGAATACAAAAGTTAGAGTAATCAAGTATAAACATTTACACTTTTCTGCGACCCAAAAATGATGTATTTTAAATGAATGTACTAAACTCACTCTTATGACGAACGCTCAAGTGCACCTTACAATCAATCAATTTTATTTTGAAGCAATTTGACAGAGCGAATGAATGAAGTGGATCTAAAAATAACCGAATTTTTTAATTTAAATCATAGAACACGTAGCGTCATCTATTAAATGTTGGCAATGTTAGAAAGGTACAATTTTCTGCTTTCGAAAGCAGCTAAGTTCATGCTGATCGTTTGACAGGTTACAAAATGGCAGACGTTTTAATAACAGCAGTTTTTGTAGTTATGTCGTATGTCGTGATGATTTGAATGATGATTCATGATGACCTAGACGACCCGAAGCATCTAATCTTGCTGTGTTAGTGGAAAAAGTAAGTGATATAATAATCGATATCGATGCAAATTTCGGTGTGAGAATGCTGTGAATATTAAGTGAACATTTGGGTAAAAAAATAAGTGTGCACGTTTTGTTCCACATCAGTTAAATGATGATCAAAATCTCGTTTGCGTAGTCAATGAATTTTTGATGGAAAAACAGATTTGTCTCATCGACCATTCTCCGTATTCCCCTGATCTATCAACGTGTGATAGTTTTCTCTTCTCAAAAATAAAATTTGCAATGAAAGGAGCTTTTTACGATGACATTCCAGCCATACTACAAGCAGCCGTCACACAAGTGCTAAAGAACATACCAAAAATCGCGCTTAAAAAGTTAAATGGATCGTATTTCAAATAAATATTAGCTTTGAAACATAATTCCATGCTTGTTTTATTTTAGAACTAAGAAGTTTGGTTATTTTTAGATCAACCGTGTATAATTCGATCTGTAACTTGAAATATGAGCTTTCACTACCCCAATTCTGACTTTTGTCACTTGCGTGGACTAAAGTCCATAGTGATACTTGTATAACCGTACATATGAATATGAATGCCGTCAGCTATAAAAAATATTGTTTATAACGACTGTGATAGATTTTTATAGGTAGGTACTCGTATATGCAATTTACGATTTTTCAAGCATCTGAAATTTATAAACTGTAAAATATAAATAAACATTGTTTAAGCACAACGTTGACCGTTCCAATATATTAATGCGATTTAACCTGGAACCCAAAAAATGTTGCTTCTTTTAAAAAGTTATTTAGAATGGCACTTAAAAATTAATAAGCTATTTTCTCCAAATTTCGTTAAATTCTATTTTTATACAATTGCGTTTCACTATGCGCCACTGCACATAATTTTAATTAATTCGATTAACGCACACTCACTCAAGGACTTTCCGTGCTCCAGACTGGCTTCGTTTATTTCTGTGTGTGCTCCTTTGACACCGATACAAATTTAAATGACACTTTTAATGCTGCTTCCGCTTCCGCTGCGACAGCACAAAATACGAGGAACAACAACAATATGCCACATGCAAAGGCAAAAAAGTATTCATGCGAATTTAATATGCAGCAGCGAACTCAACGCGTCGCACATTAAACTTTGTTTTAATTAAACGCCACGGCAAGAGAAACGGATACCGCACGCGGCACACGGCTTAATCCAACCTGGCGTTTGCTCCAAGTCTGTGAGTGAAAATGGCGGATTTGTGGTACCATTTCACCGTCGAGAATGATGATGATGATGATGTTTATGCGTTGATGAGTATATGTATGTAAAGGGTTTTTCAATAAGAACAGAACAATTTTGTATACTATAAGTAAAACACAGCATAATTGAGATATTGGACTACAATTTAGGCCAGTTGCAGTAGTCGTTCATATGACCACCGCGAGAACGTTTGCAGCGATCTATTCTTAGGAGGCAATTTTTCACCAGTCTTTCACACATATCGGGCGGAATGATCCAATTTCGTGCTCGACATTGTATCTGGCTTTTTGGCATAAACCAAAGACTTAACGGAGCATTTCTCGAGATTACACGATTACCGAACTTCCCGTTCACTAGATAAATTGTTTGAGCAGATGTGTGGTACCATCTTGTTTAACTGTACCATTGATGTCAAATCCATACAAATCAAATCCATACAAAAATAGTCTTCCAACATGGCACGATAGCGAAATTTATTGAGCGAACTTTATCGAGGGTGAATTAGTATTAAAATACAAAATTGTTCCTATTGAAAACCCCTAATATGCTAAAAGATGTCGCGCAAATAGCTTCGCTTTTATTGCTACAAACAACTGTGACGTCCATTTTATTCCTGCTTGACCTACTTATATTTAAAAGTTTTGAGATAATATGCCTCTTTTTGACGTCAGCCATTTTAAAAGCGATTAAATTCTTCTAAAAATATGCAAAAAATGCTAATTACATTCACTAAAAAAAACAAAAAAAAAAAAAAGAAACAAACCTAAAACAAGCCAAACAGTTTTTAATTTAACTTGATTTATGGCATCGCCTGCGGTCCAAAGTAGTTAAAGTCTAGAATGCACGAACGAATAAAAAAGAATCACACAAGGTCAGATTTGTCATAACAATCTAGGACATAATAAGGACTCTTCACATTCCCATTTTGTTCACTTTTCTGGTACTTTTCTTTGCCATGTCGTTATGTGACTCTGTGCCGTATTGTCGTCTATTTGCTGCCACTTGTGACTACTGCCTGGTGCTGCCGTCTTGAGTATACGTCAAAGATACTTTTGGGCAAAGGGGAAAGCGGCAATCAACACAAATGTGAGTGGGTGGGTGCCTATTTAAACAATTTAAATGCATTGAAGCGGTTTTTGTGCTTTATTTGCTATTGTTGTGCTTTCTTGAAAAGGCTTTTGAAATCTAAGCATCAAACTTGTAAGAAATTATATACCCGTTAAGTTTTTGAAATGCATTTGAATCTTTATTTTCATATCCATATCGACATATTGTAACATCACTACTATGAACGTCGTGACATTTTACGATGTTTTCTTATTGAACTTTAGTAGACGAGTAGTAGACAATCTCCATAGATTGGCTAAACTACAATCAACTTAAATTTTAGACAGTTTATGTTTTTTCGGCTCGCTGAAATCAAAGCCGAATCCACTCCCCGCCCCATAATTTTCATAAATAAACTCAAAAATAGGGCACCGGTTTGCATTGGGATCTGGGTCTAAATGAAATATTTTGTAAATTACGTCAGTTATGGAATTTTTGGCTTAAGAACAAAAACAAAGACATTTCATACAAAACTTAAAAATGAAGGTCAAGTTTGTATAGGGGCTACCCCTTATAATGGTCTGATCAGAACCTATGTGGTACATTTTATTAGGATTTAGCGTTATATACAACAAAATCAAAATCACTTTAGTACTTAAAAATGGGGTAGGTTTGTATAGAGGGTACCCCTTAAAATGGGATTGGCATGTTCGTTTAATAGTACTAATCTGAAGAGAATATTGAAGTATCACGTATAGTCGCCGAGATCTGGACTTATTCGGTATATTTTATTAGGATTTGCGTAAGGTACACAAAATTTGGCGTTTTTTTTTACTTATGTACATTAATAGCGCACTTTTTTATACCATTCACACATGGTCTGAAATGGTAAAAAGTGTTCCATTTAAAGTGTGTGGTACTTTGTTATTGACTAAAAACTGCATTATTGACCTTTTTATTCGACATATTATGTTAATATTATCGTGAGACTATACGAATTTAGCTACGCACTGCTACACGAAGTAAAAATATTGAACTTTGATTCCAAGTCGATGGTAAAAACGCAAAGATCGATACTCCAAAAATTTGATCGCAATCACTACATCAGTGTATCTGTGTGCGCAAATTGTGAATTTTTGCGAAACTTGCTCTACAGAGTCTTTGGGACTACACGAAGGATAAAGTATTTGATATCGATCGAAAAACAATACTAGCCTTGAAACAGAACATGCATCGCATATTTTTGGGCCATTCCGGTAGTAATCTTCCAAAATTTTCCAATTCGGCAGATAATTTTAACAAAAGTATTGAGTTCCTACGGGACAGTCGTGGTGAACAAATCCGGGAAATAATTGTCCATAATGAATCTTTTGTTTTTTCTTCTTTTGTAGTCATATGCGTATTAATATCTTCTGGTTATTGCCAAAAACATCAATATTGCATTCAAAGAAACAATGCGAAATTTTGTCGTCTATCGCCATATAAAATCGAAAGAATTATCGTTTATAACAGGTAAATTTTACCAGTCGAATAGCTAGAAAGAGATCATAGTTATTAAAAATTTAAACTACACTGATAAACAAAAATTAAGTATTACGACTAAATTCTTGGTTGAAAATCAATTTTTTCAATTCCGAAATACTTAAATTACTTATGACCTGATCACACGTTCTTATATTTTCGTGTCAGATTGCTATGATAGTCGCGCGACAAGGTGTGATCATGAAAAATATATCTCGTCAGCAATGTCGAGCGATATTTTTGGAAATAGCTCCATTTCTATTTCGTATAAAATTTCCGTGTCACTTTGTTAACAGTGTTGTGAAGTGTTGCAGAAAGTAGTGATCAGTGTTTTTAAACATGCAAAAAGTAAACATCAGCTGTTTAACTTCTTTCTCTGCACTTGTTTGGTCGCAGCAAGCATTTCCGACACCAAATGTTTTCTGTTTTTCTATTTGAAGTTTTTTTATTAGCTGCATAAATTACTAATATGAGTGAGCTTGATTTTAAACCAAAAACAAGATAATCTTTAGTACAAATTGGGTTAAAAATTTTGTTTTTTAATGTTTTAATGTACATATTTATCTATTCTGTACGCAATGTATGTAACACTCAGAAGGTGGCGTGGTAGACCCCATAAAGTATAAATTCTAAATCAGCATCGGCAACTGAGTTGATTTAACCATTTCTGCTCTTCTGGACTACAGTTATCCAAGACTATAAAAATGAAAGACTTCAAACTTGGACATTTAGATTCTCCTTGACCATAACGCACGCAGTGCGCATATTTGACACTTGCAGTAAGAATTCACGATTGCTCCTACTACTTGTTATATTGTAGGTAAAGGACGAAGAATAATGATGTATAGGGCTGTATCAATTTTCGAATTAGTGGAGTGTTTCAAACAAAGCTGTTAAATTTTGATAGCAATTAGTAATCAATTAGATTATATATTTAAAAGAATTGTAATGATTATATATTCAATTGATTACGATTATAAGTAATCAAAAATAATCACGATTACTGAAGATTACTAGAAAATGATTACAATTAGCTAAAAATAATCAAATAAATAATTTGATTATTTTCAGATTACTTTTGATTTTTTTTATTATTAACAATATTTGCAAATATTAAACATAAACGAATATGAATGTGAATTGAGATTAAAAAAAAGAACCAAATATTTTTCGCTAACTGTGCAACTGATACACAAAACGGGCAATTCTTGTGTGAATATTAAAATAATTGTGTAAAATATTTATTTGGTGAAGAAAAATAGAAAGAAGAAAGCTACAAGCACAAAATTTTCTGGGAATAAACGTTATAAACACATTATTCTTCAAATCTATACCTGTTGGTATTGCTGCGATAAATTTTTGGTGAGGGTAAAAAACATTATTGTTGTAGGCACTTCATTATGACATTTTTTTGTTTGAAGGTCGAAATGTCAGTATCAAATGTCGATAGCGATTTTTCTGCTGACTACACTTTTGAAGATCCGGACTTTCATCCTACCGAAAACATCCTCTCTGGAAACGTCTGTTCGGAGTCACCAAATGACGATATGGATATGCTTGAAGAAGAAGCAGGTCCGACTCCTAAGGACGTTCATTTGGATTCGCCGAATGACGGTTTGGACATTCAAACGTCCACCAACAAAAGGAAAAGCGCAATGGTTGAAAAAGAATCAGGACCGGCCCGAAAAAAAGCGCGGAAAATTATTTTCAGAGCTGAATTTTACACAGAAGTGGAAAAAGTTTGTTTTTATATGATTGTAGTGAAGTTTTCTGTTTCTTGGCAAAGTTTTGTGAGGTTCGTCTTTACGAGGGTAATCTTTTATATTTCTGGCCTAACAATGAAAACACAGAAAGTGCTCGTATGTCAAAACGTTCAAAGTACGTAAGACGTCAAAAATGTGAAACTTCAAGATGGCAGCAACAGTTTTGATCTGCCAGAAATATAAATGGTTACCTACGTATGTCATTGAAGTGAAGCTAAGTGTTATGAGGTTCTATTGTTTTTGAGTAGTTTAGTATAGATTTGTTTGTTAGATTTCAGATAAGAAAACTTGTGCTAAGTGCGCTGGTTGTAATCGCGTTATAAAAGGAAGCGGCGAAGTAACTTCTAATTTTATTAAACATTTGCAAAGTAAAGCACAGCGAATTATTCCAAAAGTACAAAAGCTACAAAATGAGTGGATCAAATGACGGTAGTGCGCAAACCCTGTTTGACGGACAACTATTACATGCGATTGTAGACTCTGCATTGCCTGTTTTTATTCTGGAAAGGAAATCTTTTATTGCTCTCTACCAAGAAACTGGTATGAAGGTGATGTGCAGGCAAACGGCGGTTAAAAGGCTAGAGGAAAAGTACAACGTGATGATGCAAAATATTAAAAAAATCATTTCCTCGGCAAAATATTTTTGTACTACTGCAGACATTTTGTCTGGAAACCACAGGATACACGTGTCATTGGCTTAATGACAATCTGGAACGTCAATTTGTAGCTTTAGTATGCAGAAGTCTATTTAGAACACACTCTGCTGTAAAAATTGAGCAATTGATTGCTGATGTAAACACCTCATTTGGCTTGAACAGTTCGAATATTGTAATGACCGTTACGGATAACGGTTCGAATTTCGTTAAGGCATTTAAAGATTACGGTATCGAAAACAACTTTTTGGAAGACAAAATTAATGACGACTTGCCAGTTTTACCAAATGATCAGTGGTTACCTAACCACCAGAGATGTTGCAGCCATACCCTTAATTTGCTTGCAGCCGTTGACGTTGGTTTTAATGAAGGCAAACTCTAAATATTTATAAATATTGCTTAAATTTTGTTAATAATCAAAAAAAAAAAAATCTAAACTCTAAAGTAATCTGAAAATAATTAAATATTTTTTTTATAATCCTGATTATTTTTGATTACTAGTAATCGTAATCAATCAGTAATCATTACAAACCTAAAATAATCGTATTTGAATAATTACTTTACCCGAAAAAAATAAATAATCTAATTACTAATCATTATGACTAGTAATCACTATTTAACTATTTAACAGCTATGGTTTCAAATGGCAGACCACACACGAAAATTTTATTACTTTTCTATTCGCCATACGCAGAAAATAATAACAAAGAACAAGGAAATTGTTTGTATACATTTCGCTGGTTGATGCAAAGAGCTGCGTGTATGTGCGACAATGCGCAGCTTATGTTTATGAAGAGCGTACAGCGTGGGACCTCTGATCTAGAGCATTTAAAATTAACAAAGTATTCTTCATTAAACACAACATCATAGCTTGTCAAAAACAAGCTTTGTATATTGTTATTGTCTTACTATAATACTATTTTATTACTCATTCATATTTCATGTTTTACGCATCTGCTAATATTTAAGTCAACGAAATTACTTTTTCTGCCCACAAACCCTTAAAATTAATAATTAAGTTTTTAAATATTTAGCTAAAACAACCAAAATAATAATAATAAAAAAAAATAATTCAAACAGCGTTTTCAACAGCCGCCTGCATCTCAGTCTCACTATTTTAATTTAAACATTCACAAGCAAATGAAGGAAGAAACAAAAAAAAAAAAATCTTTTGTGTGTGTAGGCTGCGATGTTTATGGGAAATAATGAAAAACAAATAGCTACACAAAAGACCAGACAAAACGACATCCCAGTCCTCCATGTACTACATCTACGTATAACATAGCAAGTGTAAACACTCAAATTGATTTGTTACATTAGCAATGCCATAAACTGAAAACTTTAAAGCGACTATACGAAACGAATTCGAAAGATAGTGTGAGAGGGAGAGGGGAGAGAGACACGATGTTAGAAATGTCTTGGCAAAACCGAAGCTCGTATACACTTTACAGCTTTCTCGAATAGTAACTCTATACGATATATTTCCATACGGAATTTCATTGAAATTTGTATAAACGGAGAAATAGAAGTGATTTTTGCTCAAGTAACACAGAGAGCTTTTTATTTATACTTCTACGAGTATCTAACTATTTGATAGGTTTCTTTTGGTCCTATATGTTTTACTAACAAGCTCGGGTCGAAATTCAATATTCTATAAGCATGTAGTTAGTCTTCTAACTCGACTTTTGTTAGTCCCCCGTATATTATGAATTGCATATGAAATTTAGCTAGCTCAAACTCATTTCTAAATTGATAAGTATGTGATATATGTTTTTTTCTCAATGTTTTAGCTGCGAAGATACCTGTTTCGAATACAGCTACATGTTTAATAAGTTCGCTGACCTGGCTGTACATTCCAAATTTTTGATATTGTACTTTTATCATGTTTCTCATTGCTGAGTTCGAAACAACACGATTAATACACTTCGGCATAGCGTTGAACCAATCCGAAAATTTTTTTTTTTTTATTTAAAAAGGGGATTTGCCCCTTTTAAATCGTGTCTTCTAGTGTTGGAAATAATTGGGCACATATGTAGTTTATTCTCCACTTTTGGGAACAAGAAAAAAAATCATTGGTTGCCTAATCAGTGATGTAAGGCAACTGATGCATCAATTCGATGTTTGGAATACTCTAATTGTTGGCACACTAACACAAAAAATACCTTATATACCAATTTTAAATGCTACGTTGTTAGTTTTTCCCCTTTATTTTATGAAAATGAAAAAAATAAAAATATTTTTGTACTTTACAAAAATGCTGCTGTGGGAATGTGGGAATGTTCCCCAGTTACTCCACCCTGGATTCGCCAATGGTTTATATTAACTACGTATTGATTGATTTCGGTTTGATTTCTTGTTAGTTGAAAATTATTTTGTCAGAAAGAGACAATTGAACAGAACAAGCTAGGCGAGGAACTGACTAATAAGTCAGTTGGTTTGAAAAAGTTGCTCATCCGTTCGTTTGTTCAATGGCTGACAGTAAACGTTTGAAAGAGTTTTGAACTTAGCCATGAAGCACTTTACTACTTGTATGTACCCCGTCTTTTTCTTCTTCTGACTATATACAAACTTTTTCACTTTTCAATAATACCCATTTGTTTACACTACGTGCGTACGTACAATATAAAAATATCATCTGAGCCAATTATTAAGCATCCGAAAGCCATTTTGACCATTCGGTCAAGCGCCAACTGTTGCCTGTCGCTCCAAAACGATGTGGCTAGCCTCTTGTATATCTATTTGTCTTATTTGATGAGATCGTGCCGGTGCTACTGTTGCTTTTGCTGCTAGCGGTCGTCTATATAAATTGACATTAGGCGGCCTATAAGCGTTGGCGTCTCCATTTTTAACTGAGATACGGGGGCAGACGGCAGCATTTGTTTGTTGAATCGTTTGTTCGATTGCTGGCAATCGTTTTATATCTCGTGAGGCGTTCCACAATTACGTGTCTGCAAATGTAGCTCTTTGTTGCTGCTCAACGAGCGTTTGTCTGTCTATATGTACGTCTGTCCGCCTGTCTGCCTGTCTCTCAATATATCTGTTCGCTGTTATTAAATATTGTCTACCACACATTTTTATCTACAAGATACAAATTATCTGTTGCTCTTGCTTATAGTGTTGAGCTTTTTATTATTATATTTATTTTATTCACTTTGTATATCTTTTACTCTTAGTTTTTCTTTTTTAGATTTTCTTGCAACTTTTACTTTCATAATTACAAATATACCATTGTACATATGTTTGCGCTTAGTATTGTAGTTTTATATTAGATACACTGGAAAAAATGATGTATTAGTGCCGGATCATAATGGAAATGTTTACAAAATAATTGAATGCAATGAAGTAATAAATAATTGTTTGACATTTCTCAGAGGTGATTTCTCATCATTTGAAAGCAATTTTGGTAATTCATGAGTA
Source organism: Leucophenga montana (assembly GCA_035044765.1). Classification (NCBI taxonomy): domain Eukaryota; kingdom Metazoa; phylum Arthropoda; class Insecta; order Diptera; family Drosophilidae; genus Leucophenga; species Leucophenga montana. Next base: position 935,404 of record JAWNNQ010001349.1, on the reverse strand, counting down.
GAACAATTTTGAAAATGTTAATTTATTTATTTAGCGACCTATATTATATATATATATATATATATATATATATATATATATATATATATATATATATATATATATATATATATATATATATATATATATATATATATATATATATATATATGTATATGACTTTTAGCTGGCTCAAGATGATTTTTAAATTGAGAAATATTTTCTGTTATATTTTGCGAGAAAAATTATAACTTTTTGTTACGCAGAAAAATGTTTTAGTCGCAGATAAATTTGTTTCGAACCCAGTCACGAAGTTCTCATCAGTCTGCTTGCTTCATTAGGATCATTAGGATTTCTATGTATCGAATGATAAAACGTTGATCTTTCCAAGCATTCTCCATTCACACTCTGTGTATTGTTGTTACATTAATTTTCCCCCTTATGTTCAAAAAATTTAAGTCGAAACTTTGAATTCATATTGTTAATTTCATTTTCTTTAAGATATCATTGATCATTTTGTTAAATGCGAAAGCATTAGTTTGACTGAATCAAATTGAGCCGAGAATCTATTTTTTCACTGGTAAAATTTTTGTGGTGGCGCAAACCAAACCCTTCGCATCCTGGGAATACATGACTAACGGACGTTTGTTAGGGACTTCGGTCGTTTGCTAAAGTATCGTTTTTGACTATTCCCAATCGAATAGCAATCAATTACTTTTCCCGCTAATGTGATCTTCTACAAACGGTCCCATCCCCATGATTTGAAACTGGTATTCAATTTCTTTACAACACAATTTTCAATTTTATCGTACTTATTTAGAGTGAAGTGTAATTACAAACAATATATAAAGGGTGTTCCATTTAGGCGTGTGGTACTGGTGTGGTTATCGACTGAAATCTGCATTATCGATACACCAAAAATTTGTTCATCAATGAGTCAATTGTGCGCAATATTGTGAATCTTTGATGCTACTCGAAGGATAAACTCTACGAGCATGTTCCAAAAATGATTAAAGCCTTGAAATGGAACATTCAACCGATTATTCCGGCCATTCCGGTGATAAATGTATAAAATTTTTCCAATTTGTAAAAAATTTGATCTTATTGTATGATCTTTAAGTACCACCGTCTAATTGGAATATCCTTTAAAATTTGAAGAATCATGGAATTGGCTATACCTCTAAACACCTCCTTGCACTTTGACTAGAAGTTGGTCTATATGGTGCATCTATTTTAACTTGTAACTTACTTAATTACACAGGCCTACAAATTAGAGTGCATAGCCTTTCATACGACTGCCGGAGATTGTAGATTTTACTTTTTATTACTTTTACTAATTATCATCGTGTGAGAGTATGTGATGCACTGTTTATGACGTTAACTTTTGCATTTATATGACGGATTGGTAAATTAAGTTTGCAGTGGCAATCATGTTTGCATCCACATCATCCAATGTTTTGGAACCGTCAATATACGGGCATTAAGCATGGGTACGATTTGGTGATAAATGCATAGTATAGTGCAAGTGGAATTGTGGAAAAATTTAAGAATACCTATATGCAAAACATATGAGGGTTGCCTATTATATTGTGCACAGTATTTATTGTTTTTCAAAATGTTTGCCATGAAGTTCAGTTTAGATTTGCATGCGTTTATGCGTTTGAAGCAATTTTTAAAGCGTTTTTGATACTTTTGTCATGGTAAAACGAGCTATTTAAAGGCTTCAACAGCTTCTTCATGCATCGTAAAGCATTGACCTCGCAATTTACTTATTTTTGATGTGCGGGAACATGAAGAAATCGTTGGGTGTCGAGTCAGGTCTACAAGGCGGATGATCATCCAATTTGAAGTTTTGAATGCTCAAAAACTTTCTTGTGTGAACCGATGGGTGAGAGGTCGCATTGGCGTGGTGGAGAATAATCCGTCTCCGTCAGTTGGTTTTCCTCAATTCTCTTAAAACTACTAGCAAAACTATTGCTCGCACATCGAAATCGAAATATGTTGCGTAAGTTTTTGCAAAAAAAAATTGTCAGCTGGAACCTAATAATACATAGCGCCATTTTCACGACTTGCTTATATCTTTATGGCGGCGCTCACTCTCATCCATTTGTTTTCTTCTAGTTTATAGTTTTATGCGTATACGTTTATTCAATTGAGTGTTAGCATCTGTATTTATCGTATATAAGACAAAAGTAACCTATTCTTCAACGATAACTGGCAAAAAATTCGATTTGTACTGCAGGCCTACTATAATTCGATTTGTTACTATTGAGAACTCGTGAAATTCACTACTAAATATATTTCTAGCAATAGTATATCTTGGAAATACGTATTTTCTAATATATTTCTAAGTCGTGATAATGGCTCTCAGGGTTGCCAAAGCGCACAATATACAAGGCAATAAGTTAAGTTTACAGTGTGTGTTAGTTACACTTGGTCCCACACCATGCAATGTTTTGACATAGTTAATTATCGCTTTGGTAGCCAAATGTATTATAGTATAGTGTAAGCGTAATGAAGAAAGATACTGCGACAGTTTTGAAGATAGCGAGTTGTGGAAGCATATATCGGGTAATTTTATAAAACGTTAATTTTTTTAGTATCTTTCCAATACAATACAATATTAATTTTTTACGGTGTTATTTTTAAATTTTGCTACCTCGACATATAAGATGTGTCGTTTGTATTGTATTATCCGCCGCACAATGACGCCTCTATTGACTAGCCTCTAGCTACCACTTATACACACACACACTCATTCATCCGTTCGTCCGTCCGGTTTTTGTTATTCTATCACTAGTCTATCTTAGTGTTTATGTAGCATATGTCGCTCTGCGTTGCTCTACTCAGTTGTGTAGCGGTATTCGCAAGTCAGTCAGTCATTCCGTCCGTTCGTCCGTCCATCATGCAACGAATCAAGCAATAAGCTACAATAGCAAGTCTCTGCCACAAATTGCGAACGCCAAACGAAACGCGAATTCAGTTTGTGTCGCGCCTCCGTTTTGTGAATAACGTCGTCCGTTGCCGGAGTCGTTTGCGTTTTAATTTTTTATTGTGGTTGTCACATAGCCTAGCCGTCGTCGTAGCTAAAGCTAAAGCTCTGTGTATTACGTTACGTCTCAGTTTAGAGCAACGGAAGCGTAACGATTTACGTATTCTACGCGAACGTATGTGAACATCCATTCGTAGATTTTGTATAGTATTTGTTTTGTGTGTGTGTGTGTGTGTGTGTGTGTATGTGTGTCTGTTGCGCTTTGATAAGTTTGTTTGTGTTTGTACTCATGTACTCTTATAATTCCAATTGGATGGTTTGGATTAATTAAGAAATTAAATGAGAATTGTAATCAAATTAAAATTGAAGCAAAAAATCGTAAATTCTGCAAATGCAAACATCACAAATTATTTGATTTGAAGTGTGTTTCTATGGAAATTCTATATAAAACATCCAATAAAAATAGTGCCGAAGCAACAACTTGGAAAGCGAAATGCGAAAATGTGTCACTAAATAATTGTCAAAAATTTGTTTTTCGTACAAATTTTATTTATTTTAGAAATTTGTGTGTTAATTCGTATATATCGAGTGCCAAATATTTTATTTTCGTCGAATTTTATTTGATTTATCCATATTCTGTGCCGTTAATTTACGCATGTTATGTGTATTTCAGAGATTTTTTTTTTTTTTTGTTAATAAATTTAAAATGTTGTGAATTTCTTAAAAAAAAGCCAATATAATTATAAAATAAAATTATGCAATAATTTTAATAAAATATAAATTTCAAAAAAATTGGACCATTTTAACATTATAAGTGAAAAGTGTACTTAATTTTATTTTTTTAAGTTTCATAAATATTTTTCAATCTTTAATTTAATTTCTAATGTCAAATTGTCAATTTGTCAAATTGTATGTATTTATTACTAAAATCAATATATGTACAAACTATTTTACGAAGGTAGTTCGATTAGTGAGTGAAGATCTTAAAATGTTGCAATAAAACAACTAAAATTCTTTTCTGTTACAAGATATAGTAAGGCTCTCTAATTGCACCATGAAAAACAGAAAACATTTAAACTGTCCGGTTGCCTTCTGTATATTTATTTCAATAACATAAACACACGAAAAAAGGGTCAAAACTTAAAGGGTAGAATGATTTTTGATGCGCTAAAACCGAGACTGAAAACAAAAAATGAGTTCAATTGCCCATTTTTCCGTTAGGACTCACTTACACTTCACCTGTTGTTTTGAAATTTCACTTGCACTGAACATTGGAAAACCATGTATATTCCCAAGTATTTAGCGAAACCGCTGAAATAGAAAATGAACATGTAATTTTTTATACAGAACCAAACATTTACAGAAGTGAAAAATGAAGTATATTTATTGACTATCCACACACAGTCTGCAGAGCCTCGGCTCAGATAGCACAATCGATAATTGTGCTAAAAGAGTATGAATCATTGAAGCTAGTGATTGCAAAATTAAAGTGTAAGGTATAGGCTTGCAGGCTGCCACTGCCAATGTTGTTTGCTGTATTATCGTAGGTAATGATATTCTAGCATTTTCATAAACTAAACTCCGACTGAAATCGTCGTCAATTGAGTTGTCACTTTTAACCTACTCGGAGCGGAAAGACGCAATAACACATTGCTCGTTGAACAAAGTGTGAAATAGTTTTTTTTCTTTGCTGATAAATTGAAATTTTTTATCGAAAATTCAATGTAAATGTTGCTGCTGAGTTGGTTTTTATACAGAATTTCAATTTACAGAATCTGTGTGGATTCCAAACGTATTATGAATTGGCAATTTATTTTTTCATGTGTATTCCAAAATGGCGTCAAAATGCATGTTGGTACCTTTGTTGGCTTGCATGTTGCCACCTCTCTTTCTCTCTATTTTTTCGCTTGTTTACACTCGTTTGCCAGTTTTTATGAATAGGTGATGACGAACTGAGATTCCGATGCTGATTTGGATTTATTCCATACCATTTTCCAAATTTGATTTCATTAAAATTCATGATCATGGCAATTCACACACATTTTCTTATGTTCACAGCCACTGATTATGAACAAAATTTTAACAAGTTTTCATAAATTTTCTACATTTCCCGAAATATTGTATTTCAAGTCTTTTTTGTATTTTTTGAGAATTATAATTAGTTCTTTGGGTTTTTACCACCTCTCTTTCCAACGTATTTTATGTATCAACAATAAGATGATTTTATGACGAGTTATGCTAAAAAGTAACTAAGGGGTGGCAGCCTGCAAGACAAACACCTACGGTTCACAACTAGCTGATTTGTGGTGGCCTAAGGTTACTTACTATCCCTTTAGATAAACAAAGTGGTGCTGAGAGCACCAAAATCAATATAATAACAAAGTATGGCCTGTTAGCTACTCTTAAATTCGTGACGCCAAAAATGTTCCCAACGATCCTAAATAAGTTCTTCTTCCTAAATATAAATATATTTAGATAAAGAATGGGAAATTTTTTAATTACATTCATCAATGTTTCCGAACAAATCAGAAGCGAAACTTAAGAAGAAATTTTTGATAAGCCGGAAATTCGTAAGTTTCTTCTGAACACTGAATTCATTAAATTAAGGGAAAAATTACTTGGCTTAACTTTAAAAGTGTAGTAGATAATTTCTTAGACAATAAAAAAAGTTTAAATTGCAATAATTCCTTCCTTCAATTCCATGTAGACTATTTTTCGAAAACTTTGGTTAAAGATTCCACCAAGTTTTGAAGGAAATGGAAATGGTTGAAACAAATATTCATTTTGGTCGTTTTAGAAATTTATACTTTTTTAAATAGAGGCAGTTGCATGAAAAGCCAAAAAAATGGCAATAATTCGAAACTAACAAAACCTATTTGAGAAGTGACAAACATCTTATCGTAAAATGTTTTGCAAAATCTTAAAAGATTTCGTTAGGGTCGCTGCATGCACACACCTTTCGGTAATCAAAATGTTCGATTAAGATTCGATAAATTGATGTTTTCGCTCTATTCCAATTCCATGCGAATCTAGTCTTACTACTCATGAACAACTCCATCATGGGATAAACAATCATTACTACAAATTTAGTTCATCAATTGAAATGTTTTGGTAAAAGTTTTTCTAAAATTAAGAGTTGGTCCCACCACTCAAAAAGTTACTGTAGAACACAGTTTGCATATTGACAATATATGAATTGCTAGCCGTTTTCATTTAGCTATTTGAACTGCCCTCGTATTATCACTGTGTTAGATTTTAATAAAAAAACAGATTCTTAATGATCTCTCACGCGAATCTGTTTGCTATATAAAATTTTGTGATTTTTCCATGAGATTTTATTTCATTTTCTTAAAAGCCAACAGTCACAAATACATACTATATAAATTTATATATTTCTATGTTTTCTACTTTTCATAAATTTCATAAATTGGTTATTTATTTTTTTAAAATCGTATGCGAAAATTTTATTTTTATAAATATTTGACATTGGATTTGTCATTGCTGATGCGTATACGTAATATTTTGTTCGTATACGTACGAAACAAGAAGAAAAATGTTTTATGTTTCTTTAGAAGTAAAATAGATGTGAAAAGTGTACATTTAATAAAACTAAAAAGTTTTCTTGTTTTAAAACGAAATATACAATATAAAGGGGTTTTCAATAGGCACATAACAATTTTGTATTTGCATTCGCACACCTTAGTTTTGTTTCTAGGATCTGTCAACGTTAAAACGTCATTGAAGGTTTACATTTTTATCATAATGAACGAGCAACGTTTGGAAATTATTAAAAATGACTACCGAAATTCTGAGTCAGTGGCCGCAACTTTAGGTTGTAAAAATCTTACCAAAAGACAGTCTGAGCTCCTCTAATGTGTTTGGCTTGTTGGCATAAACGAGCGAAATAACGCGATCCCAAAAAAAAAAACGGCTTTATATAGCATGACCGCGGTGTCCATTCGACCGAACCATTTATCGAGACTTCACGGTTACCCCACTTCTTTAATACAGTAGCCGCTCGGTTATATGAACAAATTCAGACAGAGCCTGTTTATTAAATGGAGATGTTCTTATAATCGAAGAACTATAAAATAAATACGTAGAATCGTTTTCCAAATGTGCACATACATAAAGTTTTTATTCGTAATTCGTTTGTCGGTTATATTTTTTTGTATTTTTTTTTTGCTGCAAGGTTTTTGTATTTTTTGCTGCAAGGTTTTTCCCTGGTTTTTCGCAATACCAAAATGTCATTAATGTCAGCTACATTATTTTCCCTCCAAGCAATAAATTTATTGAACGCTTCGAGTGCCTCAGTTGTATTAATTTCAGCTGTTGTTGTCTGGTCTTGATCTTCATCGTCTTCATTGTCAACTTCGCTTTCTGATCCGCTACCAATATCTTGAATCCAAATCTGAATCTCTTCCCGTGAAAGCTATACGTCACTCGTTATTTCATTGATTAGACCCATGACTGCATCTATAGTTGCCTCAATGTCGCTTCGGTAATTTTCTTTTAATATGCTGAGAGGAATGTGTTCTTCCGGATCATAATTTTCGTCAACAAAATTCAAAATATTCAACGGTTGCAAGTTTTTCACATAATAGAGATAGGCTGTGTTCACGCTTTAGAAACTCATGTGGAAAAATTTTATTGTTCACTATTCTGGATGTTTACATAAGTGGGTGTTCATATAAACGAGCGGCTACTGTATATCAATTGTTTGGCCAGCTGTGTGGCATCAACTTCTTCAACTAATCACTAATAGCAAATCCCACCAATTCTTAATTCTTGGTGACCGTAATATGGCGATAATTTTCATCGACGAAAAATATGATACAGTCACAGCGGTACGAAATCCACACCACAATGTCACACAAATTTGGACTTGTGGATGCAATGGAGTCTCTTGTAGAACATGTGGATCTGTTGCTGTTGTTGGAGATGATTTTTCTTAAAACTTGCAAACGTTGCTCCTTCATGAACTTCACCATGATAAAAATGTAAATCTTGACTAACGTTTTGATGTTGTTAGATGTAAGGGTGCGTTAGTATTAAAATACAAATTTGTTATGTCGCTATTGAAAAACGCTTTAGAAATATAAAAGCATAAGTTTTGTAAAGTGTTTGCTGTGGCGTTCTAATTGGATTTAAAAACTACACACAAAGTGCAAATAAATAAAAGTAAAAAGTGAAAATTCAAAGTGAAATAACCACAAATAGCCAACATACTCTTGTCGAATAATAAAAGCAAGAGTCTTCTAGCAATTGTGGAGGTCACCAGTAGTACAACAATTGCAAATGCAACTACAAATGATATGTGTTTAGTGAAAAGTGTAGCGCAACATATTGTAATAATAATAATAGTAATAGTACTGTATCTGTATATATAAAATATTCATTTGTTTGTTTTAAATAAATACGTTCGTCGACCCTTCTTGAAGTGGTGGTGATTCCCAGATAAAAGAAGAAAAAAAATAAAACCATCCAATTGCACAAATAGTATAATTCACAAGCAACTAGTATAACAATAAATTCGAAAAAGTTTTCCAGTACTCTGCTTATTGTTGTTGCAGCGTTACATTTAAAGTAGCACAATGTCTAAGGTACAAATAATACTACATACCCATACTATATATGTATATATACATGTTCATACAATATATCTTTATTGCAGCAGACAAAACAAAATGCATACAGATATCACGCGAATGTGCATCTTTACAAGAACCTATTCAATAGTTTAAACGCTTTTAAAAATATCTAATTTTGATAGGTGTAATCCATTCTATGCTAGCGGATCCCTGCCTGCGCAGCTATGTCGCCTTTTTTGTTAACATAAAAATGTTTACATTATTTTATAATTTACTTTTATTTCAAAACTTGTTATACCATTTTTGTATGGCGTCGCCGCCCTTATGCCCAGTAATAGTTCTTTCTCCCAGTGCCATTCTCCTAACCGAAATAGTTCTTTAGATTAATCGATTTTACTTTTAGGGCGGAGCACAGTCCAACTTTTCCGTCTTGTTTGACAGGTTGCGAAACATCACAAAAGTTGAAAAATTGTATTTTAACTTTGTCTAAAATGAATTATTCTCCAGCTTTTCTATATTTTTTCAATGAAATAATTCACTTGTCTGACAAATAAAACAAAAACAAGCTAGAATGATGCATTTAATACACTAATGAAAATAAGTTAAAAAAGCATTTTCGCTTTTTTTATAATTGTATAAAACTAAATATTAATATATGTGTAAATTCCTTTTCACCACAATGTGATGAGTATGACATCTTTTAATCGAATCGTAACTCTGTGTATTTAAGATTTTGTATCAATTTAAAAAAAAAAAACTTAATAGAAAATTAATAATAATGCAAATAAAAAAAACTATTAAAACTCATCTATTTCGATAAATTCATATGAAGGACTGTACTAAAACTGTTTGTGAATTATAAACTAATTTTAATTTGCAACTCACCCCCCCCCCCCGCCCCCTACATGTTCACTCGTAGTTCTCTCAAAACATACCGCTGACTTTGTTCTCTTTCTCCATTACAAGCACTGTGAGTGTTTCTTAACCTAATCCAGAAATGGGCTCTGGACCATTATGAAGAGTAGCTGCCTTCAATCTTGTTAAATTACACAGGTCAACAAGGTTTAGTTGTTGGAAAGCTAAGGGTCATTTCCGAAGTAATTTACTGCGTAGAATCCGAATCCGGGGTCAGAATTGGCCCATCACATCAGGTTTTGGAGTTATTTGAGGTTATGTATCCGAAAAACGTCCTTCGACGTCATTAGCATTATCTCAAAATCCTGACGTGATGGGCCAATTCTGACCCCAGATTCGGATTCTATGCAGTAAATTAATTCGGAAATTACACTCAGCTTTCCAACAACTGACATGACCCCGGCATATGTAGACCTGTGTTATCTATCTCTTCGTACCCGTGTAAACATTTATCCAGTCACCATATGTTGTTTAGTTTTTCTAGGCAGTCCAAGACAAACTTAGGCTTGATTACATTTGAATTTAATGCACAGATAGCACCCTAACCATCAGAAAATACGCCTTATTTTGGTTTCCGTACCACCTAGTTACACTTAATCGTATCTTTAAGATACTTGTTGATTTCCCTAGTTATTCGAAGTAGCAAGATCCGAAGACTTCCGCACCAGTTTAAAATGGTTTCTTACTTTAATATATATATATATTTTTTTTATTGAGTTTTAGATAGAATCTACGGGTATTATGCGCATATTTTATTTATACATTTTAAATTTTATTGCATTTTCGCTGGAACATTTGAAATAGCTCTAACATATATGTTTCTCTGTATATCTCTGTATATTTAGCTGCATTAATTTACACAACAGTTTGTGTATTTGTTAGCTAGTTACGCTCAAAGCAATAAAATAAATACGACAACAGATAAAAAAACTGCATGTTCAATTGCAAGTTGTTTATTTTTAATCTTTATTACATGCCACGTTAAATGCTCTTGAAAATAGTTTGCTAGTTTTTTTCGCTGTGCTAATTCTCCGTGAAAAAAAAAGGTTTGGCTGTGTTTATTTTTTAGTCATTTTCATTTTATTATCTGTTTATTCCATTGCACTTGACAAATTGGTTTCAACTTCGAAGAGGCATCATGTATCTCATGTTAGAATTTCACAGCCATACACACCTTTTTATTGTATGAAAAAGTTAAGTAAAGTTATAGTCTTCTGTTAGTCTTATCGGCGAAGCTTAATTAATGATTTTATTGAGTTCGCATTTATACGCCGTAAAATGATAACTCATATGTACATAGTTAATTTGTACTTCATTTGTTAAAGGCATATCGCAGTTGCCGTAAGCTATACGGTGTCAAATTGTGTGCATGAGCAACGCAATTTTTACTTCAGAAATATTTACTACGATATGTAAAACAAATAGAACTGCTAAAATTAAAAATTAGCTTAAAAAATAACCAATAGCATAAGTTTGATATATCTAGCTTAAACGATTTCTAAAAAAGATAGGCTCACACAGAGGGACTTAGTTATTGATAAGATTGTAGTACCTACAATAACACCTTCGTCGCTATGCTAAATGTAGATATTTTATATTACTGTGAACGGTGGTCCACGCAATAATTGAGAGCTAAATTTGATGTTCATATTTCGAGTGATAGTACGTTGTGTCATTAGGTAAATTTTATTATACAATACTCGCGAGCAGAGTTATAGCATTTCAAACATCATATTTTGCAATTATTGCTATTTGTCTCTTTAAAGCATATGTTTTACTAATACGAAAAAATATCAAGGCTATTGGCCATCTGTCATAACTGTTATACACATTATGCGTACCATCTATTATAACTGCTACACATATCCCCATCCCTCTCTGTTCTAAATTTTACGATTTGATTTGCATCCGAATAATATGGTGTTGGCAAAAGAATTGAAGCTTAATGACCATCGCATTTGACCCTGAATTGCATTGAAAAGTCATTTTCTCAGATTTGTGGCTGAATGGCTTCGTAAATAAACAAAACTGTCATTATTAAAATGCTCGAAATCCATGTTTGATTCATGAATCGGGGTCACAAAGGATCACAGTTTGGTGTGGATTATGGTATTATTAGGCCTTATTTCTTTAAAATGTAGAAGTCGCATGCGGTACCGTGAACAGTGATCGTTATCACGCCATGATATCGGACTATTTCTTCGCCGCGTTTGATGAGTTTGATACAACGACCTTTTTATACAAAAAGACAGCGCGCGCAACTTATCATCGTACACCTCACATTACTATAGATTTATTCTCCTGGATTACGTTAAATCGCTTGCTTACAGCAATTCCGTAAACTGCGGATGATCTCGCCAAGCAGCCATTGCTCGATTCCCAGCCGATATATACCATAGGGTTATTAAAAATTTGAAGCGATAGGGTCAGAAAGTGCAAGAACAGCCACGGTGGCCATTTGAATGTTATTTTGTTTAACTCATAAATTACATAAAATTATCTCTTAATGCTTTCCGATTTAATTTTGGTTCAATACTTCTTGTTTTATTTCATTAATGTTAGACCCTTTACAAATATATAAATTTTGTATATATGTAATATGCAAGAAAAGGAGTTGTTTATTTAATCTCGCAAAGTTATTGCAAAAAAAAAAAAAAAAAAAGAAGGAAGAAAGCGTGGCGTGAAGATCTTTTAATGAACCCAACTCCCATTCCAATAGATGAGAACTTTTAACCTCGATGTTCGAAATTAAGCTCATATATATATATATATATATATATATATATGAATTTCTGTTACAATAAAGTGTGCTGATGGTTTAACAACATTAATATACATTTACACAATATTACTGTTATATGGCCTTTCCATTGGGCCCAACATTCTCAACATTTTCTCTTTACACTGGCATATGTTCAATTTTGTTAACATGTGAGTGGCAAAATGACGTGCGCTTCATTTAAATATGAGCTGTTTGTGGTAATGATAAAAAGTATGATATGACATTGATACTAAATCGATCCTTTCATTAAAAAACACTTAATTCGTACCGTGCGAATGTTAATATTCTTCGAAAATTTTAAAAATGTACAGAATGTTCACTCATAGAAAATGTACAGACATCATTCTTTACATTCTCAACATTCATTGAGAATATGAAAGGTGGAAAGGTTAGTTTTTTTGATTTATGACAAAAAAAAAAATATATATATATTAGAATAAAGAACAGAATCGCTTCGATAAGCTAAAATATTCTATAGTTTACAGAAGCTATTGGAAATAAATAATAAATATAGAAATACTTTAGTAACCTCTCACAATGCTCTTCAATTCAGCCTTCTCATTTTTGATAGATACCTAATAAATTACACATAACAGATACATATATATTGTACATACTTTGAACACAATTGGCCAGCATCCTATGAGTTTATTTAAACATACTTTCTCTCATCAAAAAATGTCGGATATATATATATATATATATGCCCTTAGACAAGTAACTTGCTTGTTTTGTAATTGAATTTTCGAAACAAAATCGTTTTCCTTCCAATTATTGAAATGTCAATTTTGCGCTTTTCCGTAATTAAATGCACAGTAGGGTGCCCGAGGAACCTTTTGCAAATGGTTGTCGTCGTTTCTGTTGGTGTTGTTGTTGTTTGCTGCGCTGTGCTGTGGTTGTGGTTCTGTTACATTACATTACTTTCCTTTGCGTATATTCGATATATATCTATATATACGTATCGTATTGTATCGTAATAAGAACGAGATACTGCCTCTTCTATGCAGCATAAAGGTCATGGTCGGAACAGTAGCAATATCAAAAGCGAAACACAGATACACACACTCAAATTCACTTAGCTTCACTCACTTGCACGCACAAACGTCAAAATCGCTGTAAAGAAATATCCTTTGAATAGCAAAAACAGCAGGCGAATCTAAAACCAATGAAAATTCCTTTGCTTTGAGGTAGAAAAAATATCGCGCAAGGCTATTTGGCATTTACATTTGTTTGTTGTTCCTGCTGTTGCTGTTGCTGCTGTTAAAACGCAAGAAAAGTAGAACTAATAGTATAGGGTGTTTTGCGTTAGAGGTTCCATTTTTCAAAAGGGATTAAACTGTCATAAATTGGTCATAAACGGCAACGTAGTCAGTTTGGTTTGAGTTTTATCATGAATAGACTAACGCCAGAACTACGCTTGGTTTAGTTGGGGAATGTACGACATAATCGTCCATCGTCCATCGAAAATTGGATTTCCAGAATGTGCCAAATTTTGAGCCAGCCGCGTGCCCGAAATTACAAAACACAAATGGCATAAAATTCTTTCTAATAAAGCCAATATTCAGTTTAAAATTATATAATTTCATTACTTTAAGTCAATTCGAAGTCCTACACCTCTAAAAAGATTACTCTATATAAGAAGGATTTATACCGAGAGCTTGGGAGTTTGGGGAGTGAATTGACTTTATGCAATCAATACTTTTGTCTTCGGCTTTGTCTAAGGAGCGTGTCGATTTCCTTTTTTTCTGTGCTTTCCTATTGTTTGTGTTGCTGTGGTAATTAAAAATAAGTCGAAGGCCTTGGGCGAGGTTTCTGTTCTCAACAGCGAAAAATAATTGAATACAAAAAAAAAATAAAAAAAAACTATTAATATTTACGCATTTTTTTTTTTTTTTTTCATTAGAATATCGCATAAAAGCGCAGCATGAACCAGGAAATTTCATAAACAAACAATGAAAAATGCATACACTCTTTTTACGGTATGCCCTTTACGTGTAGTGTCTGTTAAAGAGTGTTATCAGTTTGTTGAGAAGTTTAAATTGTTATGAAGAACAAGTCGAAAGCTGAGAACTAGGGTTGGGACAGAGGCGGATGTCAAGGTCCGCATCGCCATCTCCGCATCCAGGTTTCTATTTCTTCTTAAGAATATCCGCATGTCCACATAAATATATCCGCATAAATTTATTCAGTATATAAATTTATGGTATTAATGATGTAAAACAATTTCGGGAATATGGCTGCTATGGTGACGGCTGACGAACTGTATGCTGGAGGGCAAATTTTCCACCAACTTTTCAATCATTCGAGATCGTGTGCTCGATATGCTTCCAAGTTCTTATCCGCATAAACCATTGATTTCAAGTATCCCCAGAGAAATTAGTTCAGCGGCCGTCAAATCGCACAATCTTCCGTTCGTTTCTGGAGATTATGTTCTCGTCAGACTCTTGTCAATAAGTCGATAGTTGCTCCAGAACTATGGCATCCTATTGAAACCAAAGGCCTTCTAGACCATTTTCACGTACTTTTGGAAACAAAAAACTATTAAACATGGCTCGATATCGAGCTCCATTGCCGGTGAATGTTGTACTTTTGTCGTTTTTGAAGAAGTATGATCTGATGACGCAACCTGCCCATAAACCGCAAAAAATCTTGCAGCGAAAAAGTGGATCGATTTCCAACCGTTCTATTACTAAACTAATTGAAATCTTTGCATGATGATTTGCCAAACATAGATGCATGAAAATATGCTATCTACTTTTCGATAAGGGATAAAATTTTTGAGTGTTGCCACATTAAAGAACTTTCCCGCTAAAAAAACACTCTTTGTATAGGTTAAGGTTAGGTTAATCAGTGCGCTCGCCGAGGGTCGATTTCACCCAGTTGAACAATATGATATATGATACAGTGCCCTGTTAGAACTCCCGTCAATACCCTAATCCTAATCTTGTTAAATTATAGGAGCTCAGATGACCGCTTTGGTTCATATTCAGGTCAGACTGCTTTTGAGATATGACAGCCAACCGCATCACGTCAGCCATCACGTTACCTGGTATGCCAGAATGCCCAGTAACCCAAATAAGTTCAATTGAGTGCAATTGGACTTCGTTTAGGACTGACTGCACGGTGCTCCGTATGGGTTTGCTTTCTGTGGGGTGCGAAGACACATCTTTAATTTCAACCTCACTGTCGACGTAGATTGATATGTTCCTTGTAGTTCTCTCCTGGATGCAAATCAGTTTAGCCAACTGTCACGCATGGAACTCTACCTGAAACACGGTGCACCTGTAGGGTAGGCGATATGAAAACTTCGTTGCCAGTTCGTCCGAAAAACCGCCAGCATCTGTGCTTTCATCTGTCTTAGATTCGTCGATGTAGATTGAAAGCTCGGAGCTACCTTCCTTCTCCGGGAAACTATCTTTAAAAATAACATTCCATTTGTGCTCTGGAGCACAGTAGTCGCACTCTTTTATCTCAACCGTATTGTCTACTAAGTGCATGATGATGTGTAGTGAAGTAAATCTCGGCCGGGTCACTTAATCCAGAGGTATTGGAGGTTAAACTACAAAAATTTGGGTAACATTGAAAATTGTTTAAAATTGTCTTTTATACAAGTTAGGACAGTATTACACTACTATAAAGTATAATTCACTGACAATATTATTGTACGAGTATATGTAAAGTGTATAAATGCTTCAACTTAACCGCATTTAATATTTTTCCTCGATTTTATCGCATTTTGCTGCATCATCTATGTATTTTATTTGATGGCATTTGATTGTTTTATTGATCTCGATAAGACTTGTTGGCGTCGTCATTCTATTTGCCTGCATAAATAATAAGTAAAAATAAATGGCATACAAATTTTGCGTGATTTGTATGCATAAAATGATTTAACAGTTGCCAAACGAATTTGACACCTACTTGAGTAATGATTTCTATTTTATATATGAAAGTAAAATTAAATTCATAACAGGCATTACAACTATGTAGTTTGTTTTTTGTATTATTTTTATACCCCGCAAAAATATAAGTATTTCCAAGAATATTTGATTGATTGAAATATTAAAATGTATGAAATATGTCGTAGTAGAAATTGGGAGTTAATAAAATTTGTTGCTCGACTCTAAATCACAAAAATATTTTTGTCTGCTAACTTTAGAATAAAGTTGGCAGATCAAGATTTAAATTTAAAAAAAAAAAAAAAATTCGATATACTAAGATGCAATTATTGGTATGTTTAGCTATTTTTGTTCTCCAAAGCAGAATTTTTTAAATGAACCAAAAGTATGACAAAATTTACACAATTACAAAAATTTGATCTGCTAACTTTATTGACATAGAAATCGTACATCCGCCACAAAGTACAAGACGAGTGGAGAGAAAAGTTTCTGCTTAGAGTAGACTTATACTAAACCCTTCATATGTTTATGTAAAATTTTTGTTCCTTGCAACCGTTTTAACACAGTAAATGAAAAAAAGTAGAATATACTCGTATGTTGTGTGTGTGCAGGGTATAATAAAGTCGATCTATAGCTCATAACGTCTTGTTTCATTATTTTTTTCTCATTTACACATCGAAATATTTCAAAACGATCCAAAAATAGCGTTCATGGCTCACCTGTGCGTTTACTTAATAATCTTTGTGAATTAGAATGCTTTATGAGCTCTCTTATGTTGATCTTTTATTTTTTTATTTGAAAACCAAAATATCTTAATTTAGTTTCAGCGTGCTCGATGTTATTTTTGTTGTTTATTTGTGGTAGATCTAAACATTTGCAGAATTTTCCTTTGTTTTCTTCTCGGATTTTTATAATTACCAAAAAAAAAAAAAAAATTATAGTTTTGTTTACCTCCAATTTTTCCATGGGCCAAAATGTTTTTATATTTATTTGTATTAGCTTAGATCGCATTACTTTTAATATATGTGTGAAAGTAATTATGTTTTTGTCACGGCTGTTTGTATGGATGGAATGTCATCGTAAAATGTTCTTTTAATTGCAGCTTTCATTTATGGGAAGAGATAATAATCGCAGGGTGTTATATCAGACAATTACGGAGGGTGTTCGATGTGACAAATCTGTTTTTTCATCAAAAATTCATTGACTTTTTTTGTATCATGCTTTAAAAACAGCTGCTCTTCTTTGGAATATTCGGGCCTAACATGTAGAACTCTCGACCACAAACGATGTAAAACTTGTAAATAATATTCTCCATTGACAGTTTGACCTTCTGGAACAAATTGCTTGTGAACAATACCCTTGGAATCATAGAAATTTATGAAATTTTCTTAATTCTTGACTTCTAAAAACGCAACTTTTTAGGTTTTCGGTCGTCTTTTGACTTCTATTCTTCAGATTCTCGCTTTTTCTAATAATTCAGCACGATTAGATGCTTTGGTTCTTGGATCATCATTTAAATCATCATGACCGTTTTTAAATCGTGTAAAACACGTGTAAACTTGAGTACGACTCATACAATCGTCATCATGAACTTTTTTTTAAGAATTCGTAAGTCTCAGCAAATTTTTTACCGAGCTTAAAAAGAAATTTAATATATTTGCTCTTTTGTTTTTACGATATAACTACAAAAACTGCTGTTAGTAAAACGTGTGTCATTTTGTAACCTGTCAAACGATTAGCATGAACTTAGCTGCTTTCGAAAGCAGAAAATTGTACCTTTCTAGCACTGCCAACATTTAATAGATGGCGCTACGTGTTCTATAAATTAAATTAAAAGTTCGGTTATTTGTAGATCAACCTTGCAGTTACTTTTTTAGTTTTCTTTCAACAAAAAAAACCACGAAATGTAATTAGTGTCCAAGCTAGTTCCAATAATAGTTTATTCTTATAAAGCATGTCGTCATTCAGATATTTTGTAATTTACTAATTAATTAATAATAGTAATTCTTGATGGCATCAAGTATATCCTAACAATCCTTAATTCACATGTGTAGGTCGTTCCAGATTTTAATGAAGAATGAAAGGCTTAGAAAAGATTGAAGAGTTACAAAAGCACGAGAAAAACGTAATCTATAAATTAGCATATGAAATAATAGACAATTACTTTCGTGATGTGCACGAAAATGATGATGGTGACAAATTTCTCTAATAATACGCATGAACATTTAAATAATTATTTTGATTCTTAAACATTTTAAATACATACAATTTACAATAGTAAAAAAAGAGAAAGACATAAAAGTGATAGCATAAGAGATTATAGAGCAAAGATGGGTTCGTTTGTCTGCAATATGTATGTGGGTCACACACACACACAAACACACACACACACACACACACACACACACACTTTTCGAGTATTACTACGAATTGCTGTTTGTGGAAGTTTGTCAAAAATAATTGAATCGAAAGTAAAGTTTTTTGAGGTCGATGATAAATTCAATCTGTTAAAAAATCAGTCTCGTAATAAGGTTGCTTTTTACGATACTGAATTCAGAATTAACGATTCTGGACTTAATTTCATATTCTGCAACCTAAAAAAAATGTTGAGAACCAATTATTTCTCACATTCATACATTTTGAAAAACCTGAATTCAGTATCTTAATGAGCAACCGCAAAAACATCTAAATATTAAGTTCCAAAGAGATTGAATGACTTGCCAAAATTATACAACCATTTTGGATTCGTCAGTTTGTTTTCGAAAAATTTGGACATTTGATTCGTAATCATAAACCACTTTGTATTAAATTTCTTTTCAATTTAATAACTTTAAAAAAATATGTCTGCCATTTTATTTTCGAAAATTTAAAATCAGACTCCCATGAAAGTTTGGATTTTTGGCCAGCTATTTCAGATTTTGAACATCGAGATCTTGCAGACTATAAGAGATAGAGACTTAAAGTTGGATATTTTTAGACTCATATTCCCTCTTCAGGTAAATGAGCGTGCTAACCCCACACTATTAGTGGTAGTCCCGATACAAACCTGCCCACCACTTATTAGTTTTTGTATAAAATTTGTTTTGTTTTTGTTAATTAAGTTACAAACGCAACGCGAAAAGATTGTAACCAATTAAATTAGGCATCCAAGGCTCCATAAAGTATATTAATTCTTGATCAGCTCGTCGAGACGAGTCCATCTAGTTTTGTTCGTTTATTAGAAGTTTTTCATTTTTGGGGATACATTTTTTAGATAAAGCTGATGTTTGAGCTTGTTTTAGAGTATTCATATTGATATGCCACGCCCACTGTTTTTGTGGCAGCCCCCATACAAACATAGAGCTCACTGATGTATTTTTGTAAGAAAAATATTTAAGTCAATATCAGCCAATAATGTTATATAATGACTTTAATAAAGGCTGCTTCACATACATATACTAATGGACATATCCCGTATGGACAGCCCCAAAGAAAATCGCCACCCTCTATATGAGTGCTATATGTATGTATACATATTCAGTACCACAATTTGCGTGTTGTAATCGTATTAGTGCAATAAAAACTCATATTTGTATACCTTAATAAAATAATTATAATTATCTAAGCATTTAAATGGTTTTTATCGGACCAGTATTGACGCATGTATGAAATTAAAAGCTATTTTTTCTATGGAATTATTTAATTTACGAGTATCACAAATTTTCAGTGAAAAATTGTATCTATAAATTATGAAGAATTAAATTGATGGCATTTTTCTACATTAATTCAAAATTCCAACGTAATAACTGCCAACACACCATGCAGTTGCTTATTCATTTTGCGATTTAATATAAAGGGTTTTTCAAAAGGGACATGCAAATTTTTTTATTTAAATAAAACAGAATGTTTGTTGAGATATTGGGCTGAAATTTATGCCAGGTGCAGTATACATATTAAATTTAAGTATGGAAATCGAACTTGTTCATGTGACTACCGCGAGCAAGTTTGCAGCGCTCAATTATTTTTGTTTTTCACCACTCTTCCACATGCAATGTCAATTTCACACTCCATATTGTTGCTGAACTTGTCTAATATTGTTGGCTTGGTGTCATAAACCAATGACTTAATACCATAAAAATAAATCCAATGGCTTTAAATCGCAATGAGCGAGATGGCCATTCGACCGGACCATTTTTGGAGATTACACGGTTATGAATTGTTTGGCCAGCTGTAATGAATATTGTTGGAACCACATATCACAAATGTCAAATCCATCCTATTCTGGTCAAAAATAGTCTTCCAACTCCATTGACCTTAACAAAGCAATCATTTTCATTGATGGTCCATTCACATCTCCAGCATGAAATCCACACCACACGGTAAATTTTTGTGGTTGCAATAGTGTCTTGAAGCACACGTGGGATTGCTGGTATCTAAAATATAAGCGAAAAATTAAAGAGACCTTCAGTTTACAGATGCGATATTTTCTGTACTTCGACCGGTGCGTTGTCTCACTGACAAAGAAACATCCAATAGTAAATATGTTGACTAATTTATCTACTATAGCACGCACAGCCTGTCTGGTGGCACGATTATTACGAACGAAAATTTGAGTAATCGCTCTTAAAGTTTCGACCACTGATTCAGAGTTTCGGTAGTAATTTTTAATAATTTCCAAACGTTCCTCGTTCGTGAACTTCATAATTAAAATCTAAACCTTGACGATCGTGAAAAAAATGTATGAGTGCGTTAGTATTAAAATCTAGTATTAAATTGTTGTGTTCCTATTGAAAACCCCTTTATTTGCATGAATATACTATTTTATGCGTTGTGTAATCATCACACATATTTCTAATCTTGCAAATGTAAAACACTTCTACCTGCAATTTTACAATTTACAAATTTTGATTTTAAAACAGCAGCTGCTGCCAGTAGCTATTTTGTAAATTAACTTTACATTAAATTAGCACATTTTCCGCACACATAATTTGTGCGTAAAGATAAAATCTTAGCACTGTCATTTATGTGTATGAAATTATTTGAATTATTCGCATACACATGTTGAAACGTGTATCTGTATACTGGTATTTTTTGCTATTTATGGAAACGTCAAATGCAATGAGGCTTCTATCGAGCCAGCGAAGCCAACGATGTCGACGATGTCGACGACGTCGATGACGACGACAACAACTTGCGTAGAGCAAACATTAAAAATGCAATTAAAAGCAGAAAAACTATGACAACTACTTAATACTGCACACAGATACAAAAATTCACAGATACTCAACGACACTCAGATAGTATTTGAAGGCAGCAAGTTTTTAGTTTTATTTTCGTTTATTTGCCGATGTGTTTCAGTTGAGTAATATGCAACACTTTTCCACACAAACAGACACATCGACAGACCAACTTATATAGAAATAGATAGTGCACACAGCTCCGGCGATCTACGTCATGTCACTTTTTGAATGCATATTGCACAATTGACGTCACAAATTCAAATTCTACAAAATTAATTGAACAAAAAATATTTAAAAAAGACCAAACGCGACTAAAAGAAAATCGTTTACATTGTTTATAATGATATTTGAATGCTCTCTTCAAAAAATTCTATTGATGAAAAATCGTTCTGCGCATTTTTCAAGATGTCGTTATAAAACTCTTTAAGAATGGTCTGTAAAATCTCCAAATACTACTAATTTAATTTTACGGCACCGTGTACTATTAACAGTTAACTAAAATATTATATCAAACCATTATTTATACTCTTTACATATACGAGCAGTAGTATAATTTTATAACCTCATAAATTATGTTCTATAAATGTACTAAAAATCTTCATCAGCTCGACGAAGTGATGTTGTCTTCCTAATTCCGCCGTCTGTTTTCAGTCTTGCCCTATCTGTGAATTATTAAGACATGGCTCTAAAACTTGATTTAGATAATTTTTCTAACTAGTTGTGACCCATACCGCCATACCGTCTATGGTAAGTATATGTACATTATGTACATATACTTACTTGGCGATTCTAATAAAATAATACAATATAATTAATAAAATTTGGAACATATTTTTGATAAGGTGGCAAAATCTTCTTGTAGTCATATAACCTTAATTTTCGCAAATTTGTTGCTTGTGGTGGCAAAAGTCTCCAAATTGCTCACCAAAATAGCATTTTAATATATAAAAGGAAGTTTTTTTTTAGCGGAATATTCCATAACACAGGTCAACATGGTTTAGTTGTTGGAAAGCAAAGGGTCATTTCCGAAGTAGATTGCTGCGTACAATCCGAATCCGGGGTCAGGATTTTGAGATATTTGAGGTACACGAATGACGTCGAAGGGATATATCTCGTAACTTCGAAAAAACATTTCAGTAATTACGGGAATGTCATAAATTTGGTCAAAATATAGCTTGCCTCAGCTCCTTCAATCTGTCGTATTACCTAGTAACATCAAAAAATGTTGCGGAAAGTATGGCCCATAGATCCTCAACTGGATTCAAATCCGGACTCATAGCCGGCCACTGCCTCAAGGGCATTTTAGATGCCTCCATATATGCCTTAGTAGCCCGAACACCATAGATCTTGTTGTTGTTGTTGTTGTAACAGCTTGACCTGGGCTGCATCAGAATATATACATACAATTTATTATATAATGAATGTATTGTGTAAGAGAAAGATAAACCGAAATGTAACCCTAGGTATCAAGTCCCAGTAACCAAAGATCTATAGGACTCAATTGAGTCGGATGGGACGGACAATTGAAAAGATGGGTCGTGCTATGCGGTGATTGAACACATTCAGGACAGCAATCATTAGTGCTGATGACAATCCGCACCCTGTAACACTCGAGCATGTTGCTCCATACGAATCTCAACTGTGCAAGTTTAGTCCTGGTGTTACGAGGGGCACGTTTTTCGCTGTCGTCAATAGGTGGTGGTCCACCACCTTATACAGGGTTGTCCCTATGAGAGCTAATTGACTGTTCAATTGTATCTTTATGCAAGTGAACCGGAAGTATAAAAATATTCCTCTATTTGATCCTTTGGTATAAAACGAACAATACTCGCTTAATACCTTCTGATATAATTCCTTATTCGAGTGGGTGCTATTCTCGTTAGAGTGCCATGGAACTGCTGGTGTACCGGTAGCATCATCGCTTCTTCATGAGTTATTTGTAGACAACCAGTAGCACTCCTCAGAGCACTATTTTGACATCTTTGCAGACATTGCCATTGGGTCTTACTAAGGTAAGAAATCCAGATAGGAGCTGCATAGTTTAGGGCAGATCGTACAATAGCTTTATAGGTGGTAATTATTGCCTCTTTGTCCTTACCCCAAGGAGACCTAGCTAGCTCCTTCCGTACTTTATTGCTCGACTTAAGCCTATTATTTACTTTGCTGGCATGAGCCGAAAATCTAAGTAAAGGATCGAAACTTGTAACAAATATTGTAGAGTACTGAGCTGTCGGAATACTCACGCCCGCAACAAAAACATCTAGTTGCATCAAAACCTCTTTCATCCAGGAGGTGAAGATGGAAGCCGACGACTTGTAAGTTGAAAGCTTGAGGTTGCGAGCATTGAAACAATTTTAAAAAATTCAGGGATCGCTGCGTTGTCCTGCTGAAAAGTTCAATTGCCCGCCCAAACCATGAGAGATCCGTCGCCTTGGTTACGCTTATAGCGTGTCTGTCGTGAAGTGTGTAAATCCCTCCAATATTTATGATGGCCGTCTGGACCATCTAAATTGAACTTTTTTTTCAACACTAAATACAAAATTTTTGAATTTAACATCCCAGAACTTGTACAATTCATAGAAACATCTTCACATAACGCTCTGAATTCACTGTAACTGTGCGTCCCCTTTCATCTTCAAAAATATAAGAGCCAATAATTCCTCGCGCCGACATCGCAGCCCATACGGTTACTTTAGCCGAATGTAGGGGTTTCTGATGTTTGTGTTTTGGATTGGTTGCACTCCAGTAGTGGCAATTTTGCTTGTTTACATGTCCATTAAGATGGAAATGAGCTTCATCCGAAAACAAGATGTTGGTAAACGTTGGAAAGCGCTCAATCATCTGGTTTATGAATTCAAGCCTCTGCCCAGCATCCTGAGGCTTTAATTCTTACACTAACTGTAGGGGTGCAGCTTTAAATATTTGTGTAAAATGCGGAACAATGATGATCTATGCGCGTTTAAAGCAACAGCACGCTTCCGAATCGAAAGGTTCAGGCTGTCACGAACAGACTGAGTAACACTGTCTACGTTTTCGAACGTTCTCGAAGTCCTTGGACGTCCGGATTTTGATTTTTCCAGCGTTGAACCGGTCTCTTCAAACTTCTCGACCCATTTTAAATGACGCTCCCTAGCTAGGCTACCGATTGACATAACCCCCGTGCCCCTCGGAATAGTTGCGTTCACGCAATCAGCAAATCAAATGTGAACTTTCTTTTGAGACACCCAGTAGAATTACTTTCCGGAATATTTAATAAGTTTGTGATGGTATTGCGATGGCGATCTGTTGCAGTAGCTATTTGATCCACATTCACTCCAGCTTAAAACATACCATGAGCCTATCTTGAATAAAACATGAATTTTATACGATTGCTTCTGCTTCAATCCGTTGGTTAAACATGACGAATTTGGTAAGCAGAACTGGCGCTGTGGGATGAACTAAAGGTAACGTTCTGGTGCCCAAGTTAAATAAATTATTATACATATTTATTTTCACCTTTGTGCATTACATTTTTGATAAGAAATATAATATATATTTAATAAATAATAAGAAGGTATGACCGCTGATATAAAATTCTGAGTTTTCGTATACAATGTAATTTGCACAAATCTTTTCCCCGAATCTTAACTTATACAAAGCAATCTATCCTCTCTATTTTCGAGGAAAAAAAAAAGTTTGCAACAATTTTATAAATTTTTTAATAAGAACTCAAAACGCAACTGACTGCCGTCGTTGGAAAAACTTTTGACATCTGTTATACTTTCGATGCGCACCCACACTTACAACAACTAAAACTTTAGTATAGAGAAGAGTGCTACCAACTTCTTGTTTTCTTCATCTTGGCCGGGTTTATTACGGCAAAAAACTTTTACTATTTTGCATGTACTTCACGTTGGCAGCAATGACGCACATTGAAGCCATGTTTTATGCATGACAAGACAGACATACTACGGAAGGGCTGATGAGAAATACGGCGCATGCATGCGAGACAACAACAATTGCACTAAGAAATGCATGAGGTGCGCTGCACTAAAGACTCTTCAGTCCGATTGTCCTTGCGACATGCTATCATACTGAATATGACCAATCAAAGTCAGTTTGTCACATGAGGCAAAATACATAAAATAAATTTTACAAAAGTCGACAAGCCCCATGGGTTATTTGTGTTTTGATGTGATTTTTATGGCCTCCACTTTTATTTTTATGACCAAAGCATTAAGGAGAGCTCGGAGAGATTTTTTTCTTTATACGTTTACTTTCCAATAAATTAATTTTGCCTTGATTTATTGTTGGAAGCAATTTCACATGACAACAGCATATAAACAGTTTAACCTTGTCAGCCTCAAATTGGGACAAACTGCCTCCTGCTTACTTGGCAGTAACAATAACAACAACTAAACCAGAAAAGCAACACAAAAGTGAGTTTTATGCTACTCCTTACCTGACTGACTGACTGACTGACTGGCTGCCTTTTCAGCCAGAAACGCAAGAGTGATTCACACTTGAACGCCGCACATTATTCATACACTTTGGCTTCGGGTTCTTTAGGTTTTTGCTTTTATTGAGACACCTTAAAGCCTCCCACATTGATTTATAAGCAACGATTTAACTTTAGCTTGTTTGGCTATTAAAGATGTGTGCTAAACAAGAACAAGATGTATTTATTCTGCCATATTATATCAAATATATTGAAGCATTTTACTAAAAATTTTAAACTCTAATTTTAATTTTCTCTTTTTTTCTTTCTTGCCTTATTTTATTTTGAACAGGAACAAGTGAAACTTGACGCCAGCAAACAGGTAACCAGTCCAGACGACTGTGACGATCTCAGTCCAATGCCACAAACCGCAGCGCCACCGGTACGCCGACGTGGCGGCATTTCCGCTGAACCCGTTACCGAGGAGGATGCCACCAGCTATGTGAAGAAAGTTGTACCCAAAGACTACAAAACAATGGCGGCACTCTCGAAGGCCATTGCCAAAAATGTGCTCTTCTCACATTTAGACGAGAACGAACGTTCAGATATATTCGATGCCATGTTTCCGGTAACGCATCTCATTGGTGAGAACATTATACAGCAAGGTGATGAGGGTGACAATTTCTATGTGATTGATCAGGGTGAAGTGGAGGTGTGCAGAAACTACTATGCATCATTTTGAAATGCGCACCACTTTATACATGTTCACAATATTTCCAGGTCTATGTCAACTCAGAGGTAGTGACGACCATTAGTGATGGTGGCAGTTTCGGCGAGTTGGCGCTCATCTACGGCACACCGCGTGCGGCCACTGTACGCGCCAAGACCGATGTCAAACTGTGGGGTATTGATCGTGACTCCTATCGACGCATACTTATGGGTTCAACCATACGCAAACGCAAGCTGTATGAGGAGTTTCTTTCGCGTGTCTCCATACTGGGTGTGTACACGCATTAAACCAATTACTTACTTAGTTTCCTTGAAAAAAAAAACTGCGTTATTTATTGTACGTTAATTAATTTGACTTATTTTTAATGCGCAGAGAGTCTCGACAAATGGGAGCGCCTCACCGTCGCCGATTCACTGGAAACTGTCTCTTTCGAGGATGGCGAAACTATTGTCAAACAAGGCGAACCAGGCGATGATTTCTATATAATTCTTGAAGGATGCGCTGTGGTGCTGCAACGCCGTTCAGAGGTTTGTTCTGGCTGTTATAAATATTTAACATACATACCTCTACATGCTTGTAATATACTATTTTGTGTTTCTTTTATGTTATACATATACACAGCAAGGAGACGAGCCTGCAGAGGTTGGACGTTTGAGCGCCAGTGATTATTTTGGTGAGATTGCGTTGCTTCTGGATCGTCCACGTGCTGCAACTGTGGTTGCGCGTGGTCCGCTCAAATGTGTCAAATTGGATAGAGCGAGGTGCGTACATTTTGTTATACAATTAAGGTATTCACACCTAGGCGATTGACAGTTTAGTTGATGAGCAAATGAAAATAATAAATAATAGTAAAGTAAACAAGGTTTCTGGCTGTGCGTTACTTGGAAAAAAATGAGTGGTGCCATATATTTATTATGTTTTAAGTAAGATACACCAAATTCGGCGTTTATAGCGTAATTCACAGCCAAAATAAATAATTTCAAATAAAACTCAAAAAGTGGGTGTAACTATGTATGTGGGCTACCCCTTAAAGTGGGGTAGTAGTTTGGCATGTTCATTTTATACTCTTTATCTGAAGAGGGAAAGAAAGAGTCTATTTATTTACGAACCTGAAGTCACTACCGGTCATTTGATCATATACGGATCAAATGGCCGTATTATGGGCGTGGCAGCCACAAATGTAATATAAAACATCTAAGTATGGTTAAGGATAAGCTATATGACTAAGTATGAAGTCTCTAAGTCTTATAGTTTCTGATCTCTGTTGTCTCATATATCCAGATAGACAGAGGGACATAGTTTAATCGACTCAATTTCCGATGCTGATCAAGAATATATACTCTATAGGATCTAAGACGCCTCCTGCCTTTTACATTCGTACAAACTTATTATACCCTTTTCACTTTGGGTACAGGGTATACAAATTAATGTCTGTATGTCCTTTACAGTAATTTGAAGCTATTTGATCGACCGTTATGAAATTTGTAGAATGTGTTACTATCGATCAAGAGAAGTTTTCTGGCTACACATCACTGTAAACAAGAAAAAAAAAGCGTTAAATTCGGTTGAACCGAAGTTCGAATACTAATCACACGAAATTTTAAATCGTAAAAGTAAACGAGGGGGTTTAAATAGGGGCTACCCCAAAAAGTGGGCGGTACACGCCCATTACTAGTTTGTATGTGGTGACTATCTATAAGATGACACCATATCGATTTTGAAGTTCATATTGACGTTTTTCATATAAATGCATAAAAGTGAGCTGTGGCTTTGTATGGGAGTACCTCAAAGAGTGGGCTGGAAACGAACATTTGTATAAGTACAATATATCAAATGAAAAAACCTCTCGACGTGGTAAAAATCAAGTGACGAAAGCATATTTGGAACACACAAAACTACTGATATAAATTTTGTGACGATATATTTATATTTTTTATTTGAATGGTTGGATTCGATTGTAATATGTAATTAGCGTTCGTCATGTTGCGAAGTAGTGGTGAATTTGCAAGAATATTCTTGAAAAGAGCTGTATTTTATAGTTTAAAAAGTTTAGCAACATGACAAACGCTCAATTACATATTCCAATCGAAGATTTGTTTTCAATTTTAGGCAAAATCGCAAAATGTACCTTTCAATATTTATTTTGACCTATATTACATATTGTACAGCATCATGTTAGCATTCATTTGAAGGTATTCAAAGTATGTTTCAAGACCTTTTTAATGGTATGTAACACGTTTCGATCGGACTTACCAGTAAAAACTTCGATATTGCGCGTATAATATAGTGCTTGTGCAGCAGCCACACTGAGGTTGGCTTTCGTCACTTGCGTGGGCTACCGTCCACAGTGATGAAGGGGCTGTTCACTAAATTGCATTTCAATCTTATATTGACTTTAATATATTGACTTTAATATTGACTTTCATACAAAAACACAAAAGTGGTCAGTGGGTTTGTATGGGCGGGTCCCATCCATTAATGTATATGTGAAACGTCCGTCCACTAAAAGCTTCCATATCAATTATTAAGTTGATATTGATTGACTACAATAAAAAAGTTTATCATACAAAAAGTCGAAAGAGGGCGATTGGTTTGTATGGGGATTACGCCAGAAAGTGGGCCAGGCGGGTCAATCTTGATACTCTAAAAAATTCAATAAAAAGAAGTGTATGTGCCAATTTTCAACTAGATAGCATAAAAATTTGTACCCAGAAAATTCGCAACAACATACAAACGAACAGATAGACAGACAGACAGACGGACATGTCTAGATCGACTCGTCGCGTCGAGCTGAACAAGAATGTATATACTTTATGGGGTCTACGATGCCTCATTTAATGCGTAACAAACTTTCTGAAGACTGTTAATACCGTTTCACACTATGTGTATGTTTATACTATTGTATAACAAATCAAACGCATGTGAGTAAGTCATTTTTCAAGACTAATAATGCATAATGCATAAAATAAATGCATAAAAAAATACTTATTTTCTAATTTTAGCTTCAACTAATCTATTAATCGACTAGGTGTCAATACCTTAATTATTTTATTAAAGTAAAATTAATTAATAAAATTTCTACTGTACTTATTTCTAGATTTGAACGTGTTTTGGGCCCCTGCGCAGATATACTCAAACGCAACATTACACAGTATAACAGCTTCGTCTCACTGTCCGTTTAAGCCAATTTAATTTCTAATTGAAATCTAGACGACTACAACAAATTTACAACACACAAC
This sequence comes from Leucophenga montana, assembly GCA_035044765.1. NCBI lineage: Eukaryota > Metazoa > Arthropoda > Insecta > Diptera > Drosophilidae > Leucophenga > Leucophenga montana. The sequence goes on along the minus strand of JAWNNQ010001349.1, from coordinate 905,641 downwards.
TATCAGCAAAAATATTACCAAAAAAAAAAGAAAAAACAAAAAAAAAACAATAACAATAACAATAACAAAACAGTGAAACCAACTTACATGCATACATTTTCAAATTTAGGAGCAACAGCAAAAAATTAAAACTCCACATATATACCAACATCAAATAAGTCCTAGAATGCTAAAATGCACACAAAATAACAGCCAGCCAGACTTTTAAATTTTTTTAACTATTTTGTTGTTTTCAAAAACAGTTGTTAAACTGTTATACACAAGTCCTTTAAAATGCTAAAAAACTCAAGTTCTAACACATTTTTGTGCTGTCTTTGTATATTTCTTTAAGCACAGCTAACTGACATGTGCAAGTTGAAAACAAAAATTTTAGATTATTAAATTTAATATTGAATAAAGAAAACAAAACAAGAAAAACCATAAACAAATCTGCACATTGGCGACTTAAGAGTGTTTAGAAATGAAGCCACAGAAAATAACAACAGAAAATGCTACAAAAAAAAAAAAAAAATCAAAACAAAACAAAACTTGCTTAGTTTAAATTTAGTTATCTTTTTTAATTGAATTTTGTTTAGTTAAATATTAAATATTATAAATGTTAAATAATCACACACAAATAAATAATAGCAAGCAGTTTAATAAAAACTACATAACTATATAAAAGTTGAATGAAAATATTAAGAAGAAAAACAAACAAACAAACAAACAATTTAATTAGACGTGTTGACACGCATAAACAAATATGATAATCTAATTAAAAATAAATAAAAAGATTATTCTCTTTTAAACCAATATATTTATTAATTGTTTATACATTTAAATTTGTTTTAAGCATTATATTATTAATTTACTACAAATAACTAACTATATAACAGCTGTATTTTATCGTTTGCAATGAGTTTTGCTAATAACACTGTGCAAGTCGAAAAAAAAGACGGTGGTTTTACCCTATTTTTGGCACTAGACATAGAACTGTATCAGTGGTTTTTTGAGTTATCATAGTTTCATACAAATTTTCAACATTTTTTTTTACTCAAATGCTTATTTTTATGTGTTTAGCTCAGATTTTACAGTGTGCAACCTAAACATTGTTTTTATGGTAAGGTGTCTTCGGCAAAGTTCGAGGCTTTAACTTTTACCAAGACACCTACCCACAGCTCTTAAGGGTCATTTGAATAAAAATCGCAGTTTTTTTACTTTTTTTTCTTTCTTGTTTTTTTTTGCGCATAGTTCGCCAGAAAATGGCACATCATATGGGATGCTTACACAAAAAAGTAGCTCATGTTAAACTAAGTAGTTTTGCAAACACAAAATGTAAAAATACAAAAATGTTCGCATGTTAAATATTCAAAAATAAACATTTTATCACATTTTTTTTTTTCATTCTCAACTTTCAAGATGCAACATAAATCAGCAAGCAATGAATCGAGTTTTCCACTGTACTCATGTTAAACTGGCGCAGCAACCGTATGTAATCTTTATCAACGCTGATCAACTTAACGCTGTAGGAACTTAACGTCCAAAAATGGCCTTATAAATATATTTTTAAAGACATATGGACACTAATGTTTACACATTAGCAACATAAGCTTGCCAATCTTCCAAATGATTAACTTCTAATGGCCTCTTGCATCTGTATAGTTTTTGCTTTGTCTATTTTCTGTTCTGCTCCAACAAAAATGTATTGGACACAATATGCTTATAATATTGGTGTGTCCTACGGCCATAAACAATTGCCAATAACTGCCTTTACGGAATTCCAGGCAATTTGTTCTTGTTAATAGCGCATCAAATTCATGGTTTTTCATAAACTTTCTGATAGATTCGATGATGGCATAATTTTGATTTGTATTCAGTATTCATATACTGCATTAAGCCGGGAATTTTTTTTTTTATAGTAAGCAAAACTTAAGCGATCATTTGCTTCAAAATAATCTAGTAATACCTCTTGTCTTTGGCGATATCTATAAAGCTTCATATCCTTCGACAGAATATTTACTGATGGGAAGTTGATGTGCCAAAAAAACCACTTGCCTTTGCGACAATTAAGTTGTCGTAAAAATATGTTCACAAGGGTTTTCCGCTTCAGACGGTTAATATAACGTGAATTATGTATGAGTCAGGTACGGAATTAACTTTTGGTGGTATACAATTCTCCGTTGGACTTAGACATTTTGGAACTGGAATATTGTCTGAACGGGACACTTGTAGTTGAGAAGATGGTATACTTTTGTAAACTGTTTTGTTATTGTTACTACATTTGGTTCTAATTTGTTCATACGTAGATAGCAGTTATCAGTGCTATGGTCTTGTGGATCTATCGAAATCATTGAGATTCCGAAATCCATTTTCATGCCTAATCAATTCGACCAATTGATTGCATGATTATTACACGGTGTGCAAATATTTGTCGGTGCACAGACGAATAAGAACTAGAAAATCATATTTATTTCAAATAGGCTTTAAAAATGGATAGTTACCATGGGCGCATTTTTTATTGGCACAGTTTGTGTTTGCTAAAACTACTTAACACACAATATCTCTTTGTGTAAGCATCGCATATGAAGTGCCGAATTTGCACGAAAAAGAAAAAAGTCGACAAATTGCGATTGTTGTCCAAAAGAGCTGAATTTTGGGAATAGGTTTTACTGAGTTAAAGCCTGGAACATACTCTGACGAATGCTCCTTATCAAAAAAAAAAAAAAAACGACAACGTAAAAGAGAATGTCAAAAATTTGTTTTTATGTAATGTAATGATGCAGTTTGCTTTCTAAGACTCAAAATACGTTAAAACCGTTGGCCTTTTTTTTTGTGAAGAAAATACTTTCACAGTGCAATTTATTTATTTGATTTGTTTCTTACTGCCACACACAAAACAAAATTATTTAAATAGAAATGTTAAAAGGAATAAAAAACCAAGCTTACAACCCAAACGATAAAGTGCATTTAAGACACACACATATATCAAAATGAAAAGATTATAAAACAAAAAAATGAATTAAAGTAACTCAAAACAACATACTAGTAGGGACTGCTAATAACAAAGCACAGCAAACATTTTTATTGTAAATGTGTAAGTTTGTTGTTTATATAATTATTTTACAACTCCCCCGCTATAACATCTGAAAAGTTTACGCAATTTTAACTTGCAATTAATTTGAAATGATGCTGCAATAATCCCCCCATAAACAAGGCAAATGCAAATGCATAATTAAAATGTTCTAACAAAAATGAAACAATGCAATTTAATATTTATAGGAAAGCCTTTGACTAAAATGTGCTGGTACACGCTTCTGCAGCTTGCTGTATGCAATAATTCTTAACAAAGAAAATTACAACAAAAAAATATAAAAAAAAAACAAAATTAACTACGGTAGAACCGAAGCTTTAATACTCTTCACACGCATCTAAAAATTACTAAAGAAAATAAAGTTTTTTCTTACATAATAAATTGTGCGGTCGGTCGGTTTGTATGGAGCTACCTGTAACCATTATATAATCATAATCATATATACGATATATGATATCTCCGTTTATAGAAAGCTAACATTTCGAATTTCAAGTTGATATTTACTGTAGAAAAAGTTTTACTTACAAAAACCTTAAAGTAAGCGGTGGGTTTGTATGGGTGCTACTTGTAAAAGTGACCGAGATGCGCGTATTATTATAGAGTCATACAGTTTGTAGTTTCAAAAGTAAAAGTTAATAATACTTACATATTTTTTTATTATATAGTTTGCACGTTGTCATTATTTGGGTCACACTATTTGGAATTTTGGAACACTACTGTAAAGATTAAACGGCATCAAATGGCATGACGAATAAGATATTCTGTATCTTATCACTAACCATAGAATGTATAGATAAATCAAATCATATACGAACACGACACTACAAATTTCTTCTGCGACAGGTCCCATGCTCTCACGATTGTGAAAGAAAGAGAGCAATTGCTGACTCAACGAGCATTGCTGGTCCCAGAGAGAGTCGTGTGTGTTCGGATTTGTATTCGTCACATCACTTACATACGTACGTACATATACTATGTATGTATGCATGTTTGTTTATTTATTTTCTTTAATTTAATTTAAGAGACCAAAATAAAAATTAGACAACGATTTTTAAATTGATATAATTTTTTTTTTAGTTGGACTTTGATTCCACTGTCATAATATACCAATAATCACTGGTTTATCATACGACATAAATTTTCGACAAAGGTTGTTAAGCTAATTTATCGCTGCACAAAAGAAAGGCTTTTAAAAGGTACAAGTTCTCAATGTAAGCACATACATGTGCTTACATTGAGCAGGATATTATTAGAATAATGAAATTCAAAGTCACCGCTCAAATTCGCTTCCGATTCAATATGTTTAATCGGTACCCAGGGAACACCACGAGGAGGCCATCACAATTGTAATGGGGTCATAAATCAATATGACCTTCGAGTCGACTTGAAATCGCAAAATTTCAAAAATTAAGGATTCTTGAAACTAATTAATTTCCTTGTTCCCCAACTAAAACTACACTAAAATCACTTAAAATATACTTAAGTCGAAAAATATGGTTATGTATTTCGTTTTAAATTCTTAATTTTATTTTACAATCTCTGCCTAATTTGTTTGAGTTTGTTCACGTGATATTCTGACTTTTTACTAAATACAATTGTACCTGTTAGCCATTTACTATTCTTCCTTATTAAAATCAGAACAAACTCATTAAGCAGGTGATTCCTGTGTCCATAACAATGATCGGACTGTGAAAACCAGTCTGCAGTCTGCGTATAGGTATATAATCTAATTTGGTTGTGGCGATTATACATGTTTGAACTATTTTCTTTTTTAAATTTTGTATGTAATGTTTGAATTTAATATAATTATGTCTAAAATGTTGTCAATGAAAATTTTAACATCAACTACAGTATCTGGGAACTGTGCACCTGATGAAGATACTATGTTGATTAACATTATAAAAGACTGTGGCTCAAATAAATCGACATCTGAAGAGTTTTCTAAGTCTTTAGATGATGATGATTCAATTTTCTCTGACGAGGAATCAGAATTGGAACTGTCTTTAGAAGCAAAAAATTTAAATATTCAAGATACTTTTAATGAAAATGCATTGCGTTATTTTGCAGGGTATCTATTGTATAAGTTGTTGCAGAAGCATGACTGCGAAATATGTGTTAACCTGATGAAACAGTCTGATGAAGTACAGTGTGCTTCTGAGTATTTAATACTCAATAAAAATTTAGGCTACGTCAATAGTAATTTAAAACTGAAAGCACCTTCAGATAAATTCTTTACTTTAATAAAAATACATTTTTATATTTTTAAACGATTTTTTGACAAAAAGCCTCATATACAAAGTTTAAAAAAGAAAATTGTTCAAACATGTATAATCGCCACAACCAAATTAAATATATACGCAGACTGCAGACTGGTTTTCACAGTCCGATCCTTGTTATGGACACAGGAATCACCTGCTTAATGAGTTTGTTCTGATTTTAATAAGGAAGAATAGTAAATGGCTAACAGGTACAATTGTATTTAGTAAAAAGTCAGAATATCACGTGAACAAACTCAAACAAATTAGGCAGAGATTGTAAAATAAAATTAAGAATTTAAAACGAAATACATAACCATATTTTTCGACTTAAGTATATTTTAAGTGATTTTAGTGTAGTTTTAGTTGGGGAACAAGGAAATAACTTAGTTTCAAGAATCCTTAATTTTTGAAATTTTGCGATTTCAAGTCGACTCGAAGGTCATATTGATTTATGACCCCATTACAATTGTGATGGCCTCCTCGTGGTGTTCCCTGGGTACCGATTAAACATATTGAATCGGAAGCGAATTCGAGCGGTGACTTTGAATTTCATTATTCTAATAATATCCTGCTCAATGTAAGCACATGTATGTGCTTACATTGAGAACTTGTACCTTTTAAAAGCATTTCTTTTGTGCAGCGATAAATTAGCTTAACAACCTTTGTCGAAAATTTATGTCGTATGATAAACCAATGATTATTGGTATATTATGACAGTGGAATCAAAGTCCAACTAAAAAAAAAAAATTATATCAATTTAAAAATCGTTGTCTAATTTTTATTTTGGTCTCTTAAATTAAATTAAAGAAAATAAATAAACAAACATGCATACATACATAGTATATGTACGTACTTATGTAAGTGATGTGACGAATACAAATCCGAACACACACGACTCTCTCTGGGACCAGCAATGCTCGTTGAGTCAGCAATTGCTCTCTTTATATGAGATGGTTTCTCTAATACTATTCTCTACTTAGTGATCTTATCTAAGACTCTTTGGGATATTTTATTATATTAGAAAAATTAAAAGTAACGAAAAGTGGACACTTTACAATCACCATTTTTATACCTAGTAAGGTTTTACAATTTCATCGCGCCGTTCGGTAGTTTAAGGAACCATTCACGTAAATGTCAGACAATAAAATGACGTTCGGAATGACAGATTTGTTTGCCAGATTACAAAAGGACATCCCTATGGTTTTTGAAATCACGAAATAGATAATTCGATATATGCGTGATGCATTCGTTCATAATAAACGAGCATACCGATTTTCAAATATTAATGTATAATCAATATAAAATTAATTATATTAATCTGTATGAAAAGAGCGCGAATAGCCAAAAATACACTGCACTCCTCAAAGTTTATTAGCCACGCTGTAAGCTGTCTATGTGTCTGCTATTCCAGAACATTAAGAGCAACTACGCAATATTGATATTTGATATTGAATGAACAAAGCTTTAATCGTAGCACATTACATTTGTTTTGCATATGTATCTTCTTAAATGTTACGATATAAATAGAAAAAAAATAAATGTATATTTCGAAACACGTGTCTCACTTGCTCAAATACAATTTTTGCGAACAAAATGTTGTTGTTTCTGTTGTTTCTTTTCGCATTGTGGAACAATTTCTCAGTATATTCACCTCTAGCGAGGCAGAAAAACACATGTGTATATTTTGGTTATAATAAACTTGCTTACCATAAAAAACATTGAATTAGGCTGTGGAACCTTATAGTGTAGTAGGCGCGGCACGACAGTTTAACCAAATGGTTCATACAGAGTGACGCAAAAAGGGCTTTATGATTTGAAATTATTATAACTTCTTTATTTAAATTTTTATTTATGAATTTTGCAAACAAGACTATGGCAAATTACACAACTACTTGCAACGTATTGATTTTACGATTTCATTGCGATCAAAAAGCAGATCAAAATCTAAGAGTAGTTCATAAACGACCATTACATCCACTTAAGTCATCTGCTTCCATTTTCACCTCCTGGACTAAGGACTTGGGGATGGAACTAGATGTCTTTGTTGGAGTTTTGAGGTTTGCGACAGTTCAGTACCCTACGATACTTGGGACAATCTTTGATCCGTTACTTAGATTCTCGGCTCATGCCATTAAGACAAATAATCGACTCAAGTCGAAATAATGAAGTGCTGAAAACGCTTGTTGGGTCTTCTTGGGGTACGAACAAAGAGACAATAATTACCACCTACAAAGCTATTAAACGTTCTGTACTGAATTAAGCTGCTCCTGTCTGAACTTTTTACCTTAGTAAGACTCAATGGCAATGCCTGCAAATAAGTCAGAATAGTGCTCTGAGGACTGCCACTGGTTGTCTGCAAATGACCCATGAAGGCCAACGACATGAAGAAGTGATGATGCTACCGGTACACCAACATAATGAGCTGCTTTCGAAGCAGTTCTTGTTAGGTTCGTATAGGAGCAATCATCCAAACCATGGCACCCTCACGAGATTAGTACCTACCTGAATAAGAAAGGATATTAAAAGTTACAAATCGAGTATTGATCGTTATATACCAGAGAATCGTATAGAGTAGTATGATTATACTGCAGGGAGGGCCCAATTGCATAAAGATGCAATTGAACAGTCAGTAAACTCTTATAGGGACAACATAGTATTAGGTGGAAGATCACCACCTATTAATGAGAGTGAAAAACGTCTCCCTCGTAACATCAGGACTAAACTTGCACAGTTGAGGTCCGGATGGAGCAATATGCTCGAGTGTTAAAGGGAGCGGATTGGGAAAAGAAATAATTATTGCTGCTCTGAATGCGATCAGTTACCACAATCCATTTGTTCAGTTGTCCGTGCCATCCGACTCAATTGAATCAGTTACGTCCAACAGTAGTAGCTTCCTTCCTGGAACTTAACAAACCAAGCTGTTACAACAACCACAGCATCCACTTAAGTGTACTGTTTTGATGCGTTATATCGTCCGAAAGAATCATTGGCAGTTACCATCAATGCTACTCAAAATCGGACGATGTTGGAAACATTTTTGAGACTAGCTATACAAAACTATGCACAACTGTGCTTGCAACTGCATATATTGCAAGGGACCAATGCCTTTGTCGCGGAACATATTCGAATAATGCTGCCGCATTCACCGGAACTAATCGCTGCTGCCTTTTTTCTTTGGCGCTTACTTGAAAGAAAGAGTATACATCAATAACCAGCGGGTATCCCCCAACTGAAAACCAATATTCGTAATTAATATCGAGTCGTAATACCAGACACTTTGGGAAGGTTTATGGAAAACTTTTACGAAACGTTTTCATGTTTAAGTCAACAAAATTTGTATTTTGTATTTGTATTTGTATATTAAACATAAACAAAAAAAAAAATTAATATTGTAATTTAATTTTAAAAAGTTATTTTTGCGTCACCTGCGTACAAGCGTCGATCGTGCATTTTAAGTTAATATTGACTGGAATAAAAAAGTTTTTCGTCAACTAACTCAAAAGTGCAAGATTATATGTGGACTAGCTCTAAGCTTGGGAGTAGATATACCGAATGAATGCCGGCCTCAAATGGTCTCCATACTAATTTTTAAAACAATAAGCTAAAACTGAAAGAGTAGTTTCAATATTATTACACAGCCAAACGGACGGACAAACGAACTAGACGGACTAGATCGACTAGTCTTGTCGAGCTGATCAAGAATATATATATTTTATGCGGTCACTGACCACTTCTTTCTTTCTTTCTTGCTTTACAATACACATTATGTGTGAAGAGTAGTTATAATAACAAAATAAAATCCATGGCAAGGAACATACACCATGTACAATTCTATGCACACAAACAAACTTATATACATACATATGTACTGACATAGAACTTTGCATTATAGAATACATATATACATTGCACTGCAGCATGTACAATTTTGTATATACTTACACGCAGACTTACATATGTAAAACGTTATTTTATGTAAAGTGCAAAGAAATTTATTCAACTGTTGTTGCAGCACATACAAAAAAAAAAAAAAAAAAAAAATCAATACATAAACATTTATAAACACTAAACTACATGGCTGAAGTCCTGGTGTGACTAAAATCCAACAAACGCAGCAATATTAAAAAAAAAAAAAAAAACTAGCTGAGGCAGCTGACCCGCCGGCGGGTTCTAAAAGTAATTAAGTAAATATCAGAGATGCATAAACTAAATGATTGGCATTGAATATGTACATACATACAGAACGAAGGAGCAGCCCAGCCGGCCAAAAGCTCGAAAATAATATCGCTATAGAAAGTTTTCGCGAGAGTTTTTTGGACAAAACTATGCTTATCTTTTTCGAATAGAATTTCCCACGACTACTAGTCGTGCTGTTTGTGGCAGTGAAACTTTCTTTCTCGATAGTTCAATAAAACTATAATAAATAATTGGATTTTTCTTTGTTTAATAAAATATAAAAATAATTTAAAATTACATATTTAAGCAGCTAAATCTAAATTAGCTATTGTTAAACATGGCTCCAGCGAATTAGTTTTCGATTTACCAAAGAGTAAACAATTTTAGAACTTATTGCGAATTATATTCATTCAAAAATTATTCGTAAAGCTGTTGCATTAGCATACTTTCGTTGCTGTGTCGGCTGAGCATAAACGAAAATATAAAATATGTTTCATTTTTTGAAAAATAATCAAAACAAAACAAAACAAAAAAAGAAATAATAACTCTAAACTTTCACCAATGTGTTTTCTTCTTTCCAAATTCTATCAAATATAAAAATACAAAAAAAAAAAAAAAAAATCACTGTTTCAATGGCTCTTCAAACAAATACGAAATACATATTTAAATAAAACATTAAAAAGCAAAAATAAAATGAAATACAGGAAGAACAGCAATTAATGCATTAAGAAACCAAAACACTAATGAAATCAAATAAAAATTGTATGAATATAAATTATTTCATCATTTTAATAAATGTCATATTTGTGTATTTTGTGAAAAAGTAATTACGATAAATGTCAATGATGCATCATAAATAATTTAAAATCTAATAATAATTTTGAAAAAAAGAGGGCTTAATATTTATAAAACATTACAACATCCTACTAGCAAACAAAAGTTATACGATTCAGTTTTTCAACGATTTTAGAGGGCTTACAATTTTTCCTTTATAAATTTGTATTATTTTGTGACTATTCTGAATTCCTTCAAATTAGTTCGCAGATGTTACTCAGATTTGTGTAGGAAAAATTGGTTGAAAAATCTCTTGATCGTGTAACTTTTCATAACAAAAATGCTAGTGCATGGGAAAAATTCAAGATACAACTTATGATATAATAGAAACATATAAAATAATACAATAACAAACTCTTTGAGCATTGTAAAAACAGAAGCTATAAAAAAATACTACTATATTTAGATGATCTGATAATGAAAACTTAGAAAAAAAAACAAAAAAAAAAACGAAATTGAATTAAATGTACAATTTTCAAATTTCATTTCGTTTTGTATTTTCAAATAAGGGCATAAATGGTTTGGTTAAAAATTATACTTTTCAAATCGAGCTGTTTGAAAACAGTTCAACAGTTTTTTCAGACGTCGAAAAAAAAAAACTTAAGGAATTTCTTACACTTTTTATATGGAACAAGTGTACGAAATTCTTAGTGTCATTTTCACGACTTGCCTATAACTTTATAGCTCATTTTTTTCACGCTATATCCTAGTTTTCAAATTCACGACTGTTATATGTATAGCCTATATACCTATTGCCTAGTTCGATCAACCAATATATGCATAATATCAAAGATAGCTGCCCACTTGACTTAACAATTTCGATAACAAACCAAAGCAAAAGCAGAAAATTTTTTATGAAAATTTGGAATGCAAACGTGCATATTATATGCATGCGCTCAGTCTCATCCAATTTTTTCTTCTAATTTATACTTTTTGTGCGTTTACATTTGTGCAAATGCAAGGACTGTCCACCTGTTCAGCATGTAGCAGCTGACCGATAAATAAGACAAAACGAATCGATGTTCAATGATAACACAGGCCTACAAATACTGGGGTCATGCCAGTTGTTGGAGAGCTTAGGGTCATTTTTGCTGAGTAATTTGCTGAGTAAAATCCGAATCCGGGGTCAGAATTGGCCCATCACTTCAGGATTTTGAGATATTTGAGGTAAACTATGTTGACCTGTGTTTATGTCTCAAAGGCTTAATGCAAATGCTAATGACGGCGAATTTCAAACAGCCATAGCTTTACGTATTTGATCTCTGGAATTCTTAAAATAAAGGGTAAGAGTGGTACTAAATGATGTAATTGAAGAAACAGACCAAACAATTATTTTGCACCCTGTACATAACCTCAAAAGTAGAAAAAATCGCCGTTTTTCGGGTACATAACCTCAAATATCTCAAAATCCTGACGTGATGGGCCAATTCTGACTCGGATTCGGATTTTACTCAGCAAATTACTTCGGAAATGACCCTAAGCTCTCCAACAACTGACATGACCCCGGTATTTGTAGGCCTGTGTAATTGATATGGTAGCTTCTAATCGACGGACGATTCACGTATACATTAGTGAGTGGGACCCGCCCACTTTTTGGGGGTAACCCCCGTACAAACCTACTGCCTACTTTTGTGTTTCTGTATGAAAAACTTATTTATTGAAGTCAATATTAGGCTGAAATGCGATTTTGTGTACAGCCGCTTCATTTACATAAGTATACAAATAGGCGTTGCCCGCCCACTTTTTGAGGTACTCCCACACAAACTCACAGTTCTCTTTTATGCATTTGTATGAAAAACATCAATATCATTTTTAAATTCGATTATAAATGGTCGTTTCACATCATACACATCTATGGCGTGTATTGCCTAGTCTTTGGGATAGTCCCTACCAGCTAAGTAGCCGGTTGGGCTACTAGACCCAACCGGCCTAATATTTTTTAACGTGTAATAGCTCGTTGGAAATGTTTCTTGAATGCCATTTAAATGATTTCTAAGCTGGTTCTTTACAGTACCTAAAATAGGTCAATATAAATTTTGAAAAATACATTTTGCGATTTTGCCGAAAATTTTGATCAATTGTACAATGTATTAAGACTCAAATTTGGAGTGTTAATACATTGTGAGATTGGGCAAATTTTAATATATTATACTTTTCTGTGAAAACTGCTTGAGCCGAGATATTTAGCTATTTGTCCTAATGCGTTATACTAATAGCTTTTACATCTCTTATACGAAGCATGATTGATATGTATTTATTATATAAAATCCAAAGTTCTGGTTTTTTTACCCAGTATCATAAGGTAAAAGGGAATATTAAGTATGTGAAAATCTATTTAAAGGGCAGAAAGTGGAGTGGTAGACCCCATAAAGTATATATATTCTTGATTAGAATCGGAAGACAAGTTGATATAGAACTGTTTGTCTGTTCGTTCGTCAGTATGCTTAAACGAAAATATCTCGGAGACTATAATATATGGAAACTTCAAGTTTGGATATTTAGACCCTCCTGTTAAATCTTCAGAAAAAGTATATTTTAAGGGTGGGCCCTATAAAAATCTGGAACCATATTTAAGTTTTTGAATGCAAATGTATTATTTTTATGTTGAAATTAATATATTTTAATTTTTCGTTAATTCTATTGAAATTTCCCGCATATGTTCAGAACGGACCACTTAGAAATATAGCGCCAGAAAAATCAATGGTTCATATAAGAAGACTTAAGCAAGGTATAGGTTTCATTTAAAGTACTTTATTCATCCTTATTAAAATTACTGATAACAAATAAAAAAACCTCTTGGCGAGGTATATTTATATTTTTCATTTGTATGGTTCGAATTGATGTTACTATGAAATTTTGGGTTCGTCATATTACCTACATTTTTATTCGAATAAATTAGGTTTTTTTTTTTCTTTTTTTTTTCTTGTACATCAATTTGTTTCTCTACTTAAGGATCTTCTCGGAAATTCACCACTACATCAGAACATGACGATGATCTTGTCTGAGAACACATATCAACGTATGCAAATTTTAATCTAGAATTTCTTAGAACAAATTTCGCTAATTACACTTTTCATGTTTCCTACAGAAGAACTACAAAATGAGCAGCTGTCAGTTGCCAGGTAGCTAATTTTAGTGCACATATGCCAGGATTAACTACGCACGGCGGTAATTACTGTTGCTATCTCACTCTGTTGCTATGCCGCATTAGCGTTAGAACTTTGCATAAAAGGCAGTAGATATTCCGAAATCAAATCAGTTCAAAAATATTAACTGTAGTGTCAACTACTGAAGAAACCGCTTATACAAGTAAATAAATTTTCAAGTTTCAATATTAAAAATGGCAGAAGGTCTATATCAAAATATCGAACAAGGCATGCAACAGGATGTTGACATGCAAACTTACTCAACGGATAACGAGTATGATGCATTTCCACTACTCGATTTAAATGACTACGTAGTGATGAAGATTTGCCGCAGCGTAAATGATTTCTACGATCAGATATCACTTGCGCAGACATGCAAACAGATCACTGACATTTATGTCAATCAAATTTGGATCAGCATCGGATCGACTTGCGAAGTGGGTCCCACCAATGATGTGTGCCGTACGCCGGAATTGCAACAGGACTACATATTCTTTGTGCGGGCTATGCGTACTCAGTTCAGCTACTTCAGTACGCATAACCATTATCGTTTTCCCACTGGACTCACCGGTTATTTACGCATGTTGCAATCGTATGGTGTCGACGAATTTCCAAAGGTCAAAATGTGCATACTGGAGGGCAGCGGAGATGTTGATGACGATGATGTGAATAAATTGACGGATTTTCTGCCAAATCTCAAATCGCTGATACTTTTTAAGGAACGATTGACAGGAATGCACCTTTCGCATTTTCTACAATTGCAGGAACTCTTTCTGCTCGATGTACACGTCATTCCCGAATATCTGGTAAATAGTATTAAATTTTTGTCCGAGCTGCGCATACTTGATGCACGCAGTTGCACAAATTTGAAGCTACCGTATTTGAAGAGTAGTAGCCTGGAGATACTGCGGTTGCATATACACACTATAAATAGTATACTGTCGGATATATTACTTCTACCTAAGCTACGCATACTTGAAGCACGCTATTGCGAAAGTGCGCCTCGTCAATACGTAATGCTTTATGGCAACCCAGTGGAGATGGTACCCGAAGATCTCCCGCACACTACAAATAACACATGTCACAGAATCTTTCCTCTTCTGCTGGCCAAGAAATCAAACAAGCTCATCGGGCTAAATTTTAACAATATTGCAATGAATTTATCGCCCAACTGGGACAACAAAATTGATCCGATAAATTTATGCAAATTGACAAAATTGATCTTCAATGGGTGGAAGGCGGAGGATATGTTTTTGGAGCGTCAAATATCCAACAAATCTAATTTAAAGACGCTCGGCGTTGGCGATTGGAGAGGTCTGACACTAAGAAAACTACTTTCACTTGTGTCGACCTACAAGGAGCTTGATTTCCTTGAGCTGTCGAGCTTCGTAGTGGATGGGCCAATAATCCACAGGATTGCATCTCAGCTTGAGAACGAAGGACGCACTAGACCGCTTTCTTTTTGGAACTGGTCAAAGCTGAGAAATGTACTCAGCAAGACGGAGATTAAGCATTGGAGTGCAAACAATCGTTTACAACTGTTTTTGGAACCGGGTGAAGCGCCAAATCTAGACGAATTTCGACAAGACATCTGGGGCTTTGAGATGGAGTTTGAGCCCATTAATAATGATAAAGTCTCTCAAAATTCGACTATCGACTAAATAGTTTAAGTTTAATCTTAAGTATTAAAATTACTAAATAAAAATATTCAATTTTTATGAAAAAAAAAAAACATCCAATGAAAATTTTCTTCTTATTTAATTTTTCAGTAGAAAACATCATTCAAAAGTTAGAGAAGCAATCAGTTTTACAAATTTTTAGTCGATCTTTAAAATACTTTAGTTTTTACTAGTCAATTGATGTGACTAAAATGATCCATGAATGGTTTAAACTGTGATTAAAATGCAAATAATAATGAATGAGGTAATATGTGGATATCTCCTCATTCATTAATATTTGCATTTTAATCACAGTTTAAACCTTTTAAGTTTTTATTCAAGCTCTTGGTCAAGCTTTCGTTTTGCAGCTTCTTTTCTTTTTTATATTATTATTATTATTATTATTATTATTATTATTCTGGAGTAAAATAGAAATCATTTTCGCCTCGAAATCTTGGAAATTATTTTTTCATTTCTAATTTTTACTGAATTTGTATTTTCAGTACTTTCTAACGAATTTTCCTTTTCTGGAGAACTAATTTTGCTTTTCTGAATTTTATTCGGTTTTCTTCGGAGCTACTTCGAATTTATCGAACATTAGAGATGCCGTCGTAATACACTCGATTTCACTTTTATTCTAAAGGATATTATTTAAGTAAAAATCAAGTGACGAAAGCCTAATTGCAACTCACAACACTTCTGATATCAATTTTGTGACGATAAACACACTTATATTTTTCATTTGTATGATTCGAATTGATGGTAATTTGTAATTGAGCGTTCGTCATGTTGCTAAACTTTTTATGCTACAATATAAAATACAGGTTTTTTCCTAGGACATCAATTTATTTCTCTACTTAAGCATATTCTTGAGAATTCACCACTACATCGCAACATGACGAAGGCTCAATTACATATTTATTACAATCGACTCCAACTATACAAATGAAAAATTTAAAAAAAAAAGTTTTGTTAGTCAAGTGGTTTTTTTATTTGGTTTGATTTGAAAGTACATTGAACCCTTGGTTTCATTTTTTGAGTTCAGTGGGTCGGTAAGTGGGCATTTGGAGAGATATTTGGAGGGATATTCAGTGGGAGAGAGGACAAGGTAAAGGGTTGCAAGGGTGAAGAGGGTTCATGTTCAGATTGATGAAAAATTTTGTTTTTCTTCATGTAGTATACACTATATTGAACCCTACTCAGGGGGGAATGAAGAAAGGGACAGGTGGAGAAGGAAGTAGGGGAAGGTGCAAACAACAAACTTATTTTTTGTTTGTTTATTATTTATTTATTTCCTAATTTATTTCGTTGTGCCTGTTACTTAACTCATAATAAGGTATACACTATATTGAACCCTACTCAGGGGGGAATGAAGAAAGGGACAGGTGGAGAAGGAAGTAGGGGAAGGTGCAAACAACAAACTTATTTTTTGTTTGTTTATTATTTATTTATTTCCTAATTTATTTCGTTGTGCCTGTTACTTAACTCATAATAAGGAACCTGGTTCCATCTGGGTGTCCTACGAAACCTCAATCTATTTTTCTTTAATGTCTGAGCACAAAAATAAGTAATTACGTGTCGAGTCAAGGTTGTAAGGCGGATGACCCATCAATTTGATGTTTTTAGCGCTCAAAAACTTTCTTGTGTGAAACGTTGTGTGACATACCCAGGTAGTCGTGTTGAACATTTTCTTTGAGCAATCGATAAGGCGATTGTTAAATTATGCGGTATCCAAGGCGAACAATTCTTCTTGACGATCTAGAAATGTTCATGTAATATCGTATGCATGCTGGTCTCACTAATGCTCAAATATGCCTCCATCTCACAATATGTCAAATTATAGGCGGGTCTCATCAGTTCACGCACATTATCGAGGTTTTCTGGGACTACAGCTGTTTCTGATGACCTTCTCTATATTTGAATTTAAGCGAACGGCGACCACGTTTGAATTCTGTATACCAGTCATAAACAGTAATTCATTGGTGCACTCTTATTACTATAGTAATTTGTGTCGAAAGTCGTAGTAGAGAAAAATAATATGCTTAATATTTTTCTCTGACGTCTAATTTTAAATTTATTTACCATTGGACCCAGTTTATAAAATCAGGCCAGCAAAAAAAATTCTTTATAACTCAACGTACTCCTCTGTACGGTAATCTTCATTACTTCAACACGAAATTCGACAATTGAAGAGAAGTCAGAGACTTTAAGCATATCAAGTGTGCTCCTATCACTTTAGCATAATAAACTATTTGAGAATTATAAATGCATTAAAAAACATTTTTGTTTTTAAATCATATTGAGCATAATCTCACTAAGGATCATGTTGGTCTATTTGTGGCCTCTATCAAGGGGATTAACCTAACCAATAGGGGAATAATACCATTCAGATGGTTTACAATTGTTAACATAAATAGTTTTAATGTTGAACACCTTAAATTTTTAATTCATATTTTGTTTGCATTGATAAGACCAGCACAGAAAAAAAATAGGTCTTTACTTTTGACCAGGCCCATCTAGGGTTATGTACAGAGCACGCAAAATATGCTCAACCAAATATTACTATGCTGTCTGCTCAGCGAAAAGACAGAGAAAAATAAACCAGACTCGCTCACACTCTCAGCAGAACACTTCTTTTTGATTCTTTCGTGCTTCCTGTTTCATGCTTCTCGATGAACAAAACACACGAAGCTCTCTTACATACATGAGCAGAAGACACTTTTGACAAATTTTGAGCAGTAAAGTGTCGCAAGTGAACAAATGCATTAAGTGTTCGACTAAAAACTCTCGTTGATTGAACCAAGACAGTTTGAAAAAGAAACAGAGTTGAAATGTCTCTGCGCTTCTATTTTCTTTCTGACTGCCTGCAAAAAAAAGAGCACTTGCTGCGAGCTCTGGGTATGTATTTCAATGCGCTGAATCCGAATTTGTGTTCGGTTTAACCCGTACAGCTCTAAACTTTTGAGTAAACTGTAAAAACCTTTTGAAAATTGCTAAACATGCTCAAAATTGAAATTATGCAAAACGAACAACATTTTATTGAACTTGATTTAAAGTATTTTTTTTTTGTGTATTTCGATGCGCTGCATTCAAATCACAAGGATATTTAGCTGGTGGACCCTCCAAAGTAAGAGTTAATTGCGAGTAACCGCTGAAAATTGGGGAAAAAAAATTGTTAAAGTAAATCAAATAATTTTTTTGTGTATATTGATGCGCTAAACTCAAATACGAAGTCAGTTTGGCTTCTACACCCTCCAGCTTTAAATAAATTGCGAAAAAACTTTAAAGTGAGTGCACTCACCGCGATACCAAAGAGATCCGGGTTCGATTCCCGGTGCAAGCAATCTGATTTATTTTTTCGGTTCATCTATACTTCCATTGGGATGGTTTCCTATTTTTCGGCTTTCTGGTTTCTAAATTTTCTCTTCTTTATAAATGATACCGATTCTCCATTTCACTTATGTCTTCATGCAATAGTTGAAAGGCATATCCCTTGTCCCTGTAACCAGGACACCTCCACGTAGCGATGGTTGGCAACAGCACCGTTTGGCAGAGTCCCTGGGTTAACGGCGTGATGCCGTCATGGCACCCTCAAGCGATAAGTATTTTAAAATGCAGCGATTCGGAAGCCCAGTATCGGCGTCTGGTCAGGGTGAGAAAGCAGGCTCGCAGGCGTCGTCATCAAGCGTCGTCATCAAGCGACATTAGTGGATAACTTGGCTTCTGTAGAGTACAATGTTACAATAAGTTACTCCCACATATGTAATAATAGCCCACATTTGTTTTGTTATGTTTGTGTATAAATTGAAGTATCCAATCACCGAAGGCCTTCATCTGACAGATTAAAATCGATTTACGAAGATTGTTTCGGTATTAAAATTACGAATTGGGACGCAAACTGAATACCCCATGCCACATGTGGGAGGTGTGTAACAATGTCAACAAGATGGGCGACCACCAAAAACCAGTACATTTTGCAATTCATAAAACCGATGCTATGGTATGCACCTAGGAATCAAGTAAACTGCTATTTTTGCACGACGAACATCACAGGTTTTAACCATACAAGTAAATCAAAAATCTAGTATGCCAACGTTGATGCAATTATGAAACCAGAAAAAATAGTAGTTGTTGATGAAACTGTTACTTCCGAACAAATAGATGTGGAAGAGAAAGATATGCAAGTCGACGTGGTCATCCAAGAAGATAGTTCTGAAGATGAAGGGTAAGTATTCTTCATCTTCAGAACTATCTTCTTGGATGACCACGTCGACATTAAACCTAAGACAAAGAAAAAATTCATGAAACCTCCTTTTTTAGCGACTCTCTGCGGTTTTTTGAAGTTTACTCAACATTTTGGAGGTGTTAAACCGACCACAAATTTGTGGTGAGTCCGGTGTAATTGATTATTTCAACAAAAGTAAAGTATAAATCTTTAAACTGTTTGCGTTCGAATATTATCAATCCTTATCAATCACGTGATTTCAATTGACTTTTAATTATTTTAAAGAAAAAAAAAAAAATACCAGAGTAAAATGGTAAAAGGTGTAAACAGTTTATTTAAATTAAGAGTGGTTAAAAAATTATAAATTCATGGGTAAAAATAAATTTAGTTATTTTCCAACTACAAAATATATATGCAAGTGTGTGATTTTGTTAATATGCACCAATACATATACAGCCAAAGCTGAAATTGCTATGAAACATTCCTCAGAAGTCATCGTATCTTTTTATTTTTAGTCGCATTCATTCCGGCACTGTTTGCCGACTTGCTGCGGTATTATTGATCACCGCATCGATAACGCTACGCATATGTGCCGTCATTGTCGATTCCAGACTTTTGCGTGAACATTTAAACATCACCTTACCCTTGGGTATCTTTGATAGTTGATCGTAGTATTTGACAATTTTTGTAAAAACTGGCTTCTCGGGCTCTACGTAGGGGTCGGTTGCGGTTGTATGTTTGCTATGCACTTCAGACATACGCCTAGAATTGCTTTTAGTCTTAAATCCTGAATCGCTTTCAAATTGTTGCAAAAGCAGTGGTGGTCTTGGTTCTAGTCTGAATTTCAATTCAGATTCAATCTTCACCTTTGACTTGGACTTCAATGAACGTTTCGACGGGCAGCCACAATGGTCTTCTGCTAAAGCTAAATATGAACGTCGCCGACTTTTGCGTTCTGGTAGAATTATGTCGAACTCAACGTAGGCCAAATAGCATTGCTCCAGCGAAACAATAATGCGTACTGGAATAATGCGTACGAGAAGATTAAAGAGGACAAGCAATTAACAATGGCATGTTCAATAACGTACCCAATTTGGAGTCGTAGATTTGTGATCGATTGGTTATCCATATGGATTTTAGACTTGCCTGATTTAAAAATTGCTCAGAGCGTCCATATTTGATACCGCTCATCTGTGGTGATACATCCGTTGAACTGTGACCCAGCGGCAGATTGTCGTAGATTGAGATATATATTTTGTGAGTGACATAGACTACGAGAAAGCAGAGTATGACGATCAGCAACGCGATAATGCCATAGGTGAAGAGAGTCGGTAAAAAGAATATGGCATTGAGCAACATCGATGCGGTTAGAAGTTGAAAGTTATAGAAGAACTATATAACGAATCATGCTTGGACTCTAGAACGAGTAGTACAAATAATTTTGAAGTTAAGGAAAATTCAATGTGTGCTGTTTGAAATTCAAACTGAACAAGTCAGTGCTCTTTTTACTACAAAGTAAAAGTATAAATTGTAAAAGGAAAAATCAAGCAATGAATAATGTACGATTGATCCAATGCTTTAACCCATTGCAGCCTACTGGGTGTTTAAATAGCCAAGAAAAGGTTGACACTTAAAAATTATAGCGGGGGCCAGTTGAGAGAAATCGGGGAACATTTGGTTTATAGTAAAGGATAAAGGATGGCTAAAAAAAAAAAAATATATATATATATTTATATAACGGCATAATTTTCCGCGGCTAAAATTTAGTTTTTTTGCAGATAAAAATCGCGGTTTTTTCTTTGTCGGAAAATGCTCAGGAAAGTGCTGTCAAATATAGGGAAATGAGACAAATGAAAACGTGCACCCTTGATTGAGGTTCGCTTCTATGTTTTCCGTCATTTCGGTGTTGATTTACTGGCACGAACACTAGATGTTGAGACCACCGGTTGTCATCTTCTTCTTCTTCTTGCTGTCCAATTCCTCATTATCGCTATGATGATACCGCCTATGCGTTCAAGTTTAACTTCCAGCTCAGTAGAGGAAAGAACTTTCTCACGACGAAGCATTCTGAATCCAATTCAACTCAAATTTGCACCAAAATCGTACGATCCGACCTATGGGCAGACTTGAATGGGTTAAAGGAATTCCAAAATGTGATATATTCGATGACGGATTCGCTGTCTGAAGATATACCAAGGATGATATGTTTATAAAAGTTATAGAATCGTATGTCCTTCACCATTTATTTATCCCATTAAGTACACCCAGTACGCCAGCTCTTTAAAATTAAAATCCCGTTCAATGGTATCTAATTTTTTTTCTAATGTACGACAAAATATATGATATTCTTATATATACCCCCGTGCTATGGTTTTCGAATCAAAATAAATGGTTCGGATTCGGTTTCGTTAAAATGGCCCGTATTTCACTTTAAGATTAATTTCGCTATATGAAAAACCGTGGAATTCATATTCTCAAGGTCTGGAAAATTGATATCGCATAATTCTACCGAAAGTCCGGGCCATTTTAAGGAAACCGAATCTGTACAATTTATTCGGATGCGAAAACCAGAACACGGGGCCATGCATACTAGTTTTTATCGTAAGGCATGTATGGAAGGTATTTTATGAATTGCTTTAGGTGCACAGAAATCGAAAAAATCGATTTTTACGCCTTTATCAAGCAGCAAAGATTTATTTATTTTATAGAAATATGTATAATGACAACAAAAAGATAAGAATTTTTTTTTGATTAAAACAGACAAAAAAATTAACGCACTCCTGCTCTCTCTCTCTCTCTCTCTCTCTCTCTCTCTCTTTCTCTCTCTTTACTCCATAGTACAATACATGGGGTATTAATGAACTTTTTCACCTGTTCAACGAAGTTGAAAGATCAGCACGCTCCGAAATCTTACAGTCTGTTTGAAGAACATAACCGTCAACACGAAATGCACATTTACCACCCACAAGCAAATCCAAAATAGAAATCTGAGAGCGCCGCCATAAAATTAAATTGCGCCAAATTATGAATTGCAAACATTTCTCGTAAAATAAAAAAATATTATTTTTATTACTCTGCTGACGATCGTCTTTCTAAATTATTTTGTTCAATTAATTTACACAAACGCGTCAAAAAATCAATGAGTGTGGAATTGAATTTTATTAAAATGATATATGTATATGTATGTTTGTACTCGTATGTCAAGCGAGGTAAAGAGCGTGTAGATTCAGAGAGCATTGGACGAAGAGCATATGCAATGCAATTAAATATAACCCAATGGTGAATAGGCCGGAAGCTTCAGGCTCCCGCATAGCTTAAAGGGCAAGACACATTGTAGAGCATGTCGGACCAACATGTTGGGCTCGACGTAAAATTGACAATCATGTGAGCACTTCGTCAACACGCTGGATAGCAAGCTCGAAGGAATATCAAAACATTTTGATATTCTGTAAAAAAATCTATGAGTGTGAACGACAACGACTGTTGTCAAGGCCTCTCACTTAATTTTACTTATTAGCGAATTAGTGTTATCTAGCGCGCGGTGGGGTGCGGTATGCACTTGGTAGAATGTATGAATAATAACATTGTAAGTGTATAATAAAGTTTGTTTCAAATAAAATGCATGTACACAGTAAACAAAGCACGCACACCATAGATCAAGGAAGACGACAATAACAGTTAGTTTTGCATTTGAGTACCAAAAAACAACAACAAAAGGATTTTAAAGTTGCTGGTGGTCAGCCGAAGAGAGTCAGAGAGAGAGAGAGAGAGAGAGCGTATATTTCGTTCTTTGTTGTTGGTAATGAAACTCTTTTATATGACAAGTTGTTTGTGTACTGATTGAATTATTGGGTTTACATTAGAATTCAATTCACAAAAGTATGCAATTTTTCATCAATGTTTTCTTATGTCTTTACTTCACGTAAAATTATCGTCCGTAAACCGACTTTACAGACAACCATTTTTTTTTTTAATTCACCAACAAAAACTCTATAAAGTTACGCTCCCAACTGATGATCGCCAAGTGCGGCAACTATAGCAGCGAACATGACGAAGAGCTGCTCGACCGACATGTTCTACAATCAGTAGCGTTCTTTAAGTTAAGTCTGTTAGGGCTATAATGCTTTAATTCATTTTTGTAACCCTTATTCAGTGTTTCAAGTGGTTACCTGAACGAAGAAGGAAGTGGGTGATGGGTTTGTATGAATGTTTCTCCCTATAAGTGGGCGCCATACGCTCATTAATTTATATGCGAAGCTCTCTTTCATAATAAGCCACCATATTGATATTAATATTTCCACTGACCAAAATGAGATGGTGCACTCTGTAGAAGCTTATCTTTAGGGGTGTTTATCCTTAAGTAAGAAATTAAGGTGTTTACTTTTCAACCGTTTATATCGATATGAATGAACGAACTGTTTAGATGATACAAGTTGTGTAAGCTGTTTGCGTTCAATGTAGGAAATAAAACCGAAATATATATTTAAGACTTATTAGTAAAAACGATATTTGAAAGAAAAGTGTAACATGGTTCTGGGGCCCCTAAGGCCAAAGCAACAAAAAAACAAACAAAAAAGTTTCTCTACCAAGTTTCAAACCGATATAACACAAAATTGAGAGGCACTATATTGTGATGCAATAAACATAGAAGTATGTACATGTATAGATCAACTCGCTTCGTCAAGCTGGTCAAGATCATCATAGGGCATCCGATCGTTCCGTTAGGACGTTAAATGCACAATGACAAAATTATAATTAGTAGAATTTATACAATTTTTAAAACAGTATTGTACAACATAAACGTAGGAGGTGTGTTTATATAGGCACTACCCCAAGAAGTAAGTGGGATGCACCCATTATTATATGTGTGTGAAGCCACCATATCGAATTTCAAAATGGCAATGACTTAACTAAAGAAGTTTTTCTTACCAAAGTGGGTAAGAGTTTGAACGGGGGCTTTTCCAGAAAGTGGATAAGTACGCCCATTGGTACAATTAAATAAATAAAATGTAGCCATATCGAATTTCAAGCTGATGTTGACTTAAACAAAGAAGTTTTTCGTACAAAAACACAGAAATGATCAGTAGTTTTGTATAGAAGCCAATCCAAAAATATGATCACTCCAAAAACTTGGGTCCAAAAGAAGCTATCTAAAAAAATTAAAAATTACAAAAAAAAAAAAAATATAATCCACAGCTTTAATAAGACGGACAGCTGATCAAGAATATATATACTTAGGATGGTTTTCGCTATGTTTTATACATTATGACAGTTCAATAAATCTAATAGACCCCGTTGCAAATATTTTTTGTAAAGAATATAAAACAAAAGAGAAAAAAGTCTCCGAAATCCCGTTGTTCAAACGTGTAAAGGGCGAATAGGCGGCCATAGCTGTATCGACGCGACTTTTGATGCTGATCAAAACCCTGAGGTCTGCTACGCCTCATTCTGCCTGTTGTATACATTTGTTCAAATTTTGGTATTTTCGTGGCTTGTTGAGTTTGATTATACAGATTTCACATATAGCAGTTTTAGATGTCTGCGAATTATATTGATTTGAGTTTAGTTCCTTAGGTACACGACCTAATATTGGATGGAGTTTGTAGTTTTAAGCTGTATTACGTATTAATAGACAACGGTAAATGTTTGAGCAATCTGCATCATTAAGTTTGTGTTCAACATCTATTGAAAGCAGACATGAAGGCAGACAGACGGACAGAAATCCACTGTTTGAACTAACCAAACACTACTTCGAAGTTATCAATAGATTTCGGCACCTACCTGATTTCAGTGCCACTGCCGCATTTCATATACGAAGGAAAATAATTAATTTTTTTTTTAATACCCTAAAACAAATTTTTTTTAATTAACATAATTTAAAAAAAATGTTCGATATAAATAAGCGTATGTCCTGGGTTCCTGGCCCAAAAAACTTAAGATAGAGAGCTTAAATTTTGTATAGATGTTAATGTGATTGAGGAAGACTGGGGAAAGGGGTAGGAAGAGGGGTTGGCAAAAGAAGGGGTGCTAGAGGAGGGTTGGTAGGGGAAGGGGCCGAGCGAAGAGGGAAGAGAGGCCGAGGGAATGGGAATGAGAATGGGGAAAATTGGGTAGTGGGAAGGAGAGGTTGGGGGAAGGACAGCAACGTGCCGGGTACCAGGTAGATAATCAAAAAAATTTTTTTCTGCTGGTTTAATAACTTGAAAACGTGTTTTTAATATATACACACATCATCTGCATACATATCTGGAGAATATAAAAATCGAAGTTTGAAAGCTGTACCTTTCATAATCTCCAAGAACTCCTTATTCAAGCAGTCCAACGGACGGATAAAAGAACAATGCTAAATCGACTCAGCTTTCGATGTTGATCAAAAATATAAATTTATATTTTATGGGGTTTGCCACGCCTCCTTCTGCTTCGTACAACAATATGTACAAACTTAGTATACACTTGGCATCCATGGCAGCGTATAAAAAACGTAAAACTTAACAATCTGTGGGTGGAAAGTTTGTTAGGGACAAGCCCCAACAGTGGACGGGACATGCACCTTACTAATTATGTGAAGCGCTCGTCCATAAGTAGTCATCATATTAAATGTTCAATTAATTTTGCCGGTAATGAAAAAAATGTTCGTTCAAAATTCTAAAAATGTGGGGAAGGGGCTATTTGTATACATCTGAAGCGACAGTTCATATGAAGCCACCATATTGCATTTAAAGCTGGTATTGGTTGTAATAAATGATTTTTTTCAAAATACACATTTTTTTCAAAATTATTTATTACTGCCAATAGTGGGCGGTATAGGGGCTACTTCTAAAAGTAGGCGGGACACCTCATTTTATTTATGTAAATCGTTCGTCCATAGAAAGTTTCGATATTAAATGTCAAGTAGCTACGAATATTTACTGCAATAAAAATATTTTTGTATTGGGGCTACCCAAAAAGTGGGGATTCACACCCATTGATGTACATGTGAAGCGTTTGTCTATTAGAAGTTACCAAAAAAAGTCAAAAGTGGGGAGAGGTTGTATGGGGTTACCCGAACAAAAAAAGCAATGAGAATAAGTCTATGTGCCAATTTACAACTTGATATCATAAAAACTGGTCTCCAAAAAGCGAAACATCCAGACGTACAGACAGACAGACGAATATAGCTAGATCGCCTCGTCTCGTCGAGCTTATCGAGAATATATATAGACTGTATGGGGTCTACGATGCCTCGCTTAAAACATAAAGTTTCAGACAAACTGATAATACTCTCACCATTTCACGCTATGTGTGAATGGTATAAAAATGTTATTAGCTCTTGTACATTATCAACTTTGCTGTGTGTGTGTGTGTGTGTTAAACGGCATCGATGATAAATGTCGTGCATTCGCCGCTGGGTTAGGCAGTGGAACGGCAATTGAGTCGCACATGTTGGTGCGTTCGTTGGAGCTCATCAGTTCAATAGCAGGTGTTGTACGCGAAGCACACGCGACCGGAGACGTGCCGACCTACATACGTACAAACTCGACGTATTTAAACACACATTCACACAAGTGTATCAGAATAATAAAAAAAAATCAACCGAGCGGTTTAATTCTCGTTTGAAATTGTTGTCAGACAAAAAAAAAAAATTAAATATATACAAACTATATATACACACACACACACGTACGGCGCAATCAAAGAATAAAAATTCGTGGAGAATAAATTAGGTGACACAAAAGATAAAAAAGGAAATAAAGCGACATTAGAAATTCAAATTAAGTACAACATGTTTGACTTCATTGCACACACGCCTTTGGTGCTTAGCTATATTTTCGTATCTTTGCTCGGATTGATCCTGGTCTTCTTAGTCGGTAATATAGCGCACAAAATCTACCGTTCCATGAAGGCGCCGCGCAAACTCCAGGAGCAGCAGCAGCATCAGCAGCAGCAACAGAAGACAGCCGCTGATGCCGCGGCCGACGACGACGACGGTGGTATTGTGGGAGCGGAGTCCAATTTGCATAAGTCGCAGTCGCAGCAGCTCCAATGTCAACAGCTCTACAACAAGAATCAGATGCCGCTCGACACTAATTCACTGATCGAGCAATTGAGGCATACTAAAACCGGTTAGGACCATAGTCTAATCCATTATTACAATAACAAGATACACACGATGGACACAAAGAAAAATACAAAAAAAAAAAAAAAAACGCCCATCGAAGAAAATGCTTCGAGCGTGAAGCAAGAATGCGGGTGAATCTCCAGAGCAGAGCTGGGCGCCCACTCAGGCATAAAGATGACAGGAGAAAACATAGGCGTTGCGGAATTAGAATACTCTACAAAAAACATGATATACAAAGTTGACAAGGGCTATAAATATAAAGCTTGATTTTTAGACTTTATGGACAAAGTTCAAGATTCAATCTACAGCAATTTTTAATTGAGAAATATATTTTTTGAAGTTTTACATCATTTAATGTGCAATTTATATATTTATACGCAAAAAATTTTAATCTAATATGCATGCAACAACAACAACAACAACAACAACAGCAACAATAAATTGATGTGCACTATTGTAATTAATTGGTAGTGTGTATTAAATTTTTTGTTTTTTTTTTCATGTCTGGCGCCATTGTTGATCTGCGCTCCTCTAGAGATTTCCACCTGTTAATTTGTGTTTGTTATGCTTAATCGTCGCGTTTTATATAAAGAGAATGTACATAAATGTATATACTATATTCATAAGTACCTATACACATATTTATATATATATATATCCAAGCGTATAATTTGTATATAATCATAGTTTTTCGCTATTAGAGCTATACATACCGATGTACGTATGTATATACAGGGTTTTTCAATAGAGCTATAAAATCTTTTTTATTTCAAAGTCAAAACTTCAGTCAAGCTTTACATTTTTATTATGATGAAGTTCACGAACGAGTAACTTTTGGAAGTTATAAAGAAATTGCTAGCGAAATTCTGAGTGGGTGTTCGTTACTTAAAGAGCGCTTACGCAAATTTTCGATGCAATCGCACCACCGGCATGAAATCCACACCATATGGCCTAGTTTTTCCAATGCAATGGAGTCTCTTGAAGCACATGTGTGAACTTCACCATGAAAAAAATGTAAAGCTTGACTGACATTTTGAAGTTGACATATGCTGACATATAATATATATAAAAAAATTTAAAATTTAAGGTTGCATAAGCTTATGTCCCCATTGAAAACCCCTATATATATTCGTAATTTTATATAAAAAAAATATATATTTAATTCTAGTTTTTGTTGTAGGATTTAGCAGTTCTAGTAAGTACTCGTAGTTTGTTCTAGTCAACTAATCAGACAACGTTAATTGTTATCTACAAAATTATGTGTTCTAAGTTTAATGCTTATTATAAAAAAAAAGGAATTACTAAATAAATAAATTGTGTGGGCAGCATGACGCTGCATCATATCAGCCACACACAAAAGAAAGTTAAACAAAACTTTATTACTTATTTATTTGTTCTTTTTTTGGAAAAGTTATTTTTATAGTACTTTGAATTATAATAGAAATTAGGCGCACTGTGGTATTTTTTTATATAATATAATGTATTTACAACAAGAAAGAACTCTCCAGTCGAGTGTGCTCGATTTCGAGATACCTTGTACTATGCTTAACACTCCTTATATGAACCATTCATTCTTTAGTGGTTTGATCTGAATATTTTTTGTCTGAATATCTGATGAAAAATTGAAATTAAAAATAAAAACTAAAAGTTTTTATTAAAAAACTCAAAAGTAGGGGGTCAGATTTGCATGGGATTACCACTTACAGTGGAATATTATGTAACGATTGACGTAAGATACGGCATATTTCGCCTAACTAAGAACAAAAACAAAAAATGTCATACAAACACTTAAAAAATGAAGGTGTAAGTTTATCCGGTGGTACCCCTTTTAGTGACCCAATCTGGAACTATGCGTTATATTCTATTACGATTTACTTCAAGTACACCAAATTTGGCATTTCTAGCGTAATTAACAACAAAACCAGAACATTTGTCATACAAACACTCACTTATCCCTGGCATCGACATCTGCAACGTTTCAGATTGTTTGTCCACGGAACTGCGTTTCGGCAGACGCTTCTCAGTTCTCCTTCCCAGTCAATCAGACTGGGAGGAGGGTAGCCCTGGTACTGGACCATCTACGATCAAATGGTTCATTGATGGTTCACTTACCGATACGGGCACAGGTACGGGTGTCATCAGACCCAACACCAGGATCTCTACTGCCATGGGTGTCTGGCCTACGGTTTTTCAAAATTGAGGTCTGTATCCGACACTTTTGAATAAATACATAGCCAAGCGGCTATTAAAGCACTAACCTCTTGGAATTTCTCCTCGAGGCTGGTTCTTTAATGCTACCATATCCTCCAACAACTGTCAATCGCCAGTAAAGTCGCGATTTGTTGGCTACCTGGCCATAAGGGCATCACGGGCAACGAAAGTGCTGATGAATTAGCCAGAACTGGTTCAGCAACTTCCTTTATAGGTCCGAAACCTTATTGCGTACTTAGCTGGACTAAGTCAACATTTTTCATAGTAGATCGTTTTAAAAGCACTGCCTGCCAGTACTGGATACAATATCCTGATGTACGGCAGGCGAAGCTACTAACTCGTCCTATATACCAAAACCAAATCTCAATAGATCTGACCTGAGGTTGCTCTTGGGCCATCTAACCGGCCATCATCCACTGAGTTATCACTTAAATAATCTAGGTCTCTCCTTAGAAACAGAGTGCAGACTCTGTCTAGAGGATGACGAAACTAGTTTACAGCTGCTCTGAGATTCCCCGGCCTTGGCCAGGCTCAGAATTGAGCAGATGAATAGACTCTTTATTACATCTGATGAGATCAGAAACACTTCGTCTAAGGTTATTCTTCGTTTCATTAAAGAGACGGTGAAGATCCTAGATAAATTTACGTAACCATATACGGGCTAGGGTATACAAGACATAATTTCCTGTCTAAGTGCCCGTTTCCTATAGGATGGCCCTCTGACGTTCTAGCTCTGACACTGAGTCTGAGTTAGCGTTACAGGTTGATTCGAGCATGATTCGCAGTGATCACTTGCTTGTCATACGGCTTTGGAACAGACACTACGTCACGCACTGGTTATGGTTATGGTTACCATGTTTGTATGGTAGCTATGGGAGTATGAGTATGGGAGTATGGGAGCTACTCCGTACAGTGGGGTTGGTATATTCATTTAATACTACTAGAGAAAAGAAAAGTCAGAATTTAAGGCTATAACTCATATACTATCCGAGATCTGTTCATTCAAACCGACGGTCAGACAGACTGTCAGACGGACATGCCTATATCGACTCGATTTCCGATGCTAATTTAGAATATTTATACTATATAGGGTGTGCCAAGCCTCCTGTTGCCTTTTATATACATTTGCACAAACTTAACATACCCTTTGCGTACACTGTATAAAAATATACTTTATATGTAAGTATATTTGTTAATTTTTATTTTTAGAATATCCGGTAATTAACTGCATGCATATCTGCATACATACATATACATATGTCTATATATATACATCTAAAATTTGTAAGTTCAATAGTCATTGAGAATTTTTGCTGCTATTTTCGTTTTCTTTGCTTATTCTAAGACTGGATATTGTGCACTACTGCTTAAGTAGAATATTAATTATCGTATAAAAACGGTTTGTATAGCATGATGGGCCTTCCACCAAAAAGAAGTTTTTGTCAAATATCAACTTTTAAATATTGAAGAGATTAGAAGGAGTGAAGACTATTGTAGTTTTGTCAAGGAGTTTATACCGTATTGAAGGAAGCATCGGAGACAGATAAGCTCGATGGAGCACGATGTTTGTCTCCTGTCTGTGTAAATCAAAAAAAATCGTTCAATTTTTAAGAAATCATTCTGAAATCGGGTATAGTTCCTATGCTGCACACAAATCACAATGACCTCGAACAACATCTTCAAATGCCTCCCAAGCTTCGGCCTGGGAGAGCGTTTCCACCACTACAACTCAACAATTGAAATCCGCTATGAAGGCTTTTGAGACAAATGCATGATGGCAGATTATTGCTAGGTGCATATTTGCGAAGATTCCGTGGTACGAGTACACAATCGAACAAGCTTAAACAAAAATGTGTATTTTAGATTAAAATAATGAAAATGTGAAAAAAACAGGAATTAACTTTTGACCTTGAAACAGCTTCAAATCGCTTGTTGATTCACTCCCAAGTTTTCAGTGAGCTTCTTTTGAGTTTGGCATGAATCTTGGTTCAACAATGCCTCCAACTCACCGCCTTTAAACTTTACTGGTCTCCCTTCGCGTTCACTGGTCACTGGTGTCAAAATCGCAACTTTTAAAACGCCGGAACCAGTACACACATGTTCTTATTGTTAGGACATGTTCCTCATATGCTTCACATAGCAATCGATGTCCGTCAGGTGTAATTTCCTTCGAATGAAATCAAAACAAGCACAAAGGTTGACGTGATTAAAGCACAAAGAAAGTATGTTGTTTACAAAACAGCGAAATGACATAAAATGATTTTTAGAATGAAATGTTGACGCTTTAACATAAATATAGTTACAAGATAATCCGATGAGATTTAATACAAGTTACGTCATTTTTTTAAAAACCCTGAACATTTTTTTGCACACCCAATAGTAGGGTAAAATTTTCGTAAAAGAATAATCTTCCAACACAAAATTTGAAAATACGATGAATACAAAAACTTTGGACTTAAATAGTACTAAATAGAATTAATAGTTAGTGTTTTTGGAATCTACGCCCCCAAAACATATGGAAAAAACTGTGAGAAACCAGTTCTTTTTTTTTTTTTTTTTTTGGAAAGTGGTGTAATTTTGACAGTATGACAAGATACTTGCACGCAAGTGACATTTCTAAATGTCATCTTAGTTGAAACAAGCGCACACGACATTCGATTTCTTTCTTCAGTTTGTATTCTCCCGTAGTTTTCATTGTCCCCCGGAGTGGTAAACAAACAAAAGAATAAGAACACTTGCACAGTCTTTAGAAACGCTGATCGTTATTGCCACCGAAGAAGGCACACATTTGATAGTTTAGGGATTTCACAAAAAAAAAAACCCATTATTGCCATTATTTTTTAACAAGATTTGTAGTTCAATAGAAAAGCTTGGTATAATCAGAAGAAGTTCCCTCTTTTGCAAAAAGCTAGCAGTCTCCATTGCAGGAATACGTGAGTAACACAACATGCCGGAAATCTATCCATTTGAAAAGTGCAGCAATATTTTTTAGTCTGAAATCAGAAAGAGATTCATACAAAGAATCTTCAGACTAAACTTCCTCCACGTAGATTTCAATGACTATTTGTACCAACTTCAAATACTCTTGATTGTTTCCATCCATTCGCAGCTTAGATAATCTGCGTGTGCTCCGTTTTTTAATTCAGAATAAATTGTTTTTCGCTTTCAGAACGATTCGCCATATCAAAACCCTATATACTGGGGACTAGCAAAATATCGATTAATTGCTTATATTTTATATATTTTTTAAAATCCAGAAATGGTACCAGCTTTACAATTGTCTTATGACATTAAATTTTTTTACCTTAGGAAAATCGATCGAATCTTTACGCCTTTCAGCGTCAACTCAAGTCAGTACTTATTTTTAATTAATGACATACTGCATATGAAACAAATGCACCATCTCTTCAAACTGTTTCCAAATGGTTTCAAAGGTTCCAGACTGGACGAGAAGGTTAGACCGACGAGAGAAATGTGGCAGTGGTAAAGGCTAAAGTTGACGAAGATCTACGATTGACACAAGAAATTATTGCTGAGTAACTGGGCTTAAATGATATGTTGGAAAACTGCAAAAATGGTGGAACTACGTCGCTAAAGAACTAGTATCTATATTATGGTCTCTGGTATAGAAGAAATTCGCACAGCACCAGATTCATTATGATTCCTTGTGATTTCTACTTATTTCCAAAAAGATTAAGGCTAAAAGTCTTCAGTAGAAATGCGAAAATAATTGATGCAGTTAATGTAGAGATTCAGAAGCTACTAAAGTTCGATTTTCAGAACTGTTTAGGTAGTTGGATTCCCAGACTAAAGAAATGTATTCGAATTAATGGTGTGTATGTAGAGAAGATAAATAATAATGAAGATTAGAAATAAAAATATTTGTGTCTGTGTTTTTCTAAGCAACTAACCGAACTTCTGTTAGCTCCTTTTGTCTTTCATTAAAAATAAATTCTGATCTCTTTCAAAGAAAATAAGTTGCGTGTGGTCAAAATCGGCGAACAAATATAGAAGTTATTAAAATTTTAGTAAAACAAATCAGGTTTTTCTGGTAAATAAAATAGCCATTTTTACAATAGCATTTTTATTAAAAGATAGGTAAATATTAAAAGTAAAGTACAGTGGAACTCTGTCTTTTAAACTTATTATGTTCTATCTCACGTATAAGCGATCAACAATAATTGCTCAATAACAATAATAACTTTTGTAATTTCTTTCGATTAAGTGCAAGTCCTTGGTGTAGTCCTTACTGGTAGCTAATTCGGCTAAGTTCTGCGGAAAGAAATCCAGATGGGAATAAAGAAATTGAATTTTTAATGACACTCGGACAAACATTCTGTGATAGTTCGCTAAACGATTGGCAACACATTGATGGTAGTCGTTGTTCTTTCTATTACCAAGAAAGTTTAGAAGAACGCTCTTAAATGAATTCCATACTGCTGCTTCAGTGGAGCACAAACATCTGGCAAGTTTTCATCTGTCATCAAACTTCTAACAAAAATGTTTTTTTTCTTTTTCTGAAAACCATATTTATTTCAATGATGATTCATTAAAAATAAATGTTTAAAAGGCCAAGTTTAATTTGTATATTTTAATATTTTGAACGACAAGAAATCTTATCAAATAAGATTGAAATGCAACGCTCTGAGGCCGTTATCACAAAACCAGAGCTGATAAAGAAAAACATACAACGGATTTGAATTCAAATACGCGAAATACTTCGAGAAAATATAAAATCAAAGCTATATCAGATATATATAAACATGCTGTGATGGATTTTACTAAAATGTTAATACCATCTATATTTGTTCCCAAATTTTGACCACTTATTTTCACTCATTCATAGATCAGACTTTATTTTAAATGAGAGACCCAAATTAAAAAAAAAAATCCCGTTGTAAAATGCAGCGTTTCTTTTAAATCGGTCATTTTTCAATGAAATCCTTAATAGTGCTTTCACAAATAATCTGATGGATAAGTCATGTATGAATAGTGTATACTTATTACCTGTCGAGAAGCGTAAACTTCTTTGAAATCACTCTTAAAAAGGTTGTTTTACACTTTTCTCAAAAACAGGAGCAATGTCAAAAGTCAAAAAGTTGAGCTTAATATACTGGAATTAGAACGTCTTTATGACCTGTTAGCGCAGCATAATATGTAGTTAATTTGTTTCATGGGTGTTTTCCCACAATTACATAAAAACTATAGATATATAGCTAAATACTGACACTGAATTATAATTTATGATGTCAAAATACATAAAGAAAAAGAAACAGAACACTTATTTTTGGTGTGACAAGCAATTTGTAACTTAAGACACACCTATCATTCAAGGTTTATATTCACATTGTTAACTAGCAATAGCCACTTGTGTCGAATGATTTGTTCCAGTTGATTAGATGTTTCATATACATATTACAATATTATCATTTAATAGCTTTTCAAAGCAAAATACCTTCTACAGAGTGGATCGTAAAAGATAACTAGCATATTAATATGTAGGTATGTATGTGAATAATCGATAATAATGTTTACATTTGAACGATAAGAAATATTAACATACAATACATAAACTGCCTAAGTATTGAAGATGCATGCGGCACTATTCACGTGCGCCATTTTTTTCACCACACCTGCGCATATGAGTGTATAATGCTATCAACCAACATTGTCTCGTCCCGGTACACTCACTTCAATCAAAACCATCCATTGCAGCTTAGCTTATCGATAAACAAAAACAAAAGCATTCCGTCATATGTAGGTAGGTAGGTACATATAATAAATAAAGTACCGAGTCAGACGAAGTCGTATGATCAAATATATAATTGAGTTATCAACTCTTTATCAATAATAATAATAATTCGACACGACACGGTGGTGGGTCTACGGTTTTATAGCCTTATTTTCAATGGACTAATGATAAATGAAGTACAACATTTTCGATTGCAAGACAAAGCGACTAATTATCGGTCATATAAATAGGTATATATTGTATATATATATATATATATATATATATATGGCGTAAAAAATTCGTCCATTTCGCAGCTTTAGCAAGCCTAGATAGTATACTTAATATATATAGGGGTTTTCAATAAAGACAAACAATTTTGTATTCTAATACTAACGCACCTTAAAATATTTTTTTTTTTCAGGATTTGTCAACGTCAAAATTGTCAGTCAAGGTTTACATTTTTATCAAGCAACATTTAAGAAAAGTAGTCAGCGGTACTCGCTTAATAGCTTTGTTAGTAAGCCAAATATGCAACGTTTGGAAATAGCAAAATTCTGAGTCGGTGGTCGCAGCTTACTCCAATTTTCAATCCAATCACACGTCCGACATGAAATCCACACCACACGGTCTTTTTTTTGTTGTTTGTGAATGTAATGTAGTCTCTTGAACCGCATCGCATCTTCATCGCTGAAGATGATTTTTCAATGAAATTCAGTGTTTTCTTCAATCTTTTGCAGAGCCCAATCGAAGAAGTTTCGACGCTTTAACTGATCAAGATGTTTCAGTTCATCAGTTAGTTTGATCTTGGTAGGGAGTAGCTCAAGATTGATTTTTATGCCAAATTCGCACCAATATGGTTTTAGAGATAAAAATGTTAATCTTGACTGAATAATTCGGTTGACAGATCCAGACCAAAAATGTAATTGTGCGTTAGTATTAAAATACAAAATCGTTATGTCCCTATTGAAGACCCCTATCATTCATACAATATTCAAATAGCGACAAACAAATGCATTAAAATTTTTTGATAACAATTAAAACAGACTACTTTAAGTGTGCATTAAAATATTTTCGTATTATTTTTAAAATATTTGTGTTTTTCTTTTTGTTTCTTTTATTATTTATAAGTTTTACACTTTGGAGCTGAGCGCGTTTCGAACTGAATTTTGTTTAAACAATAAATTAACATTGAACTCTGCGAATTAATGGTATTCAGATTTACATATGACTCCGGTATTTCTATTTTTATTTCATTAAAATGTTTAAATTTTGACTAATCCGCTTTGCGAAAAAAAAAATAAAAATAAAATAATGTTGCAATTTTTATTTTTCTAGTAGAGCTTGCAATGATGAAGTTTAAAATAATTGAAATTCCTAAAATGTTGTTGATGTTCTTTTTGTTGTTGCTTTTGTTTTAGGTGTGGTGTTTGTTGAGGAATTCGATTTGGTGAATAGCGTTGAAATGCATCTGAGCATGAAGCAAACCAATGAATTGTTGCCAGCACAAGTAAGCAATTGTCTGCCACTGCCACTGCCACCGCCTCGTCGCCCATCTCTTCCTCTATAGCTGTTACCGCTGCCAGTGAATATCTTTACTGATGCCGATGCTGCTGCTGTTGTTGTTGATGATGTATTTCTAGTAGTTGCTGTTGTTGTTGTTGTCGTTTGATCAAGTGCAGTCGTTGTTTTGTATGGCAGGCGGTATCATCAATCCGTTGGATCACTTTGCGGAAAACGACTGAATTCATTACAATAACAATTAAAATTGTCTTCTAAAGATTGCCGCACACTACTTACCCAGGAAATGTTTTAGGATGCTGTGACGCTAAGTCATCCTCCTGACTGCCAATCGATTTTTTAACATACTAAAAGAAAAATTGTTTGTTTCGTTTAGTACATTTTTTTTAAAATTTGATTCCATGCTACTTACAATGGGATTGAGTATAATATCCTCTTCCATCTTGTTTATTTGCTTAACCAAATCCATGACATTCGAGATGGCCGCTTGGACTTTAAGGAACATGTCTGGTGAATTGTAGTTCTCTGGATCATCTTTGAAAATTACCATGCCGTCTTTTTGATTAATCGTAGCAAAAATTTCGCCGGATTTGATCTGTAAAGAAATTTGCATAAATTTACACATATTATTTTCTATTTGAGATAAACAAATGCATGCGATGACTTTGTTAGCAGAATGTTCGGATTACTATCAAACTTAAATCACTATATAGCAAAATATAACTTAGCCTGCCATATATGAGAAGGACCAAATTTGTCATATCTCAGCAACTACAATATTTGACACAGTTGGATGAGATTTGGTGCATATGTAAACGGCACCGTGAGAAACAAGATCCACTGGAAAAGTGAGCCGTGCCTCGGCTCCTTATAAGCAAAATAGGTTCTAGGTTCGCTAGGTTCTCTGGATCATATTTGCCTGTTCGTTATTTTTTTTGCGAGTGTGCGCATGTATTGTCGCGAGAGTCAGCTTGTTGTTTAATGTTATTTAAAGTTTGAGCAAATTTATTGAACAGGCGGAAGCATGCGTGGCAGACTCCATAAAGTATATATATTCTTGATCAGCATCAAAAATCAATAGCTATGTCTGTCTGCCCGTTTATTTGAATTTCAATATTTTTACTCTTCTATTTCTTCTTCAGTGTAAAGTGTATTAAATTATTGTGCCAATCCCACTATATAGGGGTAGCCCCATACAAACCAGCAACCATTTTTGAGTTTGTTGCACAATACGTATGGAGCCGGACCAAGTTTCAATAAAAGGGCGTGTCACGAAAATTATAATGAGAGTGCCCACCTTATATTATGAGGGGGAAAATAGTTTATTACAACTAATATCAACTTCAAATTCGACGTGGTGGTTTCGCACGCACTGTCGCTTCACATCTATACCTACAATTAAAATTAGTAATGCGATCATTTTAAGTATCGCATATCGTCAGTGTTATAGATTTTCTATAACATTCTTTTTTTCTTTCCGAAAGAAATGAGCCTTGTCGAATAAATATTACCGCAAAACTTTGGATTGAAAGTTAAAACGGCGATACTAATTTCGTTTTGTAAAACGCCAAATTATGTTAATACTCTCTTCTAAAGTATCGAAAAACTTTCTTTCTCGCGATTGCACGAACACTTGCAGGGATCTAATTAATATGAAAATAAAAAGGCGATAACATGCGAGCAGCC
Source organism: Leucophenga montana (assembly GCA_035044765.1). Taxonomy (NCBI): domain Eukaryota; kingdom Metazoa; phylum Arthropoda; class Insecta; order Diptera; family Drosophilidae; genus Leucophenga; species Leucophenga montana. The sequence continues at coordinate 867,027 of JAWNNQ010001349.1, read as the reverse complement.
AGTTAGCAGTTGATAAAACTCTGAATGTATGAAAGAGATAGGAGATTTCGTGTTTTACTTTGTATGCACTTCGCTATTATTATAGTAACTGTTTCTTTATTTGTAGTCGTCGTTATGAATGTTATCCTTACATTAGTCATACGTGCTAGTATATGGTGTGAGTTAAAAACTTATTGTTTTTTGATTTTTTTTACGTTGGTTCACATGTTCCCCAAAAAAAAAAAAAACAAGAAAAAACGTTAACTTCGGTTGAACCAAAGCTCTATTACCACATCACATGCAATTTTAAATAGTATAGTAAAACATAAAAGTGGGGGTTTAAATAGTGGCCACCCCAAAAATTGGGCGGTACACGCCCACTAGTAGATGTGTATGAAGCGATATAGTAGATGCGTAAGATGCCGCCATATCGAATTTTAAGTTGATATTGACGTTTTCCAGACAAATGCATAAAAGTGAGCTGTGGGTGTTTATGGGACTACCTTAAAAAGGGCGCGGGACACGCACATTTGTATATAAATATGAAGCGGTAGTCCACCAAAATTCACCAAATCAAATTTCAAGCTAATATTGATTTAAATGAAGAATTTTTTAATAAAAAAAAAAAAAAAACAAAAGTGGGAGGTGATTTTGTACGGGGGCTACCCCAAAAAGTGCCACACCCATTAGTCTATGTATGTAAAGCGGCTGTCTATTAAAATGCACTATATCGCATTTTAACCTAATATTGAGTTTAATAAATAAGTTTTTCTTACAAAAACACAAAAGTGGGCACTATGTTTGTATGGAGGCTACCCCCAAAATGTGGTCCCCTTAGTCTATGTATGGTAAGCGGCTGACCATAAAAAGGCAACACATTGCATTTCAACTTAATATTGACTTTAATAAAGAAGTTTTCATAAAAAAAGTCAAAAGTGCGCAGTAGCTTTGTATGGGGCTACCCCAACCAGTGGGCGGTATATGTCCATTAATTAATGCCCACCCATTAATGTATATGTCAAGCATCCGTCCACTTAAAGTTACCATATCAATTATTAAGTTGATATTAACTACAATAAACAAATTTCCATACAAAAATTCAAAAGTGGGCTGTGAGTTTGTATGGGGGCTACCCCAATAAGTGGGCGTGGCGGGTCAATCTTGACACTATATTAAGCTGCAATAATTAGAAAGTGTGTGTGTAAATTTTCAACCGGATAGCGTAAAAATTGGTGAACAATAAAAAAAAATGAGCAACAACATACAGACAGACGGTCATGGCTACATCGACTCATCAACAATCATCTACATCCCATCATACATATACAAATGAGCGTGTACCACCCACTTTCGAAAAAAAGAAAATGTATATGTGGTACAAGCTTTTCACGGAATGCCGAGATGTTGATAACTATGCTCGCTCTGGACGCATGAGCACATCAACAATTGATGAAAACATTGAAGCAGTGAAGAAAATTATTATGGAGAATCGTCAAATCACTATTTGAGAATTTGCTGAGGATATCGGCATATCGGTTGGCTCATGCCATGCATTTTTTTCGGATGATTTGGGCATGAAACGTGTGGTGTCGAATTTTGTACCGCATTTATTTTTGGCCAAAAAAACAACACCGCAATCAGACCTCAACCACCGTATTCATCGGACTTGCACCCCTGCGACTTTATTCTGGTACCAGAACTGAAAAGATCCATGAAAGTACGGCGTTTTGGCACGATTGAGGAGATAAAGACCGAATCGCATTGAAGGGGATGAACAACCAAATATTTTCGATACATATTTTTTTTGTTTACATGCTCCTCCAACTTTTGGGAGACGCCCCCAAACTTTTTTATTTGTTGAGCTGACCACCTAAAACGCGAAATAAAATATTTAGGTACATGCCAAAATTATTCAAGCTTCGTTTCTAGCGAAGTTAACGTTTTGTTTTGTTAAAATTTTTCAAACATAAAATGTTAAAACTTTTTTTCTTTAAATGGGTTTTATGACAGCTTATGAAGTATTTTTCATGAATTTTTTTATTTATGATTTTAACCAACTAGCAAAAATAATCACAAAAACAAACAGTTTATTATCAAAGAAGCAGCGAAGATCCTATCCCAAACAAACCAAACTATTGAACAAAGGCATAAAGTATCTCTATCAAAGAATATCAATGTTCCTCTTTGACTGTTGAGTCTACGGCGTACTGAATTCGCTGTATAAGTCCTGCTTATCGTGTGACTTCGGTCCACACATGATGGTTTACCAGACGTTGAGACATCTCTCATCAGCTCTTGCTGTAAAATGAGTTGGAATTTATTTTCAAAAGAAACAACTATACAATACAAGCTATACAATAGAAATGCATCATTCTTAACACAATGTTCAAAATGGAACACTTTCCAATACTTTGGAAAGCATCGCAAATAACTGCGTTACCTAAACCTGGCAAAGATGCGACAAAACCGTCATCCTATAGGCAAATCAGTCTTCTACCGATATTATCCAAAGTATTCGAAAGAATTTTATTTGATCAGCTTGAACCAATTTTGATATCCAAACGATGCATCCCAGTCCATCAATTTGGAAACATTCCACCATTCAACAAATCCACAGAGTGACTAATAAAATATCTGCGGATTTGGACGCCAAAAAAATTCTGCATAGGTGTTTTTATTGATGTGGAAAAATCATTTGATAAAGTGTGACACGACGGCTTACTACACAAGCTAAAAAGTATGCTGTCAACTCAACTCTATAACTTAATTAAAAGTTATCTAAATGAACGCTATTTCCTTATTAAATACAAAGATGAATACTCGTCTCTAAGACCGTTTAAAGCTGGAGTTCCACAGGGTAGTGTTCTCGGACCCCTGTTGTACAGTCTGTACACAACAGAAATTCCATATCTAAAAGACGAGTCGGCCATGCTAGCCACGTTTGCTGATGATACGATACTGCTCTATACCCACAACAATATAACTACTGTTACAGGGAGACTGTAAAAAATAATCAAAAGACAATTCAAGTTATATATACTAATAAAATAAGATACACTTCTCAGCCACAGCCACTCAAAATAAATAATAAGTATACCCATTAAATCTGTAGCTAAATACCTAGGCATGTATATAAATTGGAGGTATCACATACAACGAAAAAGGGATCAAATAAAACTTAAATTTAAACTACTATATTGGTACCTAAAGAAGAACTCAATTTTGACGATGGAAAGTAAACTCTTGATCTACAAAGCCATTATAAAACCAATATGGACCTATGCTATTCAGTTATGGGGCACTTCAAAGAGGACAAACATTTCAGTTATACAAAGACAACAATCAAAAATACTTCGTAGTATAGTTAGCGCGGAATGGTATATTTTAAATTTAGACATTCATAAAGATTTGCACATATTGCCAATAAATGACGAAATCAAAAACTACAGCAGAAAATATTAAACAAAAGTCGAAATACATTCGAACCGAGAAATAAGTAACATTCCTACCCAGGAATTACTAACAGCCAGACGCCTTAAAAGACTTAGACCAATAGATCTAATCTAATATATGTTAAAAAATAAGTTTATCATAGTTTCGTTAACACAAATAAATAATTGAATGTAATAATATATACTTGTAAACCACACTCCCAGCAGACAGGATGATAGTGCTCACCTTGTCATTATGACCCTTATTCATGTTAAAAAATGTACTTAGTATCTTTATCTTTTACGAATAATATGGGAAATAAATAAAAAAATATAAAAAAAAAAGAAACAACTCAACAATATTTCCTTTGGAACGGAAGACCTATATTGATGTATTGTATGTTTTATGGTTTGTTTAAGAAGTGTTTTTTGGGGGGGGGGGGGGGGTTCAGTCTACTCGAGCATGTATATATGTACGTCTTTCTATATATTTGAAGATAATCGATTTACTTACCATATTCAGTATATATTTTTCCGCTTCGGCTGCGTTCGGCAGTTGCACTCTGCTGGCTACATCGCTAAGCGATAATGTAAGAAACGTCTTCGTTAGTCGTTGTATATTTCGCTTATGCAATGAGTGAACAACCTAAGAATTCAATCAAAAAATCAATTTAAGCATTTCAATTTGTTCATTATCAAATATTTACCTGTTTAACTAAACCCATATTATTATCACGCGTAAATATTTCACTAAATTTAAGCATATTTATGCGCAGATCATCGCTGATGGCATATGAATAAGAAATAGCCAAGTCATGATAGTGCTGCGACAGAGGTTTCATGTAACGCGACACAACTTGTGATGCAATTTTTGGTATGTTCGCAATCTATGATATAAAAATTTAAGAGTTTTAAACGAAATCTGTTTATATATATTACAATAATTGCTACTATGCACCTTGCCCTCTACAATTAATGAAACCAAAATGAATTTTTTGTAAGCCTCCAACATAATGTGAGACATTGCCATGGCTGGAGTCGATATGCAGACCTCATAGAAGTACAATGCACGTTCGTAATTTTTGCAGGCAGTATAGATCATGCCACCATAATAGTAATAGAGCAAAAAATACTTGGCATCATTGTTGGGATCCTGTAATATAAAACATAATATAATAATTGAAAACATTATTAGGCAAGTCTACATCATACCACAGTGTTCTGCCCCCGTGTCTCAGCGGCAACGGTAGAAATATCTGTTATATCAATGTCTAAATAACGTAGCGCAACATTAAAGCATTTCGTCTTCAGACTGATTTGGCAGAGGTCAGCATGAATGGGCGTAAGTTGCGTTTCCATCTGACGTATTTTGTTTATCGCTTGTGCGAGCACTTTTATGCCAAGCATGCAATTCGGCTGATTGATTAGAAAGTTCGTAAACAAGTGGCAGAGTTCATACACTGAAAAAAAAATATATATATAGAGATTTTAGTAACTCTGTATAATAATGTTGTGCTGCAGTAGTGCTTACAGTCAGGTATAGTGAGACGCATTTGTTCCACATCGAAGTAGAGCACGAAATCATGCATCAGTCTAACGATTTGCGTTGCATCCAACTGTGCCGACTGTAAACATGCAAAGAAAAATATAATTAATATTGTATGTTCATGTTATAAATCATTTATAAAGAGTGTTGTTTTTAGAGGTATACAACTTTGAATTAAATTTAAATACAGAGACTATATAATATGATTGGCTTTATTAGAAAAAAAAATTGGTGGCGCATTCTGGGTGTCCAATTTTTTTCAGGCAATGAGAGCTGTATCTCGGCAAAAGTTCGCACAACGTTATCTTAAAAGTCGTCAAATGTAGCTGGTTTGTTCACATAAATCAATGACTTCACGTAATGCCAGAGAAATTATTCAAAGGTATTAAATCGCACGATCTCGTTGGCCCATTTAATGGTATATTTCACGAAATAATGCGTTCACCAAATGTTTCTTTAAGTAAGTCGATTTTTTTAATCGCTGCGTGGCGTGTGACGCCGTCGTGATGCAAAAACATGACTTCAATAAACATTCCATCCAATTGGGGCACTATATTCTCGCTAATCATGGCGCTAGCCTTTGACGGTAACGTTCCCGCCGCCCTCATTGTTAAGAAAGGAGCAATGTCCATAAAGCTCACCAGTGTTTCTGTGTGTATCAAACGGTGCCTCGATAATCAATTGGGACTTTCTCCACTCTTCTAAGACAATTTCGATTATTGACATGCCCATTGACGCAAAAATGCCTCATTTTCAGACCATTGACCGAACGTACGGCGTTTTGAATCGTTGTTCTGGAGTTAGTCTATCAATGATAGAATGGCAGACCAAACTGAGCACAAATGACAATAGCGTTATCAGATCTAATTATTATAAACAGTTTAAACGCTCTTTTGGAAAAAAAGAACCTCTAAAAAAAAACACCTTATATTATTTACGCACAGCTGCACTGTTGAGTTTTGCAATGAGTACGTAGAGCACGCCAAGCGTATGTTGGTGTATATCAAGCGTCTCCAGTACATTGTCCAGTATGCTCCAGTTCTTTGTTAACAGTTCGAGAGAATCGCTAAGCTGATCGGCCAGATCTCTGTAGTTGCCTGTGTAAAAGAAATAATTATTATTTTTTGTTAAATGCAAACGCTAAAACGCTGTTTTCTGCGGTAGCGGCGACGGCGGCGTCTTTTGAAGACAAGCGGGTGGCTGCTGTTTTAATGAGTTTCGCTTACCGGATGCACTCAGCGTGCGCACGTTGTTTACGTAGTTTTCCAAAGCACTTGCCATGTTTAAAGTGCAAGTGGTTCCGAGACGATTTTGTTACGAACGGCAATAACGCAATTGTTAATAAATTATTCTCCCTTTTTTTTTTGTTACTTTGCACTTTGTTTCCGAAAATTTGCATTCGGTGTGTGAATGGCAAACCTTCCAGGGCTACACATCACACTTATGGTTAGTTTATCGGATGGATTTTGAATAATTTGCAGCGATAAATTTGTCATCGTGTGAATATAGAGATGAGCAAATCTCCATCTTTGCCGCTCGCAGAGTAGTATGTCGATATACAGAAAAGTCGTTTTTTTATATCGTATTTCCCACAGGATAAAATGTAAAAAACTTCTTTTTGTATTTTGCTTCTTATGTAAATGTCGATGCTTAAATTATCTCAGTTACCTTACTTCAATATCAAGGCCGCACGTAGCCAGCAATTTTATCTTGTAAACCCTCCCAGCTCCAGCATTGCTAGGCATGCATATATTGGACCATATCTTGCATAAAATTGGGTGTATACGCTTTGCAAATTCTTAGCCTCCGGTCTTGAATAACTCAGCTGGCAGCTCATCAGAACGTGATACTTTAATTCTCTATTCTTCAGCTTTTTATTTACTGCTTCGACCTCGTAATAGTCCAGAGGCTCTACAGGAAAGTCATAAACTAGCGGTTCTAGAAACGCTTCTCTAACGGCGGCAGTAGGTTAGAGAAGATACTTCTCCAAATTCTCAGCTATTGCTGTGCATCTGTAATAAACCTTCCATTTTGTCCAAGCAGAAAGAAACGCTTGACCTTTTCAACATGGCATAATAGCGAACTACATTGACCGTAATGGCGATCATTTTCACCGATGAAAATATACGGTTTAATCACACCACCGGCATAACATGCACACCACACGGTCACTTTTTGTGGATGCAATGGAGTCGCTTAAATCATATTGACAAAATCATTAAAATGGGCTTCAACGATGAAAATAATTTTTCAATCAAATTCAAGAATTTAATCAAACTTTTAAAGAGTTCAATTAGAAAAGTTTTGGCGTTAAAATTATCAAGACGATTCAGTTATAGAGTTAGTTTGATCTTGTAAGGGTGCAAAATTCAATGTGGTTCAAGAAATTCTCCTATCCTGTGAACGGCATATAATCGACAGATTTGTCTCATTTTGAACTGAAGCACTTACGGTGGTTGTCTCATTAGCACGGAAACACCCAATAGTCAACATGTTGATTCGAATTTATCCACTATACCACGCACAGCCTATCTGGTGGGACGGTTATTATAACCGAAAATTGGAGTGAGTGGTCTTAAAGTTGTTATGACTTAAAATTTGGGTAGTAATCCTACTAATATTATAAATTAGAAAGTTTGTATGGATGTGTGGATATGTGAATGTGTAGATGTGTGGATTTTAATGAAACTTTATAATAATATAGCTCATATATCAGAATAATATTTAGGCTATAATTTATGAAGATATTGGTTAATTGGAAGGTTTTTTTATGGTTAGTGTAGTATCGTTGGTACAATCTGGCAGCACCATGGTAGTATTTAAGTATAAGTTTTAGTATTAGTGAAATGTATGTGAATGTAGTGTAAGAATGAAATGTAATTAAATAGACGTCTTATAGCACAGACGTAATAACTGGCGACGAGTCAAAACGAAAAAAACGAGTGCACTTTTACAGTACAGTGCAATGCTAAAAGAAAGGTGAAATTAAAGTAATGTCGAAAGACGCTGAGCAACAAAGCAGCAGCAACATGGCGAATACGACATTTTTTAATTTCGACGCCTTCGATCCACATGCTACAACATTTTCACGATGGGTGAAGCTGCTGCGCCAAAGTTCCTTAAAGCAAGGCGTGTAGCATTTCCTTTGTGGGAAGCTGTAGAAAAAGAGCTCAACAATCAGGTGGCAGACGGTCTATTGGTGAAAGTAGACAAGAGCGAATGGGCCACGCCGATTGTGGTGGTGCATAAACGCAACGGAACTGTGCGCATATCGAGTATTGTGGTTACTTGATTGACAAAGATGGCATCCATCGATTACAAAACAAAGTCGATGCCATACAAGACATGAAGATGCCGACCAACAAAGAGGAAGTTCGTGCATTTCTTGGTCTGATCAACTACTATGGCAGATTCGTGAAGAATTTAAGCTGGATAACGTATCCATTAAATCAACTTATACAAGATGGAGTTAAGGCTATACCCGTGAGATTAAACAGCAAAGGCTAAGTAACATGGTTCTAACGCACTACGACCCAAAGGTACCTGTAGTTTTGGCAGTAGATGCAAGCCTAATTGGAGTTGGAGCAGTGCTCAGTCATGAGTATCCTGATGGCACTGAGAAATTATTACAGTTCGCATCACAGACATTGAGTAAGGTGCAACAAAGGTACAGTCAAATTGGCAAGGAGGCATACGCAGTAATTTATGGCGTTTTTCCTCCAGATAAAGGTCTACCAATATTGTCAGCTACACGTATGCAACATTATGCGATTTATCTTGAACATTTTGACTATGAAGTTCGATTCAAATGATCAAAGGAGAACGCAAATGCAGATGCGTTATCCCGTCTACCAAGTAAAGACGAGTACAGATTCTGACGAGTACAGGTAATTGAAGAAGAGATATTGGATAACTTACCAGTAACGGTTGCGGAACTAAGAGAGGCAACCATGAAGGATAACGAAATCAAAGTGTTATTCAATTGTCTCAAGTATGGGCGAGAAGCTTCACCGAAAGATCGATTCGGAATTGCAGCAACAGAATTCAGCCTATACAACGGATGTGTTATGCGCGGCATACGAGTGTTCGTGCCAGAATATTTACGGCAAAGAGTTTTGGATGAGCTACATACTGCTCATTTCGGCATAACTAAACTGAAAACTTTAGCAAGAGGCTATTGTTGGTGGTATCAAATGGACAAAGAAATTGAAAATATGGTATCGAACTGCAGACACTACAACGCATAGATGGCATCTGGCTAAAAAACCATTTGAGAGAGTGCACGTTGACTATGCAGGGCCATTCTTGTCCGAGTATCTATTTGTGTTGGTTGATGCATATAGTAAATGGCATGAAGTTCACATGGTACCCAACATGACTACACAAACTACTATTGACAAGTGTAGGGAAATTTTTGCAACTTTTGGTACACCTGAACAATTAGTCAGCGATCATGGCACACAATACAACGCACATCAATTTAAACCATTTCTAAAGAATAATGGAGTTAGTCATCTTCAAGGAGCTCCATATCATCCCGCTACAAATGGTCAAGCAGAACGATTTGTTCAAACTTTTAAAAACAAATTGAAAACTTCAAAGTGCACGGGCAGCAACATTGGCTCAGAACTTCCACAAATATTAATGGCTTATCGTAGAGTTATTTATCCAGCCACGGGCAAATCTCCATCTATTTTAATGTTTGGGCGGCAGATACAATCTCGACTAGATCTGATGTTACCGTAAAACGAGAAATCACATCACGATCTAATGAAAGCAGAGAAATGTTTTACCCCTGGAGAAAGAGTGGCGGCTCGTGACTATTTGGGCAGAGTGATAGAGCAACGTTATAATACCCACCAGACAACAATGGGACAACCTTCCGCATTACAGGGAAAATGCTATCAACATTTTTACGGACGGTTCTAAGCTGTATGGTCGGGTAAGAGGAGATGTATTTTCACCAGATCTGGGGATTAGAGAATCCAGTAGATATACCCATGGCTACATGTAAACTACCGATCTCAACAAAGATGATCGGTATAACAACCTTGGCACGTGCAGAATCTCTAGACTCAACTAGCCAAAACATAGTCTCAAAAGAACAATAACACTGCACAAGAGAGATCAGATAGCTGTTATTGTGGGAGCCCTCTAATGCTACTGAATAATAGGGAGACATGCCGCAAGGTTAGCGTTGAACTCCTGGAACTTTTGCAGAAGCTGTGGAAATGCCGAGGAGGAGGAGGAGACGGTCGAGCATTTGTTATGTCATTGCCCGGCCCACAGTAGGTAGATATTGTCGTTACTAGGACGCTCCGTGCTGGATAACCTAACAGAAATTTTGGAAAAAGAGATCAACCAGATTTCGACGTTCTTGACACTGAGGAAGTGGTCCTCAGAGTAGCTGCGGTAGTGCGTTGATCCATATAATTATAAACAGTAGAAAAATAAAAAGTTTAATGTCTCCTTTATGAATACCCCTAATTTATTTTCAACTATCTTTATTTCAAATTGCCGTCTACTTTTGATTGCTCGATAAGTAATCGATATTTATCGGACTGCCGGAAGCTGCTTTAGTTCAGCGGAAGCGCAGCGGCTCGACCGATATCTATTCATATTGCACAAATGCTACACTTCCGGTGCGCATGGACAAGCAGCTGATAAATTATACCCTCTTAATTTTTCAGAAATAAAATTTCGGCGGCACTGTCGGAACAGTTGTGCGTTTGTTGTTAAACAAAAAAATTTGCATCGAATTTTTGCTTTACTTTTTAGTTTAAAATGACAACAAAATGAGTTGTGGTGCATACGATAATGTTGACGATTTAATTGAATACTGCCCAGAATCTCCACCGCCGCGTATAATTCACGTGTGCAGCTTGTGCCTGCGCCAGTATGATCTAGAACAGGATTTGCGTGGTCATTTCATGGTGTACCATGGATACCGGCCAATTTCGGAAGACGCAACGTCTTGCACAAGGAATGCAGTTGCGTCGAAGGTGAAAAAGCAACAAACACAACAACAAGGAATGCCAGATGTGGATGTAAGTGTTGCTTCAGTGCGCGCTGAACTGCGTCCCATGCCCTTCAAGGATTTCCGCATTGCACTGCGTACGCATATGAAACAGCGGTAAGTTTGAGTGGACTTACCTACATATTTACACTTTTATATGTATGTACATATGTAGATGCACTGCGCACACAAGCTGTGTCTATAAATTCGAGAATCAGACTAAACTGGAGCTGCATATGAAGTGCCACAAGCAGTCGTCCAATGCATGTGGTTTCTCGTGCTTCGAGTGCGGCTTGGATGTAACCAACTGGCGACGTTGTTCAGCGCATCTCTGGAAGCTGCACAAAATCGACGTAGATTTGTTACAGTGCCCGTATACGGCATGCGATTACAAGTCGCACGTATCCGTGTTAATTTGGCGGCATATGCGCGTACACAGACGCTGGCGTCCGCGAGTGCTGCGTTCGTTGCGTGCGGTGCTGCGGAAGCGTCAGCTAAAAGTTAAATCTACTGCTTCTGCCTCAGCAGCTACTGCTTCACAGACAACACGGCCCAATAAAAACAAGTACTATTCGGAGAAAACATGCGAAATCTGCAGTCGCACCTTTGTCAATGGCAAAACGCTCTCGAAGCACGTCAAGACGGTGCACAACAAAATTAAGCCATTCATTTGCAATGTCTGCGGCAAGAAGACGGCGCGTAAAGCAAGTTTGATTGTGAGTCTTCATAGATGTATGTATGTATGTATATATTAGTTGGCACCCGGCGCGTTGCTGCCGTTCCCCTTGCCTCTCCTTCCCCCTGTCCTCCTGTCCACCTTCCCCAAGCCCCTTTACTCTCTCTCTCTCTCTCTCTCTCTCTCTCTCTCTCTCTCCAATTCTCATACGCCTCTTCTCTTTTCCCTTCAACCAAAATTTACGCTGCCCTATTCCCCTACCCCCTGCACTTTACCCCTACCCCTACCTCTTATTACTTTACCACCCCTTTTCCCTGCTACCATCGTTCCCATTAACATGTATACAACTTTTCCTTCTATCTTAAATGGTACCCAGCGCGTTGCTTCCATTCCCCTTGCCTCTCCTACATTTACCCCTCCTTCCCTCTGATATCTTAGGCAACCTCCCATTTCTTGTTTATATTTCGATTCGATTCTAGATTAATTTTCTATAATTTTTTTTTCGTGATTTTCTTCTCATATTTTAATATCTATACTGCTAATCGGTTCGGAGACGAATTCAACAAATCAGAGATCATTAAAATCGGTCCGGCCGTTCTCCAGTTATAAATGGTGCCACACTAACCCGACCTTGTTGTACATATATGTATATATGTATAGATATATTTGTATATATAATTAATCAGTTCGAAAAGACAATCTAGAGTCTAGACACAGGGCCGTAAGAGAAAATCTGGGGCAGGATTAAAAAATTACAGCCCCTTGTGTTTTAAAAAGCATTTCAAAATAATTTACATTTGGTTATCTTCCATTTTTTTAAGAAATCGTGATGCACTTCGTATTTCAGTTTCTTTAAATTTTGAACTTTCATAAAAAGCAACAGGAGTCGTTCAGTTTTTGCATGACGTCGAATCGAATTGAAATTCATGCCATAACAGAATCAACGAGTTTCTCTTTTGAAATCGGATTCTTCATCTTCAATTTTAGTTTTGTCTCTTTATTTTATTCTGGATACAGGATTTGAAAAATAATGCATACAAGGTAAAAGGGCATATTCAGTTTGTGTAGGAAGCTTTAGAGACCATTTAAAAAATATATATTCTTGATCAGCATCGGAAGACGAGGCGTTATAGACATGTCCGTCTGTTTGAAAGAACAGATATTGGAGAGTATAAGAGATATAGACTACGGGTTTAGATATTTAGACTCATTTCCCTCTCCAGATAACTAGTATTAAATGAATTTGCCAACCTCACTTTAGGGGATAACTTCCAAACAAACCACCTCCATTTTTAAGTTTTTGTATGAAATTGGTTTTATTGAATTGGTTTTTACATAAATTCTAAAAAAATATACTGCATAGGTTTAGGTTGGGACCACTATAATTGGTAGCCCCATACAAACTTGCCTTCCAGTTTTAAGTTTTTCATTCAAATTTATTTTGTTTTTGTTCTTAATATAGAAATACCAAATTTGGCGTTTTTTACGTAAATCCTGACAAAATATTGCATATATGCTCAAATCTGCCCCCCCCCTTTGTTTTGAGTTTTTGTATGAAAATTTGTTGTTTTTATCGTATTTTTAATTAATTCAAAATTTTTATAAATTCTAATTAAATATTCCACATATGTCCACTTCGGACCACTATTACCTATTGTTCATATAAGGTGTCTTAAGCAAGTTACAGTGTATCTCGAAGTCGACCATATTCGACTGCAGCATTCATTCTTGTTTCTGTTTTCGGGAAAATGGAAACGATGATGAGACATCCCCTAATGACGTGGCAACTGCTTTGCACTCGTGTAAAATGCGATGCCATCGATCACTAATCTGCTGTAAATCGACCAGTAAACCTTCAAGATTTTTAATTTCAATATAGATACTGATGTCTCTGGATGGAAGGATGATACTTCTCTCATCCATTGCAGCCAAAATCTTATACCAAATGGAAAATATTAGATCCATTCGAATCCATTCGTGGTTCTGCGGTCAAAGTAATCACGATTTCCAGCGCTCTAAAAACACCGGGACCGGGGTTATTTTCCTCCTTTACTCTCCCCTCTCGACGCGCCTGCCTATACATGTAGGTCTGTTCATCCGTCCTGATGTGAATTACATTTCGAGTATTATGAATTCTATACTTTTACGGGATTACAATCAATATGTTTGCTGGATTCATATATCTTGAGTAGTACTCTTGGGTCGCAGGCAGGGCAGTAGCGCCGTAGCAGTTAGAATATGTTGAACATCCCATGTAACTTGTAGCGTAGTTGACAACAAATATTGCTAATACAATATAAATGTAGTTTAGCAGGCTCAAGGTCCAAATTTATTTTTTTTCCACCAATATACGAGGCATATCCAGAAAGTAAGTGTACTGAACTTTTGTAGGTTTTAAAATTTTTTATTTAAACAAAAAAATTACGTGATACTTTAGTACATAATGTAAGCTATTTTTCGACATAGTCACCATTCCTCTCTATGCAGGTTGTTGTTGTTGTTGTTGTTGTTGTTGTTGTAAAAGCTTCTTCTGAGCTGCATCAGGAAATTATATATACACAATTTATTATATATGAAATGAAATGTAGTGGTGCAAAGCAATATTTGTGAAAGCAAGAGAAAGACAAACCGAAATGCAAACCTCAGGTGTCAAGGTCTAGGAAAAAAGCAACATCCTCTGGTCGTAACCAGAGGTCTAAAGGGCTCAATTGTGTTGGATGGGACGGGCAATTGAACAAATGAATAGTATCATGCGGTGATTGACCGCAATCAGGGCAGCAATTAGTATTACTTATCCCAATTCTTTCCCTGTAGCACTCGTGCAAGTTTCGTCCTGGTGCTACGGGGGAGATGTTTTTCGCTCTCATGAATAGGCGGAGGTCTTCCACCTAATATAATATTGTCTCTATAAGAGCGTATGGTATGTTCAGTTGCATCTTTATGTACCATCACCAGCGAATTGGGCCCTTCCAGAAGTATACTCATACTCCTCTATATTGCTATCAGTGATAAAGCGATTTATGCTCGACTTATATATCCTGATATCCGATCTTATTCGGGTAGGCGCTGATGTAGTGAGGGTGCCATGGTTCGGATGATCACCTCTGTACGCACCCAACAAGAACTGCTTCGAAAGCAGCTCATTATGTTGATGAACAGGAAGTATCATCGCTTGATTGTGCAAATGATCCTCATGGGTCATTTGCAAACAATCAGTGGCAGTCCTCAGCGCACTATTCTGACTTCTTGGCAGGCTTTGCCTTTTAGGAGCAGGACCAGGGACCAGGTCCCGGGTTCCTCTCAATGCCGGCGCGGCACAGGAGTATCTTCAACAGTTGCGCCGACAGAACTTTTGACTACATATAAAAAATTGTATACATATATACCTGATACAGCCACTTGGGCTGAGTTGGACAAACTTTGACTGCACAAATCTTCTTATGCAGATCGGTCCGGGGCGAAAACCCAGTCGTCCTTGGGTGACTCCATCTCTATGCAGGTGGTGAAGCAGTGTTTAAATTTTTTGATGCCTTCCACGAAGTAGTTTCCCGCCAATCCCTTGGGACCCACCTCGCGGACAGCTTTCGATATCCGAGAGTTTCTGTGATTGTTTCGTGTAGTAGAGATCTGGAGATTTGCGGAAACATCGCAGAAAGTTCATCCACAGTCAATCTGCGATCGTCATGGAGCGTATTTATGATTTTCTCCACAATTTCGTCAGTCACAATTGAAGGTCTTCCGTTCCTCTGATCGTCATGCACAGACGTACGACCGTTTTTAAACTCGCGACACCACTTGTACACACTCGTACGATTTATAGCTTTATCACCATATGCAGTTTTCACCTCATAATAAATCTCAAACGGAGGTTTTCCCTTCCAAACGAGATAACGTATGACGCCGCGAATTTCGCACTTTAATAATTTTATGTGGCTCTTGAGGAAGGTCGAAATATATTGATGAAAAAAAACATAAATTGTGTTTTACTTTGGGTCTTGAGTCTGCTAAACTACATTTATATAATCCAAACGACGCTATCAAATAAATTATATTGCCAATATATTATATTTGGGACTATATATTTTGGTTTTATACTTACTACTTGTACTATTTTTGTGAAATTTTACCGGAAAGGTGGTTTAAATAAGGTAAAAACATTGAAAAACGATATTAGAGGTCTAATCATTATTTATATCATTAAAATTTTCTGCCTTAGATGAGGTTTAGTATATATTTATATCAATTGCATGGGTAGATACTGTGTTAAGACCAAAATTTTATATGTATGTTTCCTTTTATAATATTCACACAGAGTATTATAGTATTATAATTTACTCGTTAGGTCAACTGTCTAGCGTGCTGCCTAACTTTTCAGAAGACCCGGGTTAAACCCCTGCTCGTTTAAAAATTTCTTGTAAGTCTTTCTAATAATATTAAAGCTTCGGTTCCACCGGAGTTAACGTTTTTTTCTTGTTTTTAATACCATATGAGATCAAATATTTGTTTATATTTATAATGATTCACTGTTACGATAACTAGAGTAGTGTTACGTTGTAAACTGAATCATCAATCTCCCGTTACATAGTACTTGAACGGTTCCTAACCAAAAGCAACCCAGGGTTCAAAAATAACTGTGATTTAGCTACTAGAAACTATAGCTACCATACATAAACACTTTGTATTTATTTTGTTGTATCGAACATGTTTGAGTTAAAGTAATTTATAATGTTGAAATAATAATTGTTTTTAAATTGGTCAACTACATACAAAAGGTGCGTTTAACTAATAATAGCATACAAACTTTTGCCCTTCACTCTTAAGTTTTTGTATGGATTTATTTTGTTTTTGTTCCTAATTACGCTAGAAAGGCCTAATTTGGCGTGTGCTACATCAATCGTTACAAAATATTCCATATAGGCGCAGATCGGACCACCATAAGGGGTGGATCCTTTCAAAACTGCCTTTCAGTTTTGAGCTTTTTTTTTAAAATTTGTTCTTATTTCTTTTTAATTAAATCGCTTTCATCAATTCTAATAAAATATCACGCATATGTCCAGATCGGACCACTGAAGAATATAATATATTGGTCATATAAGAAGCCTTAAATAAGGTACAGGGTATCTCGGAAGACGAGCAATCTTAAAAAGGCAAACTGGACAGTACTGTTTCGAACTCGTTTCACAAGTTCTATTTGACATATTTAATGAAGTGTACAAGAACAGAAAAACCTCCCTGACTACATCTTAGAAGATGAAAAAGACTTCATAATTCGTATGAAGAGTTTTATTGCTTCGGTTACACTAAAATTAACGTTTCCTCTTGTTGTTCAATTCATTTGCATTATACTTTTTCTACAGATACACATGCGTCAGCACACGGGCGAGAAACCGCTTCACTGTAAAACATGTAAATTCTCAACGCGCGATCCAAGCGTGCTGCACAAGCATAAATTGCGGCACGAGAAACAGGATAAACTCTCTTGCGCTCATTGTTCCTACACTTGCATACAAGCAAATGCGTACAAGCGTCACATGCGTCTCAATCATCCGACAGAATATCGTAAACTTGCGTGCGATCTCTGCAATTTTACAACCATCAACTCAGATAAGTTACATGCGCACAAAGAGGATCATCGCAAAGGTCTAATAATAAATTGTGAAGGTGTGATTTTAAGTTATTTAGAATTTTTTTAGAGATCATATAAACATTTATTGCTTTATTATAGACTCAATGGATGCCAGTCGCGCGGGCTGCTTTAAATATCCACGTAAATTGAATGATAAGAATAATGAGGTAGGTATATACCAAATTTACCAAACTGTATGTACTGAATTGTATGATTTTAGAGTTGAAATTAACTTTCTTATACACCAATTAGATTTCTGCTGATTGTTTTATGCCGCTTGAAAGCATCGATTCGCTGCCACATGAACCCGCTGTCGATACAGGTGGAGTTACTATTCCCGCACCTTCGGAGGATACACAATTTCCCACTTATTTAGGCAATTAGTTCGGTGTACAAAACAGTTGTAAACGATTTATGTTGTCGGGTTTTTTACTTTTCTGTTAGATGTCAATATTTGTTTGTTGTTTTTTTAAGTTGAAAATATATCTAAAGATTGCAATTTTTTAAAAACAACTAAAATTTTATGGATTTTAGTTTCACACAATGTATTCCATTACATATACTGGATATATGTATATGTAGGCAATAATTTTATCTTAGAAACTGAAAATTGGTTAAATCGATTCAAAGCAGAGTAGTATTGGTTGGGAACCATTTAAACACAAATGTTTAATAAAATTTTATGTTTACTTGGAAATAATTTGATATTGTGTGTTCTGTAAAGATTTATTTGGAGGTTTATTATTAATCATATAAAGTCTAAACCATTTGTGTAGTCAATAGAGAATACATAATGAAATTACAATAATTTTTTAGCATAGTTTTAGCAAATTGTAACACAAAGAAGTAACAAATGTGGCGCATTTTGTATTAAAAGCTTTTGGAACGTATAATATAACAATATGGACTTGTATGCGAAACTTAATCAAATAGTTTTTATTATCAGACCTTTTCCGGTTCTTACTTATGGGATGATTTTAAGAAAGTGAATTCCATAAAATGGTTATTTTTTTAACGCTTGGAAGTTTTTCTCGATTTGAATTCACTTGAATTTAAATCACAAAATTCTTCTAAAAGTAAACACCGCAATAGGTCAGCATATTTAAGTTTCTTTCCACTTCACTAGTGAGTTTGTTTCAAATTTCAAACTCTATTTTTTGTTGCAATATAGCTTTCACATTGAACATACAATTAAGGTATTCCTGAGCTAGTTGTGTATCAGAGTATTTGGATGACGAAAACTCACCTCAGTTTTCTATTATTTTATGTTCCATTACTATGTTATGTTACACGTTAGATTGGCGTGTAGGAGGTATATCTGCGTACATATATGAATCTTTGCGTATGTATTCAGAGATACGTATTTATGCTTGAATATATGAAATATATGTATGTAACATGCATACAAGAATATATAAATACATTTATCACTCATTAATTGTCACAAATTGAAATGTAGCACATTGAAATAAAATGTATTGTATGTTTTTACCCTGTACAACAAAATATTTGTAACTGAGTATATTTGGTTTGTTGAGCTATAAAAATGTATGAAACATAGCGAAGGAGCATCTAAGCAGTCAAAAGGTATACATTTTCGTGATAAGCGCGACAGAACGATCGATATAGCCATGTGCGTACGTCCGGCCGTATGTGTGTCTAAGAGAAAAGTGCTCTGTTTCGAGAAGACAAATAAAACTCTCTATATACACTCTCTACGTACCGTACTGGCATAGCTTAGGTAACACTGGCTTGATAGAGGTCACACATAGCCCAATATAATGGAGGTTGTTCGAGGAGCTTATAAAGTTCTGTAGAATTTGTGCGTGTTCCGCCAATAGGCTATTAGGAGTACTTGTGGCCACATATTACTGTGATGCGAGCTCGATAGTGTCAAGGTAATTTAATCTTGATTTTGCAAATGCTGGACAGCTGCAGATGAGGTGTTCCAGAGTTTCCGTGACTCCCGTTTCCTTGCATTTCCAACAACCGACCATGTTGGTTATGCCTAGCACGTTTGCATGAGCGGCTACTAGACGATGGCCTGTTAGAATGCATACCAACAAACTGCGGACTCTCCTCTGCAGCTGTAGCAGGTAGTGCGATAATTTGTTGTTGCGATCGTGACACATTATCTTAGATATTGCACAGCTGGAGGTACAGTTATAACTTTAAATTTCAAAACTTACAACTCATTCCATGTTTTCTGGGACAACAGCTATTTTGAAAATGTTCACGAGATAATTCGATTTTTGGACCGAGATGATTTTTTTTAATTCACTGTTAACAACACAAATAGTGATCGTACAGCAAAACGTTCTGTGTACGTTTATGCTAAAAAATGTCAAACTTTTTCCAATAGAAATGTCAGCTGGCACCTAACAACACTTAGAATTGCCAAAGCATACAGTATGTAAGGCAACCCTCGAATAGCCTCTGTACAAATGGTTCAAATCCAG
The DNA here is from genome assembly GCA_035044765.1 of Leucophenga montana. Taxonomy (NCBI): domain Eukaryota; kingdom Metazoa; phylum Arthropoda; class Insecta; order Diptera; family Drosophilidae; genus Leucophenga; species Leucophenga montana. The sequence continues at coordinate 847,294 of JAWNNQ010001349.1, read as the reverse complement.
AGCGTATTCGAGCAGATTCGACTGCAGTTTTCTCACTTGTTCACAATATATTTCGTTGTTTGAAACTATTTATTTTTTCCTTTTCTGGTGTGAATACCTTACTAAAGGAAGAAAAGTATAAATCATAATATATGTATTGGGTAAGTTGTTACAAAAAAAAAAAAAAAAAAAAAACAGTGAAAAATGTTAACTTCGCTTAAACAGAAGTTTTATTCAATGCTAATCAAGAAAATATACTATATACTCTATGTGGTCTGTCACGACTCTTTCTGCCTGTTACATACATTTGCAGAAACTTAGTATACCCTTGGCAGGGCAGGGTTTAAACATCAATCTAAAAATGTTATGTGGACTCTGATACACAGGGAAAAAGAACCAACCAAAATCAATCATAAAAATATAAAAAAGTTTATACCCGGCATACACACAACTTTTGTATTTGTTTACGTAGCAACTTCGCCCTGCGCCTTACATTTTATTAGTACTAAATTCTTTTGAATTTTTGCTGATTTAGAAAAATATTCTCTGGCAAGACCTACGGCGCTGGCTTGCAAAAGTTGTATCATCAACCATAACAACCGCGGCTGACAGGCAACCAACAAATGGAGTTGCCGAACCACATCCAATACACAAAAATAAATGTTCTTTTCTGTTTTAGATTCTATTTTTAGGTTATTTTTCTTCATTTCTTTTGGTTTGCCTACTTTCGAAGTGGCGGATTCGGATCAATATGTTTTTTTTTTTTTCATATTAATTTGAAACGTTTTCATATCATTTCATGATATTAATATGAAAAATATCATATTGATTTTTTCAGGGACCGTAATCATTATAAGTTACATATATTATAAAAATTACATGGTAATGATTATATTTCAAAGTTTTTACGTTCGTTCGTACTGCTCGTTGTTAAACGAGTTCTTGCAGATCGTTGAGGAAGCTTCAGAAGATGAAACTGAAGATGGTGGGCCCACAGACAAAATAATGAGGGGATATGCTGAATTTGACGGCTATAGCCCAAAGCCAATTTTCTTGAGCTCCAATATTATGGATATGTATTGGGAGGAAAAACGATTCGTATACTGTTGTGTATGTCAGTCGGTCTGCTTTGAGCTGTCGACCCCAACGCATTGCCTAGCTTGTTGATCCGCGAACATCAAACACACATTTATACTACTACATCTATATAGTACTACATCTATATAGTAATTAAATATAGAATACATATCGCATATTTAATATATACCCTAATTTATACAAGCTGGGCAAAGTGGTACACTCGGTTCCCGCAACACAAGTGAGTGCTGAAATGATGCTTACGGATCAAAGATGCAACCTCGCTGACGAGTCCTTGGCGAAATTGCTAATAATTAAACGTAACACAAAATCTGAAAATAAAAAAAAAATAAAAATTCAAAAAAAAGCAAAAATTGTACCACGTGGGGTAAAATAAATAAATAAATAACACAAATAAATGTTGTTATTTATGTAAATTATGCTGGTAGGAGGTAGCTTTGTGGTCCCTTTACATGGATATACAATAATATTGGTGAAAAATCTAACACAGAAGCCGTAATTTACTGTTGAGTTCTATTTTCAGCAAAAAAAAAATATAAATCATTAATAATCATTGATTTTTTTATTAAAAAAAAAAAAAAAAAATAATTATTTACGGTGCCTGGATTTTTTTAATGTCTGCATGATATAATATTTAAAATTGAAGAGACATTATCAAGTTGACATTGATCTTTCTTTGTCCGTGTAGAAAAAAAGCTATTATAGGCGAGCCTAAATATTTCATTACGTGTTTTAAGTTGTTAGCTCAATCAATAAAAAAGTTTTACGTACAAAAACCACAAAGTGAATAGTGGGTTTGTATGGGTGCTACTCTTAAAAGTGGACGGGATGCACCGACCAATATATGTAATTGTGAATTCTCCATCAAAATAAAGTCACAATACCGATTTTGAAGTTGATATTGGTTGCAATAAAATTGTTTCCCACATATGGACTAGTTCCCATATTCACATACAACAACACACATAGACAGACGGATAGATCGACTCGTCTTGCTGAACTTATCAGGAATAGATATATACACTTTATGGGAACTCTGACGCCTCGTTCTGGATGTTACAAACTTCGTATCAAAATTAATATTCTATTCACGTTATGTGTGAAAAGTATAAAAATCCTCGAAAATAACATTTAAATTACTATGCCCAAAAGGACTGTACAAAGCACTTAGTACTTTATCACCAGGACATAGTGGACAACTAAAGCGAAAGTAAAATCTTCATTACAACCCAAAAGGCTAATTCTTACTCTCATGGGAGAGGCACAGCACGCAGATTCTGGCGTTTTTATGCTGACCATGATTGGGTTGGCGGATTAGATGTGTTGGGATGGGTTGAGTGGGTGATGGTTTTCAATGCCTTATCCTTTTGTATCAGCTGACTTACTTTGCAAACAGTCTTATTGCCATATTCTTATTGAATTTGTTATTGCGTTTTTACACTTCTCCAGACAGAAGAATCGTCAACATCAACCGCCGCGACAGCAGCAGCAGCAGCAGCAAATGATATGCGATTATTTTGCATCGTTTTTATTATTATTACGGTCAGTTGGCTTTTGTTCTCATAAAATTGGCTTTAATTTCATATTTTCAGTGCATATTAAAAGGAAAACTTGGTCGGCCATTAAAATATATGTGCACTTTAATGCAAAAATTTATTGCCCTATGCATTTACTGAAATATTATTCAATTCACTTTTGGATGGCTTCAACGGATGACTCTGGATAGCAGAATACAACTGGCCAGTGTCCAAACGGCTTTGGATGTGGCATAGTAAAAAAGTAGTATCAAAAACTAATTAGAGTAAATTAAAATGTCGCATACGACTGCGGCAGCAACAGCAGCGCCTGCTGGACATTTTGCGCCCTGATGATATCCTTTGGTGTCTTTTTTACTGCGTTTTAATTACTGCAGCTGAGCAAAGACGGCGTACGACTGCAAATGAATGCTGGCACTCTCCATTGGTCTGGGCTCTTTCATTATTTGCCGTTTTATTGTGAGTTATGTTTGTTTCAGACATTCTTCAAATAATTTAAGCATGTATAAAGTTATGTTTCAAACGATACTACAATTGAAGCAGTTCCATTTAAATATGGTACAAATTGGAGTTATGCTTCAGTATAGCTATTGTTTAATTCTACTCTTAAAGCAGAAGTACATAAATTGAATGCTTAGAAATCGAACTAATTCACTACCTTTTTGACTTCTCATCATGGTTCCATAAAAATGTTTTTTCTGATGTCCGTTGAGAACGCCTGGAATTATATGAAATTATGTACTTAATAACTTACCTTCGTTTTTCTTCGCCTCACTAAGTCTTCGAAATATATAATAGAAATATAAATTCGAAATATAACAATATTCTTTCTATGGAAACAAGTGGAATAAGGATCTTTCTAGCTGGGCAAACTCTTCAGGCTTAGGAGTAAAACCCACTAAGACTGAACTTATACTATTTTAAGAAGATACAAGATACCCAACTTAATCTCTCCCAAGTTGACTGATGTGCAACTCACATAAGGAGTTGGAGTTAAATTCATGAGTTTAAGGAAGAAGGACTACAATAAAGCAACAGTAGCGATCTTTACTGCAAGGACAATAATGGAAGTTTGGTTACAGATGCACAGGAATCACTGAGACTACGGAGAAGTCACTTCTCTAATCTACTTGCGCATTAAATCCCAACGGCTGCACTGGGCTGGTCACCTCATCCGGATAAACCTGAACTTGATTGGTGGACGGCGTCAGAGAGGACGTCCGAGCTTAAGATGGCAAGATCAGGTCTGTAATGACCTGAAGAAGCTCCGGATTGCCAGCGACTGGCGCCGGCGCGCACTAAACTACACCGAATGGTGCGCTTTGCTACGTGCGGCCTTGACCGGTTGACGGTTGTAGAGCCACCTAAGTAAGTAAGTAAGTAAGTAAGTAAGCGATCTTTACGTGCAGAAAAACAATATGCAAAAGATGGGGTTTCTCTCCAGTAATTATATACTGACTGTATACTACTATAGTGAGACAAATGTACGGCATAATAGTTTGGTGGCCAGCACTTGAAAACGCCTCAACTAGGAGCAACGAAGTGCACAATTAAGTTTGCGGGAAGCGCTAAACACATCTATTATTGGAAGTATGATACAACGAATCATTCAATAATCCTGAAAGGAGAAAGAGACGTACCTGGAAGTACAGATTATTGTGTCGCTATGCTGGACTTCAATAAGAATATCTTTGTTCGTATCCCGACCGGACAAGATTGGCAGGGACAGCAAAAGGAAATAGAAATAAAAAAAATCATTGCGGATCTTAACAGGCGGCTCGAAACTGGAAAACAGAATCGGTGGCGGTATCTGAATTGAAGTCGCTTCCAGCAAGGAGGCAATGTTTTACGTAGAATCGTCGAGAACAAGAGGGAAACAGGTTATCCAATACTCACACAGCCAAGCAGCTCTGAAAGCGCTGGACTCCTGTGTAAATCGGTCGAGAACCGTCACTGACTGCAGCAAATCATGAATGAGATGGTTGAGCAGAATAGTATCCAGCAAAAAATATGTGGTTTAGACTTACCTCATGTAGCACTGAAAGGCAGGCATGGACTAAGTATGACCGGAAAAGAACTCAGTCCATACTTAGGATGAGTAGAACAAATGTAGCAATATAAATAGGAGAGGTAACAGGTATGAGACACTGTCTCATGGGCCTGCATGTCAGAAGATTGAGGGCCTCCTCACAAGGCTTCTATAGAAGCTGTGATAACTGTGAGGAACTCGACAGTCGCGTCTGTCATCTTCTATGTTACTGCCCCGGAGTTTCTAAGAGTGGTTTCAAGCAAATGGTGGACTACTTCCTATATTAATTGGTTCGGTGTATCAAAGGAGATTCATGTGGTATCACAATCGGCCGTGTGCAACCTAAGTGCTGGGCCATTCAGTGGGAAAATGCTAAAGGAAAAGGCAATAATGCTAAGGAAACAGCAGGTAGCTTCATGCCAGCTCCGGGTGTTTATATGGATTTAAATCTTGTTGCGGAATTCGACTCTTTAAAATGTCCGGCGATCATCTGTCCTGCTGTCATCGGATTCCCAAGCAATTGAACCACTAAGGCAATAATATTTATGAGTGGAAGCTTTGCAAGGAACAAATTTACAACACAGATGTGACCGGTTTTATTTTGGAAGATGCTACCTAAAAAAAAACATATGTCAGCCAAACGGAGAAATAGGCTTGTTTTTGTATACCTGTTTATTTAATTGTTATTTTATTTAGTTTAGGCTTAGGCTGAAATCAATATTGAAAAAAGCAATGGAAACGAAGCCGAAGAACCGATTAATTTTGAGAAAGATGCCGAGAATAATGCAGAATTTTATGATGACGAAAGCGAAATACAGATCACAAATTCTGCAAAGGCTACTGAAGCTATTGGAAGTTTTGATAACGCCATCAGTAATGATTATGCTGGCATACTACATTGCGAAGTCTACGCGCAAATGCGGTCCAAAATTCAATTTATGAACGTAAGAAGCAAACATCTATTCGCAAAGTCCTTCAGTGAACTCATGCATTTACATACACAAAAGTGTACTTTGAGCAAATAAAAAGAGTTTTTGAAAATATTAGCTCACACTATATCCAGACACATCTGTAAAAAAAAAGTTTTTTTGTGTATAATAATTTAATTTATAAATGTAAAACAGATGTGAAAAAATTAAATAGAAAAAAAGGACAACATTTTTTTTTCGGCTGATTTACTTTGAAAAACGTGTTTTTAAGGATATACTATAGCCGTGATGCAGCGCGTTGTGGCTTTGACATTAACAATTTATAGACTTAATACGAGTACATATCAATATAAGGAGAATCTAAAAGTTCGTTTAAACTTATAGACAGATGGACGGACGGACATGACATTCGATCGACTCAGCTTTAGATGCGGATTAAGAATGTATACATGCTTTATAAGATCTAACACGCCTTCCTCTGCCTATTGAATACATTTTCAAAAACTTAATAAACCCTTTTACTCTATGGCTACAGGTTATAAAAATATAAAAATCAAACTTGATTGATTGATGCTGTCATAATAAATCTTCTGACTACCGAAAGAAAACTGCACACATTAGCAAGTTCATCCTTTTCCTCTTTATTAATGAGTCGAGATTTAAACTAGTAGGAATTATCTTTCTGTATGTTGGCCAGAAATGTTTTCTCTTGCGCCTTAAACTCATTGGTACCGCCAACGCGTTAAGAGGTTGCCATGTTTTACTTGTTGTGTTGACTCTGTACTCTGTACTTGGAAAAAAGTTGGCAGCTATTATTTGCACCTGTGTGGTACAATTCATATTGAAGTTATTGCCGTGCCAAAATTTAAGAAAAAAAGGAAAAAAGTACACGAAAGGTTACCAAAACATTTTAGAGGCACCGGTCTGCTTCATTGCTGCGCACGTATTTCGTTTTTTAAAAACTATGTTAGAATGGGTTGGACGCTTCTGCAGAACCCTAAAGCGCATCCCAATTTTTATGAAGAAAATATGTACATATGACATAAAACACTTTGGAAAAAATGAGAAGAAAAATATCGAATTTTCACGGTTTTTGAAAAGTGATGTACAATGGGACAGAATTGAGAAATGTGGACAAAAATAAAACGAGTAAAATTTTATAAGCAAATTTTACTTTTGTATAGTTGGTTGCATTGTCCTGAAAGGCAAAGGTATACGAAGTTTGGGCAAAAGTATGTAACAGACAGAAAAATGAGTGGCAGCACTCATAACGATTAGCATCACAACACGATGAAGCTATGCCCGTCTGGGCACCTGTCCGTTTTCAACTGTTTGAACACCGAGATCTGAGGGTCTATAAAAAATAGAGCTTTCAAGTAACTTACATTTTCTCACCTCTCAGACAATTTTTGAATTCCATCTCTATAAAATGTTTCGTCATTAGAGGCGATCCAAGTTAGGAGCCTATTTGCGATTTCTGCAATACAAATGAACCGATGATCTGCCAAATCATGCGGCCGTTTTCTTGTAATGTACAGCTCAATCGAAACAATTGTAGCCTATACCGATCGCCCGTAATGGAAGCGATGTGTTTTATGACATAAAACAAGAGTTATATAGTCATAATACATAGTCGGTACACTTCCATGGTGAGAGATATTTATAAGTAAGATGGGTAAAAGAACGCGAAATTACGGTTTTACCTAAGCCACTAGCTAAATTCGTTTATTTTTTTTTCGTTTATTATCGGGTACCGGGTTTTTTTAAATCGGGTACCTAATTTTATATTCTCAATCAGCATTCAAAGTTGAGTCGATTTGAACATGTCCGTCTGTCCGTTCATTTTCTACCAAAGATAGATCAATCAAGTTTGGATATTTAAACTGTCATATCATCATTATCATTCTATCATCAGTTAAACTGTATTAAATGATCGTGTCAACCCTACTATAAGAGGGGAAGCCCATTGAACTTATGAATGAATTTAGTTTTTGTAAATTAAGCTATAAATGCAACATTTTTGTTTCTTGTGTATGTTTCCATCAAACGCATTTCGCATTTCGCATTCCGCATCCCAAAAAACTGTTTCGCATTTCACATCCGTATAAGGGCTGACTTTTGTTTTGGTTGTACATGATTAGAAGCAGAAAATTTTAGATTGTAAAAGTTTTAAAATAAAATAGATAAAAAGCAATAATATGGTGTTCTCAATTCTTCTTGGTTCTGATGTCAGTAAGATGTCTGTATGATGTCAGCTGTTATATTAAATTATTTTTTTTTGAACAAAGTAAACAATTAGCTGAGTCTAATTGTTAAGAAAAGTTTGTGGTGATGATTGTATGAGTCGTACTCAAGTTTACACGTGGTTTACACCATTTAGAAATGGTCGTGAGGATTTAATTGATGATCCAATACCTGGACGACCCGAAGCATCTAATCGTGCTAAGTTAGTGAAAACAATCCGTGAAACAATTGGTATCGATGCAAATTTCACTGTGAGAATGCTGGCAGAAGAATTAAATTCAACTTACTGTACAATCTACAAAATATTAACTGAAGATTTGGGTAAAAGAAAGGTGTGTGCACGTTTTGTTCTACATTAGTAGCATTCGTCTGATCTATCACAGTGCGATTATTTTCTCTTGCCAAAAATGAAAATTACAATGAAAGGAGCTTTTTACGATGACATTCCAGCCATACAGGCAGCCGTGACACAGGTGCTAAAGAACACCCCAAAAAGCGAGTTTAAAAAGTCTATGGATAAATTGGTTGAGCATTCCAAACGTTGTATTGCGTTAAATGGGTCGTATTTTTAATAAATATTAGCTTTGAAACATAATATCATGCTTGCTTTATTTTACAACTATAAAGTTCGGTTATTTGTAGATCATATCGTGTACGTCCAGATCCGACCACTATAAGGGGTAGCCCCGATTTTTGGGTTTGTTGAATGTTTTTTTTTGGTTTTGTTGTAACTACAAAATTGTTAACTTTAATCCTATTAAAATATTCCATATTGTAGAATATAGCCCACATACAAATTTATGATTAAACAAGAAAAAACGTTAACTTCGGTTGAACCGAAGCTCCAATACCATTTACCCGAAATTTTAAAAAGTATTGTAAAACATTAAAGTGGTGGTTTAAATAGGGGCTACCCCAAAAGGTGGGTGGTATACGCCGACTGGTAGATGGTATGAAGCGATGTACGTAGATGTGTAATATGCCGCCATATCGAATTTCAAGTTGATATTGACGTTTTCCATATAAATGCATAAAAGTGAACTGTGGGTTTGTATGGGACTACTTTAAAAAGTGGGCGGGACACGCCCATTTGTATAAATATTTTATATGAAGCGGTTGTCCACTAAAATCCACCAAATTAAATTTCAAGCCAATATTGATTTAAATGAAGAATTTTTTCATAAACAAACACAAAATTGCATGGTAGGTTTGTATGTGGGCTACCCCAAAAAGTGGGCGGACCACGCCCATTAGTCTATGTGTGTTAAGCGGCTGTCTATAAAAAGGTACAATATCGCATTTCAATCTAATATTGAGTTTAATAAAGAAGCTTTTCTTGCAAAAACACAAAAGTGGGCAGATTGTTTGTATGTGGGCTACCCCAAAAAGTGGGTGGGCCACGCCCGTTAGTCTTTGTATGTTAAGTTAGTCTTGTTATGTTAAGTGACGATAAAAAAGCACCACATTGCATTTCAACCTAATATTGACTTGAATAAAGAATTTTTCATATAAAAAGTAGGTTTGTATGAAGGCTACTCCAAACAGTGGGCGTGTTTCTATTTGCCCAACTCATTTCAATTTCGTTCCACTGTGCAGCGCTGTCAAAAACTGCAAACGATGACGAATTTGAAAAAGACGAATTTTTCACGCAGTCTGCAAGCATAAAAATGGATGCTCTCATGGTTTATGGCCGGCAACACCCGGTCGACATGTACAAATGCCTCTATATGTGAGTGTGTGTTTAACCTTGGCGTCTGTTTTGACCGCCATTAATAAATCCTCAGCTCTTCGCGTAGATTTCTCATTGGCAAAAGATTTATTGTGAAAATGCCGCCCAAGCTCAGTATCCTCCGCCGCATATTGTGTAGGCAATTCCAACCTCAGTCGAACATCAAAATAGTAGATGTGTCTTTGAGCGTCAATTAATAACAAACGAAGCAATCGAATTTTGAGCCATTGGTTTTGTGAACAAACTCGGCCTTTGTCATAGACTCCTACGTGCGGTGCCCGTTTAATTTATGATAAACGATTGTGGTTGCTGACCCATAAATAAGTTAGAGAAATATACATCATAGTTTGTTTATGCATTAGTGACACATGTTTAAATTCGATTTATATTTGTATGCATAAGATATAAGTGAAAGAGAATTTAAGGGTGCTGATTTTTACTGAGCACTGTGCAATTGTCTCAGTAATGAATATTAGCCACATCATTCGTCTCAGCATGGTACCTTTACGTGTATTATACTCGTACTTTTATATAAATTAAAGAAGAAAAAAGATAACTTCGGTTTGGCAGCCCCCCGCAAAGAGAATATAGACGCACTACTGCCAGTTCACACAGTTACACAGTTTCGGTTGCCCTCTCAGACGTTGTCCCGGGTGGCGTCATCAAAAGGTGGATTCTATCCGAGGCTGTGTCTCCATTGGTGGCTAGAACCAAATCCAGCGCACTAACCCTCAAATGTATGGAGTTGGCTTCTCACAATTTTTTCACCTTTGAATGGATGTTCAGAAGCTAACCAGGGAATACGCGACTAAGTTATGTTTGTGAGCAGCTTGGGCCATTTGCAAAAGAATCGTTTTTGATTATTCCCAAGAGAATGGCAATCAATAACTTCCCCACTAGTATGTACTTCTGTAATCGACCCCAATTCCCAGTCTCAGCCCCAAGTCGAGTACAATATTTCTGCATATTTTAAAAATTTCTAATTCCCGTCAATTTCAAAGTTATTTGTAATTAATTGTTTTTGGAGCACTTCATCCAATTATCAATCAATAATTCATTAAATTTTCAACTGATTTTGGATTTCCCAACGGTTTTGAAAAACAGAGTAGAAAATAAATAGTCTGTAATTTTTACTTTATTTTACATCTTTCCACTTTTTTCCAATTGAATCCAATTTTTTTAGCTATTTGTTTTGGATAAACAAGAATTCGTGTGTAACGGTCAAAAATTATTGATGTACTCTTACGTTTATAAGCCGAATCGTCAGTGAATTTCTCTTATATAGCCAGAACTAGTTAGCTAGCATTCTGACTTGGCTCTTTTCTTCAAAGCGCTTTTCTACTATCGATATTTCTTGCTGATATCACTTACCCTATTCGTCGCTGAGTTGACCGAGATTTTCAAAGAAGAATTCCAAATTAGCCTTCAGAAATTCATTAAAAACCTTACCGAAATTAGCAATTTTCTGTCATCTTATTTGTGTTCAGTATTGTTTGACAATTCATCATGGAACAACGTCTCCAAATTGTTCAGCTGCAATATAAATAGACCACATCTAGCCCTAGGTAAGGAGAATATTTCGGCTGTGGCGGAGAGTGTGCAACAACTTGGCGAAATTTACGCCAGGATCTTGGCTAAAAGGCTTACAAAACCCAACTCGTTCAAGAATTGAAGCCGCCGCTATAATTGCAGTCATTATTTTGTTCAGTAATAAGAGAATATTTCTGGCTCAATGGATACGTCAATAAACACAATTGCCGCATTTGGGCTGATGAGTAATCCGAAGAGATTCTCGGACTATCGTTACATCCACAAAACTGCACTGTTTGGTGTACTTTGTGGTGTGGCTGGTGGAATCATCTGTCCGTATTTCTTTAAAAATGCCTGGCCTGGCAGAACATTACCGCCAATGGCGAGCGGTACCGCACCATAATAACGGACTTTTTGTTGCCTGAAATTGAAGCCCGTGATGTCTGTCACATTTGGTTTCATTTGAGAAATCATTTTGGTAAGCACCTAATTTTGTGTTTCGGACCTGCCAACTAGCCGTCTAGATCGTGTGGAATTTCTTCTTTGGGGTTATGTGAAGTCGAAAATCTTCGTCGATAAGCCAGTTAAATTTCAAGACTTGGAAGCCAACATTACTCGCGAAATTCGCGAGATACCGGTAGCAATGCTGGAAAGAGTGATCCAAAATTGGACATTTTGAATGGACACTATACAGCGTAGTCGCGGCCAACATTTGAATGATATTATCTTTAAAAAGTAAATGTCAGAGATTGTTCCTTCGGGACATAATCAAGATTCCGACATCCAATTCTATTTTAAGTGTTTTATTTAAATTAGAAAAAAAAAACCTCTAAATGAATCATCCGTTATGTAGTACTCGTAGTATGTTTTATAATGTTCAATTCAATCGAGCACAATCTAGGAATATTTTTGGATATTATTGGAAACAGAGAGAAAGTCACTTACGTAATGGAGAAACGCATGCATACGTAATCACCTATCTCTTTCGCTCTCGCATAGTCGTATCAACTGTCAGTTCGTATCCCTGTCGTTCGGTTGCACTAGTGCGGTACTTGTGAATTCACCGGCCACTTGAAGCGGGTACCAGCCCCCTGACTATCTACTGGGGACGCATTTGACTGTCGAATTTAATATACCTTCTGATCAAACTGACCCAAACTGACCCGAACTGGTTAAAAAAAAATTTGTTTATGAATTTTTTATACAATTCTTTATTATATTTAAGTTTCGGTAACAAAAAAAAAAGTCACAGGGTGCCAAATCTGGTGAATACGGTGATTGTGCGATGACTTTTGTTTCATGTTTGGCCAAAAACTCCGTCACAATCAAGCTGGAATGTGCAAAAAAAGCAAAAAATTCAGGTCTTTTGGTACGAGTCTGGCGGCGACGGGTTTCATACCCAAAACATCAACTAAAATGTGTTGAGTCGATCCATAAGAGATGTTGAGTGTCTCTACTAACTCTCTAATGCCAACCCTATGATTTTCAAGCACAATTTCCAGCAGTTTTTTGATGTTTTTGTCGTTAACAGAGGTGGATGGATGACTTGCATGAGGCAAGTTTTCTACGGTTTCACGACCCTCACTGAATGCTTTATGACACTCAAATACTTGCGTTGTCGAGTCCGCATAACACTTTTGTAACATTTTGAATGATTCCGTGGCCGTTATTCCATTGGAAACATAAAATTTCAAGCAAACTCGTTGTTCATTTTTTTGTTCCATGTTAAAAATCGCCATACAAACTTTTCGCTTCGTAAACAAGCAGCTATCAAACATAGACTAATTATCGCATCCCGCTCAAACTTTGCATGTATGTCAGTGACAGTGACAGCCAACTTAAGAAGAAGAACCGAACCGATTCGGTTTAAATCCATCAGTCCGAGTCAATTTCGTTCCAGAGATATATACTTGTATTTTCTTTCATTTCTATTTTTAAACCATGCTTCACTACAGATGGCTGGTGAAATGGCTATTCTTTTGGGACTGGTGTCAGGGTAGGAAAAGCAGCTGCTACGTTGCACCGTTCAGGCCCTTCTAATGACATCCTTTGTGTTAAATTCGACAGTCACACGCGTTGTAAGTGAATAAGCAAGGGACTGGAACCGGGACGGCCGAACTACATGGATGCTATTTTATATTTTATGTTTGTATTTCATGTAAACCATATATGTATATGTTAGATTCGTTATTTAAGTGACGATTGTTTAAGCCTTTTACGCGCCCAAAATATACAATCGATTTTGATAAAATATGGATTGTGCTCATCTGCAAATGAATACCCTTCAAATGGTATATTTTTTATTTCAAAATCGGTTGTATCAAAAATCTGCTACCCTATTAAAAACCGACCTCGATTTGGTATTGTTCCAATGCCGAGAGTGACGTTGGTATCGACACTTAATGGCGCGCTGAAACACGACATCAGTTTGTTAATTGGCAGCAATCTTGGCGTGGTAGGCGGTGTCCTAGCAGCAACATAGACGCCGCCGGCAACGCCAGGAATACCATCAATCCCAATCCAGTTTGTCCACAAATGCAACCACCAGCGTTACTGAAGTGGGAACTACTGTGTCGCGAACTCAACAAACAATGTGTAAAAATTATTTGTAAATTCTAAGTACTTTTCAGTTTTAAGAGTGTAAGAGTTCCTTTCATTTCTTAAATCGCAGTCATTTTGACACTTGTGTTGCTTCTGGTTATAGAAAGTCTTCATAGCAACTTTATAAAGTTTGAACGAATAGGACGAGTAGGACGAGATTGAATAGGACTTGTCTTGTCGAGTTGATCTCGAATATATAAACTTTGTGGACTCTGCTATGCTTCTTTTAAATCTTTGCAGACATTATAATTATAATTTGCAAGTATTATTATGCCTAAGAAACAACAGATTCAGTGTAAATAAAAACTTATATGGTAAATCTAATCCAAACGTTTTATAAGTTTAAAGTTCTTTTATCGATATCAAAATGGCAGTAACATTTTAGCTGCTTGAAAGGAGTTTTAAATTTGTTGTACTTCAGCTACCAAATTTTTTAAGTAAAACATGTTCAAGTGCGTATTGTCTTGTGCCGTACAATGATAGCACATCATCTGGGACTTGATTTATCTTGCTGATTGCCACTCAGTCTATAGTCCACAGTCTTTCATTTCCTACTCAGTGCCATTTCATGAAAAGTTGGCGCAGAGTAAAACCAAACTAAAATCGTGTACCAAGAATCGAGAACATACTGAACAAACAAACTGTTTGACTTTTGCACATACGATAAACTCCCAAATGCCTGCAAACACGCATGCTAAGCATTGAATTGGTATTGTCGAAGGATGCTTTTAGGACTTGTTAGTGGAGCAGATGAATTTAAATCGTGTACATGGTATTTATGAGGTAAAGTGTTCATGGTCTTCAATACAGAACAAAAGAGCAGCTGTTGGGTAAATTCTAAGCCGAGATTGTTTCCATTGTAGTGCCAATTTGCCTCCCAATGTAAACAATTGAGAATTTCATCTAAAAACAAAAAAAAAAGTTTGAATTTCGAGAAAACAGCATGAAATTAAGCCTATAAGCTTATCACACACATATGCACACGTAAACATTTGGATGGATTTGGTCTTTTGCATGTGCTTAACTTTGCGAAATAATACTCAAACGCCATTTTGAACTCATATCTATGGTTAACATTTAGCAAATATGATACTTGTGGTGTTGGCATAAAGTCTACCAAAACATTATTATCAACATTTTCCTAAGTGCAGCATACACAACTCATAATCATCCTCGTCATTAGCATCGCTAGCTGCCATCTTCATTGTCATCGTCATCGTCATCGTCAATGAATTTTCCGGCAGCGACTTTGTCGCGTACTTAAAGATGAGTTTTTGAGTTGATTCGACTTGACTTGACTTTGCCTGTCGAGTGCACATACAAGTATAATCTGCTTAAGACAGCTTGTTTACATAATACCATGAGTTTATACGATGAGTATGTTACTGTGCGAGGACGGCGTGATAAGTAATTCAAATTGACAATATACATATATTTTTTGGGCAACCATTTAAAGAGAAGAATTGCTGTGATTAGATACTTCCTTAAAAAAAAAAAAACACAAAAAAGCAAAAAACACTGAGATCAACACTGAAGTGCATGAAATGGTTGAGCGCTCTGCACTTTTGATGTACACAATAATACGAATATATAAGACATCTGATGATGAGCGACAAGGGTCATCTAAAAGAGATCACCAATTTGGAAATGGTCAATAAAACCATGGTATGGACGATCGACGAGTTAATACGTGCGAAATTGCTAAGTCTACGGACATCTTACGGAAATTGCTACATATATAACCTGTTCCGGTTTCCAAAGCCGAAAAAAATGTTCGGAAGTGATTTCGTTAAAATGATGATACGGTGTTGATACAAAAAAATGAATGGAGGCTTCAGACCAGATTTTGTTGTGTCGCTGTAACCGAATCCGAAACCCGTTTTGCCCCAGTGATTTTTTCTAACTTCAAAGAACAGCTTGAAACTATAAAACCCAACAACATCAAGCCTTAAGCCCATATAACCCTAAACCTTCATAGCTCAATAACCTTGAGATCGATAACCTTTAGCCCTAAAACTCGACCTCAAAATTTATAACCTCAAAACTCATAAATTTCATATCACAATAAACTACGAAACCAAAATTCAGAAAAAAAAAAATTCATGCAAATCTAAAACTCAAAATCGGAGAGTTTTAGATTTCTAAGTACATGTGTCCATCACATCATAACCTCAAAACCCATAATCTCCATAACCCTTAAGTCCCTTAAGTCCCATAACCCTATAACCCCAACAACCTATAACCACAGTAATCCAAAATCTCATAACCCTATAAACCCAAAAACCCATAACCCTACAACATTCAAATGCGACAAAAAAATACTTTGACACCACATCTCTATAACTCCATCACATTTAAACTTGTAAACCTTATGTGAAAAACGATTATTATATGAAAAAGGATTGGGCAACAAGAAACAATTTAACTCTAGCATCTAAAAATATCGTACAACAGAGTCTAATGCCAAAAGATAAAGTTATTCCTCCACCATTACATATAAAGATGGGACTTGTAAAACAATTCATCAAAACAATGAAAACTACGGAGAGCAAAGCTTTCATGTACATATTCGAAAACTTTTTAAAAACAACGAATTTCAAAAAAGAATGACTATGGTGGAGAAAGCCGCTGGGCATAGTGTGAGTTTTGAAGTTATAGAGTTTGAGGATATGGGTTTTAGGGTTACAAGGTTACAAGGTTATAGAGATATATAGCTTAAGGGTTAATATTGCTGGGTTTTATGGTTTCAAGCCGTTTTGTTGAGGCTAGAAAAAACGCTGACGTGATGGGACAAAACGGGTTTCGGTTTCAGCGACAAAAAAAAAAAAAAAAAAGAACAAATACAAGTAATGTACTTGCTCTGGTTTAACGAACCCTCCACTCATTTTTTTGTGGTAATGTGTAATCTAAATTTTACACTTCCAATTCCAAATGAGTTCAATTCCCGATATCCTTCTGAGAGTGAAAAACGGGACCATTTTACTTCAAATTACTTCTGAAAATTTTTTTAGACATTTAGGAATGGGTTGGGTATGCCCAATAGAAGTGGAGTTGGTATCATATGATATACCATGGGCCACCTATGGCCCAAGTGACAGTGCGGGGCAACCGACATCGGCTATCATAACATAACAAAAAATTTGGAACGACTAAGTTCGCTGTCGGAAGGAAGCCGACAATAGATGAAATTTTGTCAACTGATTGGCGAAGGTTATCCGAGATAAAAACAAGTTTTTACGAGGTTTTAAACAAGTGGACTAAATAAGGATCAGTCGTACATGTAAGTTTAAGAGGTCAACGAAGTGTTGAAACATTGGACTTCTGCTATAGAAATACAACTATAGCAAACTAAGGTAGTAGATAATTTTGGACGGATACGTCGCTATTTTGAAGTTAAAACCGATGCATAAGTGAGTAGTCGTCATGTCATAATCTCATATAATAATATATCATATTCTTACCAATTGTTTCTTCGTACACCTTATTCTCCAATTTCGGCTTCTTGCCACAAATTTTCATTTAGGAACAAACGCAAATGGATCAGTGGAAAGGGATTCGAGTCGAATGAGGAGTTCATAGCTGAACTAGAAGAAATTTTTTTTGTCCATGCGAGTTTTACTTGAGCGTGGATTTTGCGATTTATCGCTTGTCCTTTAATAAAAAATGAATTTTGCAGGGCCTGATTTTTATGACAATGAAAGCATTTGGCCAGTGTGCATCACATTTCTTTTCGACTTAGTAAGACCCCAGGACAGTGGGCTGTACGGTAATAGAGTCTTTGGCCAGCATTCTTAACATTCTCGGTGAATTGGATTCCTACCACGAGGGCATTGTTTTTGGCCTGCGAGAGAATAATTTTCAGCGCAAATGGCTTTACGGCCAGTCAGTCAAATTCTAGCGAAGAGTTTTGCTGCATGCGGTTTCAGAACATACGCTAACAGTAAGGTTTAACTCCAAGTTTGAAATAATTTCTCTCGTTTAGTGATGTGCGCCAAGCGCGTCGCTTTACTAAACGCCACATTAAGCAAGTTCCCAGCAGGTGCCATCAAAATTGTCCTAGACGAGTTCAACGACAAGGTCAGCACAGAGATCCACGGCCTGTAATTATTGTAATAATCTATTTCATGGAGCCATAAAGTTCATCCATAAAGACAAGTTTATATATGATTCACCGAACGGTTGTCCAAGCAATCGGATCGAATATATCGTCATCATTAAACTCTTCGTACACACAGAGAAAAAACAGATTGTAAAAACAAGTATGATCATAATTGATTTTACTATGCAACAAAACATATTTAAATTGAAAATGAATCACTTTGATTTAACTAAAAACACATTTAAACTGCTAAATAAATATGGAGCACACTTTACTTTAGATATGTCATTTTTAATTTAATGATGGACACATATTTAGTATAAGTACGCACACATTTTAATAAAAAAAATTAATTGAAAATGTAACATATTCTATTTAAAAATATGAAAGTCCTAAACTGAAATGTACACAACTTTAAATTTAAGTATTACAGAGTGTCTCAAAAGAAAGTTCACATTTGATTGAATAAATGCAACTATTCCGAGGGGCGCGGAGCGTATGTCAATCGATAGCATAGCTTTTGGAAATTTATTCGCTATGGAGCGTTTCTCGGGAGCGGATCGTGCGCTGTGCGTACGTGAGTTTTACAAAAATGGTAATTCAGCGCCAAGCCCTCGACTCATTGGAAAATGGGTCGAGAAGTTTGAAGAGTCCGGTTCAACGCAGGAAAAATCCAAATCCGGGCGTCCAAGGTCTTTGAGAACGTTCGAAAACGTAGACAGTGTTCTCAGTCTGTTCGTGACAACTCGGACCTTTCGATTCGGAAGCGTGCTGTTGCTTTAAACGTGCATAGAGCATCATTGTTCCGCATTTTACACAAAGATTTAAAGCTGCACCCCTACAAAAGAGGGTTGAGTTCATAAACCAGATGATTGAGCGCTTTCCAACGTTTACCAACATCTTGTTTTCGGATAAAGCTTATTTCCATCTTAATGGACATCACAAACATCAGAAACCCCTAGGGGTTTCTGATGTTTGTGTTTTGGATTGGTTGCACTCCAGTAGCGGCAAATTTTGCTTGTTTACATGTCCATTAAGATGGAAATAAGCTTTATCCGAAAACAAGATGTTGGTAAACTTTTTTGAATATGAAAGGGGACGCACAGTTACAGTGAATTCAGAGCGTTTTGTGGAGATGATAGACGACTTCTTCGTGCCTGAACTGCAAAACTTTCCTGGTTATAACCAAAGAACATGTTTCTAGCAGGACGGAGCAACTTCACACACGTCCAACAGGTCTCTACCACGAGTTTGTGAAATTTTTCCTGGCAAATTGATCTCCACGAGAGATGACATAAATTGGACTCCACGAAGTCCCGATTTAATCCCTATGGTCTTTTTCCTGTGGGATTATGTCAAATCTAAAGTTTACGGCAGCAAACCGCAACGGTTTATTTGTGGACAATATCATTTCTAAGAAAAAAATTCCCAAAGTGTGTATTTTAATATGTAATAAATATTTTTTCAATAAACTACTTACTTTTTTTTATCGATTTTTTAAATGTGAACTTTCTTTTGAGACACCCTGTACATACGTTAATATAAATTAAAAATATAAATATTTACATTTAAAACACTGTGGTTTTTTGTAATTTTTTTGTATGAGTTCGTGAGATAGGTCTATTTTACTTAATTTGAGTCCGTTGAATTCAGTGGTGATAACCATTTTGCTATGTTCGTGGATGTCTTCAAAAAAAGTTTTATTTTTAATTTAATTACATTTTTTATACGGGTACATTTTCAGTATCTCTGCTGGTGTCAATGATACGGGCCAAAAAGTAAAGAGTTCGGGTTGTTGACCAAAAATCTTTCAAATTAAAATTTTGTTTGAAGGTATGCGCTAATATAGCAAAAAGGTTATCACCCCTGAATTCAGCATTCCCAAATTAAGTAAAATAAACCTGCCTCACAAACTCATAGCAAGTTGACTGCAACAATTATATTTTCTACATACATATACATATTTAAATTTACTGTGGGCTTACTTTATGGGATATTATGATACATAGATTGTTCAGATTGACATGTAACCTAACGCAAATCAAAAGTATAAATAGGCAGCAAGGTACTGTCCAATTGGCCTGGTTTGGTGTTGATGACAAATATGACTTAGAGATGAGCTAGTCCGTGATTTTTGAGTAGCAGCGATTATCGTGACTGCTACTGCGATTACTACCTTAAATATAAAGAAATGGGAACCAAATAATTGAAAAAACAGTTTTCTTCATAGTTTTCTTAAATATCAATTTTATATATAGTTGATATATCACTAATACTATTCCGTTGCTACTTCTACAGGAGACTTTCTGTGCTGCTAACACTAAATTCATTTCGGTATACTACCGATACTTGTAGCTACTGTTTTTGCTACTTTTTGCAGTGAATGACAGTTTCAGTAGTAAGAAGCAACTGTAACTCACTGAACACTGATATTTACACTATCGAGTAGCAACTGCTCCCAGTGATTTTTCAGTCGCTGTGAAATAAACAAAGGTAGTTACATATTACTCAACATATTTAAATTAAATATTAAAATAGTTGAAATGCATATGGAAATATTTCTTTTTTAGTATGTAACACAAATTTGAATTAAATATGAATATTATTTAAACTAAATACAAATGATACATACTCACAATAAACTAAAATGGATCATGAATTAATTATGGAAACATAGTATCACTCTTACTATGTAACATATTACAATTAATATGACTTTAAACCAAATGTGTCTGCCCTTTGATTTAATTATTAAAGCTATTTGAATCAACTATGGTGCAAAATCATTGCTAAATAAGTTAAATCAAAGTGTTATTTACTACAATTTTTTTCTGTGTGTAGTTTTCATTTTTGATGTGAAGAGACTCCTCGCGGCGGATATGGATAGAAAACATCAGTTACTGTTAGATTATTTTACACTGCGCCTTGCCATGCTAAAGAAGCAAGTAAATGTCGCCTGGCATAAAAAAAAAAAATTGGTTCTAGAATCGCTTAAAATGTTGTCTAGAAGTTATGTTGCCGTACCGAGGTCGTTCACTTATCACTCCACCCTCGCATATAAGTACTTTTGGCATTACTTAACGAGTTTTTAATGTAAAACTTCTTCTATTCAACATCAATTGTCGTCCGCATAATTTTAAGTTTTATAGCAAATTTCTTTAAAATAAAATATAATAATCAGGAAGCATCAAATTCAATTGTTTATTAGTCTCTTTCGTACATCGAGTTTGATATAGCAAACTGGATTTCATATCCAGCTGCAAGACACGTTCATCTATTTTGATTAGGACAAATTCAAAGTGTAATAGCGAAGGAGCTTAAATAAAGGATTCCTGGGAAATCAGTGCGACATTTACAAAATTAGTGCTGATGGACGTGTAATTATTAGTCAGGCACCTGTATGTATATGTATCTATATAGGAAAGGTTTCACAAACTGGCCAGACTGGCAGCATGTCACGTACAGCAATTAGGCGACAGCCGGATGCTGTGATAGACTAATGGATAGAGAACAGAGATACCGCCGCTCACAGGAAGACAGGAATATAGATAGACAGACAGACGGACTGACAGACAGACGGACTGACAGACAGACAGCCAATGTAATGTTCATATCGCTCATGTTGACTGCACAAATTACTTAAGACTGATTTGTTGTCTTTGGCTGTACTTGTAGAAACTTTATGTTATTGCACTACATTAATTACCATGTAAGAAAACTAAATTGAAGATGTCATGAAGGCGTCATTGACCTAGCCAGTAAATAAAATCCCATCTCGTTGAATTTAATTAATTTACATGCATCATTTCATTAAAATGTAATTTGAAATTTGCAAATTTAATGCATTCAAATCCAATTCAATGCTCTTTGAAATGAGAACATATGTACAACTTGCAAATTCAATCTAATAAATTCTTATTAAATGATTTTAAATGACTGCCAAGGTGCATTTTGGGCTTGATGCCAAATCGACAAAGATTTAAAAGCATATTAATCAGCTTAGATGGGGGGAGGGGGGACTGAACTATGTTTTGTAGTTAGTAGAATGTACTTTTTAGTATTCATAGATAAACAAATAAATGTGTTTTAGACAAACTGCTTGACTATATTTTCCACTTTGTGGTTTCAAAAGTAAATGTAATTTCCATGAAACACAGAAAATTATATTTTTGATGCAAAATTTTTCATTGTGAAGTTTGTAAAGTTTTGGTGAGCTAAACTGTGATTTTTCAATAAGAGCAAAAGCTGTGGATGAGGTCGTTTGCAGAATTGGAAAGTTATTTGTCCATTTTCTTGGTAATGGCTAAATGCCGAACGGCGCAAGCAGCTGACAAACTTCCGTTAGGACATGAAACTCCACCACCGCAAAATTACATTTATCAGTGAAGACAAAGAAGAATCCTCGGATACGATCCCCCTTTGATGATGAGTCCCGCAAACGATTTAAGCACCATGCCGCACGTCCCAACACTCAACGATAACTAGACGTCGGAAAGCTGAGATCAAAACAGACCACTGTAGCTTTTTCAGCTAGACTGTCCCAACTGTTCAATGAGAGAAGTATTTCTAGAACCACCAATTGATGATGGCGGCACCGAACTATAACGATAATTAAAATGCTGAAGGTTAAAAAAGTGGCAGATTCCGTTGAGCTGCCAGCTGAGTTATTCAGGACCGGGGACAAAGACTTGGTATACACAAATTATGTAAGATATGGTCCGATAAATGCATGCCCCACGATTAGAATCTCAGTGTTCTTTGTCCTATCTTCAGAAAAGGAGACCCCGCTATCTTCGCTAACTACCCTGCAATAAGTCTCCTTTCAATTGTACATAAAATTTCGCTTCGACACGCCCTATTTGCCCTATCTGGTATCCTAGCAAAGATAGTTCGTTTTTGCATGATGACGCTGTCACACACCCAAAGCGTCATTAGAATAGAAAAGAACCTCTGCGAGCTCCATGATACCAAGAGATGTTTCAGGCAGAGTGATGTTTTATCGTACGACTTTTTTGTTGATGGAGTACATCCAACGTCAATGCCAATACGTAGAACGGTCGGGCACGATCTTCAATAAGGAAGTGCTGGTGCTCGCGTATGCTGATGATATTGACATCATCGGCGCGAATGTACGGTGAGTTGGCAGGGCGTTCGCAGAGATTGAAAAACAGTCATGTCTCATGGGCCTGGCGGTGAACGAGGATATGACGAAGTACTTTGTGTAGACTCGCAAACCAACAGCACGTCTTGGACGGTTTGTGAGTGTGGAGTATTTCAACATAGAGATCAAACAATCAGAACAATCAGGCTTGCTAGTAGAACCCTCTCTCGAAGTACGAAAATCTGTGACACTGAAAATCTCGGTTCTGCAGTATAGCGCAGAAGCGTGGACCCTGACAACATCGGATACATCGTCATTGGGAGTGTACGAGACAAAAATTTTTCGTAGGATTTTTGGTCCTGTAAGAATTGGATCCGCATGAACCACGAGCTATAGGAGCTGTATGATAAGTTTGACATAGTCCAACGCATAAAATACCAGCAGCCGCACTGTGTTGCTTGTGTCATCCGGTTGAACTCCAAGCTCCAGCCAGGAATGATTACATGGGGAACTTAAACTTAATTGGTAGACGCCGTCAGAGAGCATACGTTGAAAGAACCAGGTCTAGAAGGAATCTTGGTATTTCCAATGTATGGGAACGACGCGCAGAAGACTATTGCGGCTAGTTCGCCTTCCTACGTGCGGTCATGACCGTTATACGGTTGTAGAGCAATACTTGTACGTAAGTTCTGTTGCTGAAACCACATATCGTACAAGTAAAAATCTGTAATTGCAGGCCAAAAAAAGTTGCTTATTGTACAACCATAGCGCTCTACATTGATTATAACGAAAAAATAGGGCCCGATGAAACCTGCAGTCCACAATGCGCACAACACAGTGACTTTTTGTGAGTGCAACAGCCTCTCTTCAATTATTTGAAGAATTTTAAGAACCGCAAATGAGCACCAAGTGAGGAATGAGTAACATTGTTGAAGGAAATTTTGTTCGAGAGCATTTCACTGTTTTAAAAGAATCTAACAGCGCCTTGTTTGACGTTTAAACTATCTATTATCGTAAATGTCAGGCAATTGACTAGTAAAATAATGCTTGGCACGACAGATATGTTTGGAAGATTGCATTTTTACAAATAAAACTTGAGCAATATGACAAGTCCGCCATTTTGAGAATAGGTCCATATATATTTTTAGTAACGTATTAACCACTCCGAGTTATATTTTTAATAGATTTAATAATGGTTCTTCAATGGTTTAAGTTTAAATGTAATACAAATAATATTGGGGATATAAAAATTAAAGAAATTGACAGGCAAGCCGAAATGAATAACCACACCATTTTTATTTAATTGGCCACGAATATATACGCAGGTACATATACTTGGTGGGCTACCTATCTTCACGTATGATAAATATATTGCCTTAAGTTTCCTTCTTGTTGTTGAGCCGAAACGCCGAAAGTTTTGCAGGTTTTCACCATATTTCCCTTCTAAAGCTCCACATAAATTTTTCCTATAACCGAAACTCAAATTGGTACTGCGTGAAAGGCGTTTTGTCTTAAATGAGGACACAAAACCAAATTTAACAAGAAAAAAAGGTTAACTTCGGTTGAACCGAAGATCTAATACCATTCACATGAAACTTTAAATAGTATTGTAATACATAAAAGTGGGGGTTTAAATAGGGGCTACCCCAAAAAGTGGATGGTACACGCTCTCTAGTAGATGTATATGAAGCGATGTAGTATGTGTGTAAGATGCCGCCATAGCGAATTTCAAGTTGATAATGACGTTTTCCATACAAATGCAAAAAAATGAACTGTGGGTTTATATGGGACTACCTCAAATTGTGGGCGGGCCACAGCCATTTATGTATGTATATGAAGCGGTTGTCCATTAAAATCCACAAAATCAAATTGCAAGCTAATATTGATCTAAATGAATGATTTTTTCATAAAAAACATAGAATTGCACGGTGGGTTTGTAAGGGGGCTACCTCAAAAAGTGGGCGGGCCACGCCCAATTGTCTATGTATGTTAAGCGGCTGTCTCTTAAAAGGCACCATATCGCATTTCAAGCTAATACTGTTTTTTACAAAAAGTCAAAAGTGGACCATAGGTTTGTATGGGAGCTACCCCAAATAGTAGGCGGGCCACGCCCGTCAGTCTATGTATGTTAAGCGGCTGACCATAAAAAGGCACCTACTTGCATTTCAACCTAATATTGAGTTTAGTAAAGAAGTTTTCTTACAAAAAGTCAAAAGTGGGAGTTGGTTTGTATGGGAGCTACCCCAAATAATAAGCGGGCCCCACCCATTAATGTATATGTCAAGCATCCGTCTACTTTAAGTTACTATATCAATTATTAAGTTGATGTTGACTACAATAAAAATGTTTTTCATACAAAAAGTCAAAAGTGGGCGGTGAGTTTGTATGGGGGCTACATCAAAAAGTGGGCGGGGTGGGTCAATCTTGACACTCTATTAAACTGCAATAAAAAGAAGTGTACGTGCATAATTTCAACTGGATAGCATAAAAATTGGTCCCCAAAAAATGCGCAACAAGATACAGACGGACAGACGGACATGGCTAGATCGATTCGTCTCGTCGAGCTGATCAAGAATATATATACTTTATGGATGATGGCTGCTTTAATGCATTACAAACTTTCAGACAAACTGATAATACCATATCACACTATGTGTGAATGGTATAAAATGGGAACACTAGCCAGTTTACAAAAATTATAAGAAGGTACATGGTTGCCATCTAGAATTTTTGTCACCCTCACACTTATAAGCTTCTATATAAATTCAAGAATTGACGTATACTTGGTTTGGAGTTTACTCGTGTATGTGGGAGAAACGAAAACAAACGTTAATTCGTATAGTCAATTTTTTTGTAGTTAATACTAAAGTTATTCGGGACACGCCCATTAAATTAATATATGATTAATTTTTACAGAAGAAACCACCATATCATATTTCATTTTACCATAATTAAAATTGTTTCGTACAGAAACCCAAAATTGATCGCACTACAAAAATCGAAAAGTGGGTATTGGGTTTTTAAGGGCTACCGTTAGAACTGGGTGACACCTACTCAAGACGATGTATGTGAAGCGTTTGTTCATAAGAAATAAGCATAATAACCGATTTAAAGTTGAAATTATGAAAATCTCTGATAGCTCGTGTTGCTCCCGACTGTAGAGCTTGGTCATGACGGATCATGAGTGTTGATGCGTTGTGACTGAAGTTGAGATACACCACTGTATATCCGTGGTTCCTTCCTTTATTAGTCTCTGAGAAGTAAGCAGTCCGGAGTTGGAGTTAGTTGTTTCTACTCATTCTTACGATTGAATGTTATATCGAACATCTCTTTGCTTTATTCTCTTCTCTACACACACTTTCACTTCTTTTCTCAATTCTTTCTTAGCCTCCGCTCAGAGATGAACAACATATAAGTTTTTTGTGTTTTAAACAGTTGCCATATAAAACTATAATTTATATTGCAAACTAGACTTCTAATGAGATAAACAAACTGGGTCACCAATATATATCATACGAGAACGTTATAGAGTTTCAACTTGCATTCGTTTGCTTCCACTTTTGCAAAAAGAATTTATAACTCTGTATCTTCAATTTAGAAATGTATCTGCACGGTTGTTTTAAATTATACGAAACGCAATGAAACTCAATGCGTAAGTTGCGCTTTCAGATAACTTTCTTTGATATGTTTATGTTTGCGGAAAATAGGACAACATGTGCATAAAGCGCCTGGTATCATTTCTATTGTACAAAGTTGGCTGAATGGTATGTCAGAGCAGCAACATAAAAGACGCCTGAAAATATGCAACAAATGCAAAGACAACATAAGTAAAAAACTGCAGAGCAGAGCTAAATAGATTTAAATCACAGCGCGCTACAAACTGGTAATACCTTTTAATGAATTAAAATGAGGATGTCACGCCATTTTGTACATTTTTAGTGCTTAACAAGGAAATAAATAGAAAGCCAACATCCTATAGAAAAATGGGATAAAACATGAAAAAAAGGACAAGTTGAGACTAGCAAGTTACTTGTAAGGAACAGACAGACGTACAGACAGACAGACAGACGAAGAAAGCGGGAAAACGTAAGTGCTTGGCAGCCATAAATTAGAAAAACATACAAGGAACAGAACCAGAACAGTGCTATAAAACAGACAGATGCAACAGAGATGGAACAGAACAAGTAAACTCTCTGCCAGTTGAGCACCGATTTGAGGCCAACAGTTGAAGATGATGTAGAAAGCAAAGAGAAACAAGAAAAAGCTATAATCGAAGTGCTCGACTATATTATACGCTGTATACGACATATGGTTTTCATAGTAAGGCATTATTTCAGCTGTTTTGCCTTGAAAAATGCGAATTTTAGCCGTATTGTGGGCGTGGCATCCAACATTTTTTCCAAACGCTCCATTTGCTTATAAATTTTGCTTTCTACGAACTATTTTACAAAATCTATTATAAAATTAAAATTTAAATATTCGTTTTTTCAGCACTGGCCAGTTATGCCTTCTAGTCGCTCCCATCGCTGCCCAAGAAATTACGGCGCAAATAAGAAATTTGATGTCCAGGAAGGCCCCAGACAAGAATGGGCTTGCCAATGTCACGCTGAAGGCTTTGCAACAAAGCGGTGCTCTTCCTGGTCCTAATCCTCAACGCGGTACTGCGAATAGGTCACATACCATCACAATGGAAAAAGGCAAGGATATGTATGATTCGATGCCCTCGGCATTGGAATCGTAAAGGCCAATCAGTCTGGCGTATCAAAGCTCTTTGAGAGATGTCTCCTAACAAGACTACTTGCAATCGAGAAGGTAAGGAAAAGTATACCGCCTTTCCAGTTTGGCCTCCGCAAGTCTCACGGATCGCCGGAACAGTTGAACAGAGTGGTGAACTTCATGCTTGGTATATATCAGACTAGGCAGACCATTTATAGAGTGTGGCATGATGGTCTCTTGTAGAAACTCAAGGGTGTACTGCCGGATCAATTGTTCCTGTTGGTTTGGAGTTATATGATTGACAGAACCTTCTCCGTTGTACTGGATGGAGCGGTGTCAACAATGAGAGCAATCAATGCGGGTGTGCCGCAAGGAAGCGTACTGGGGCCAACGATTTGCGCGTTATTCATCAGCGATATGCTCAAAGGCTCTTCTATTCCAATGGATGACCGGCAGGACCTCATGATTGCCACGTTTGCTGACGATACAGCAATCCTAGCCAAGGAAAAGTGTGTTTACAATGCTACCGATGCACTCCAACTACAATATATCTTCACAATTTTGGGAAATGGGGAAAACGCTGGAACATGGACAAATGCGACAGCGTGACCCACACACTGTGCAGGGATGGCTCCCGGGGGTCTACCTCCAGGATCAGCTTCCGAATCATGGATAGGAGGCTCACCTTTATGATCCACATCAGTAGAATCGTGCCATTCCTTTGCGCCAGGATACGAAAACTGGGCTGGCTCTTGAACGAGCAAAAGCAAGCAGTCGCTAAGAAACAAGGTGAACATTTACAAGGCCATAATTGCACCAGCCTGGCGCTACGGGATACAAGTTTATGGCATTACTGCTTGGTCACACCTTTTTAAAATCAGGATCCTATAGGCAAAGGTCTTCCGCAACCTCTCTGACGCCCCGTGGTATATGCGAACGGCGAACATAGCAGCCGCGTACTTAGAGCGACTTGAGCAGCACCTGAATAAACTAGTTAGGCTCCTACTAAGGAGGCACAGGAGGACGAGACGGCTCCGCAGAACGCATCCTATTGACCTAGTTCGCAGATCCCTGGTAACTAAAACTCAAATGTAGGTCGTTGTACTCATGGAGCGGAAGCTGTGCGGTGAATTGACAGCAAAATTGGCGATTTAAGTGCTCATGTTGAATTTTCGGCGATGAATTAACATATGTAAAGAGCGCTGGGAAAAAAATAATTGCATGCGGATAAGATTTTGTATATATATAAAGGATCCGGAATAATTTTCTCAAAAACATACATTCGGACGGACGGATGTGGCTAGATCGATTCGTCTTGCCGCGTTGATCAGGAATATATATATACTTCTTGGGGTGTCCGATGCATCCTTCACTTCGTTACATACATTTTGACAGTTCAACAAACCCAATATGCCTTGTTACAAATATTTTGTGTGTAGGGTAAAAAAAAAAAAAAGTAAAAAAAAACAGAGCGAAATAAACTTAAAGAATGAAATAAAAAATGGTAAGAAAAATCCAAGGCAAAATTTATTTGCGCCACTGGCGACATTGCCACAACTTGCCCAACCGCTCCGAACTTACCCGAGCTCCGCTGTTGCACCTGGATACGCTATATTTCCGCGCTCCCACTTCAGGGGCGCTCCGGTTTCCTGTTTAAGCTTCCGCGTCACTTTGCGCGCACAAAGTACATTTCCGGATTAAAGTTTGTGCAACTCCAAAATAAACAAACTGTTGGCAGTGCAAGAAAAAAGAAAAAGTGAAACATAAAAGGAGCAAACGGTAAAAGGACCTAAGCTTTAACTTAAGCGTAAAAGGACATCAGCGACATCATCCATGGTAGCATCAGCACCAGCCTCATTACACCTGGGCAATTTGTTTGAGTGTATCTAAGAGAAATGTGGTTGACTGTGTATTCACAGAGTATTTTGGTATAGTTTTAATTTGTTTTTGTTTTTTTTTTCTTTATTTTATTTGCTTTTCAACAACTTTAGCGTCGAGAAAGAAACATTGAACGCTTACAATTAACTTTAAATTAAATTGACACTAAGCTGATGGAGAGTGTGGACTAGACAATCCTGTAGGACAAAAATACATATAAAGAAATTTATTAGAAAAACAAAAAAAAAAAACTAAAAGCAAGATAAACAAACAATTGATGACGATTGTATTAAGAGTTTTTTCAATGCGTTGATTATAGGTTAAGTGCTTTGGTTTTGGAACTCAAGTTTTTTCCACTTTCTTTTTGCAGAAATTTACACTTGAGGCATAAGTAACACTTGGGAAAGAAATTGACTTCATTTAAATGCCCGTTGCTAAGACATAGTTTATCCGGTGAATTGAGGTTCGGTGAATCCAAATCTGTTAATAGACTTTTGTCTAGTACAGTCTTCGCAGCATAGCAAATTTCCAAAATTTTTGTTTTCGAGAGTCGTGTAGTCCTTTTGTCGAGTTTAATTCGCGAACAGATCGGGCCGATCGAAATAAATTCAGCTCGAATTAAAGTTAAATTAACTTTCTACTCATTTGTCAGACAGTTTGCTAATTTTTTTAAGCTATAAAATTCCATTTTGCTTCAAGAATATCGAATTTGTTTAACGTTTAATTGAAAGCTTCTTCTCAAAAATTCAACAGTAAATCCCAATATGACAAACTACAAAACTTACTTAACTACAAAACAAAATTGATGTCATAAGTTTTGTAAGTTGCAAGTGGGCGTGTTTTTTACTTCGTTTGGATGTTTTTATACCATTCACACATAGTGTGAATTGGTATTATCAGTATGTTTGAAAGTATGTAACGCATTAAAGGAGCCATCGTATACCCCATAAAGTATATATATTCTTGATCAGCTCAACGAGACGAATCGATCTAGCCATGTCCGTCTGTCTGTCCGTCTGTCTACACTAAAACGTGGGCGGTACACGCTCACTAGTAAATGTGTTCGAGTATGAAGCGACTATCTATAAGATGCCACCATATCGAATTTCAAGTTGCGCGGTGGCTTTGTATGGGGGCTACCCCAAAAAGTGGGAGAGCCACGGTCATTAGTCTATGTATGTTAAGCGGCTGACCATAAAAAGGCACCACATTGCATTTCAACCTAATATTGACTTCAATAAAGAAGTTTTAATACAAAAAGTCAAAAGTGGGCGGTGAGTATGTATGGGGCGTGTCGGGTCATTCTTGATACTCTATTAAACTGCCAAAGAAGTGTATATGACAAACTTCAACTGGATAGCATAAAAATTGCGCAACAACATACAGACGGACATATGGACAGACAGACGGACATACGAATGGACATGGCTAGTTCGACTCGTCTCATCGAGATGATCAAGAATATATATACTTTATGGGGTCTACGATGCCTCCTGTAATACGTTACAAACTTTCAAACAAACTGATATTACCAATTTTTTAATTCACCACATTATATGTGAATGGTATAAAAACAAACATATGAAACAAATAAAAACTTTAAATAAATCTTCCTTTTTTATTTGAGACAGGTAATTTCGATCTTCAAAAGATCAAAACTATATTAAAAAGGATAATTTTGATCTTTTAGATCGATTTTATACAAATATTGGAAAGACAAAAACGATATTACAAAACTAATCTTAAGTTAAATCAGAGAAAGATCATATTGATGTTTAAAGTTGATATTTAAAAATCTCATTTGGATCTTACAAATATTAAATGATATGAGTTTTTTTACAAATTGATCTTTCGAAATATCAAAAAAAAAAAATGGTTGTCTGTAAAGTCGGTTTACGGACGATAATTTTACGTGATAATGTCATAAAAAAACATTGATGAAAAATTGCATACTTTTGTGAATTGAATTCTAATGTAATTTCAATAATTCAATCACTACACAAACAAATTGTCATATAAAAGAGTTTCGTTACCAACAGCAAAGAGTGATATATACGCTCTCACACACACTCTCTCTCTCTCTCTCTCTCTCTCTCTCTCTCTCTCTCTCTCTCTCTCTCTCTCTCTTCGACTGACCACCAGCAACTTTAAAAGCCTTTTGTTGTTGTTTTTGGTACTCAAATGCCAAAGTAACTGTTATTGTCGTCTTCCTTGATCTATGGTGTGCGTGCTTTGTTTACTTTGCACATGTATTTTATTTGAAACAAACTTTATTATACACTTACAATGTTATTATTCATACATTCTACCAAGTGCATACCGCACCCCACCGCGCGCGCTGATAACACTAATTCGCAAACGCACACACTCACACATAACTATAGCTTTCAACAAGCCAATGCACGCTGGTCTGTCTATTGCTTGCTTGTTCAGGCGGAACGGCACAATCGCTCTATAAGCAATATGTGTACGATTACATGTTCCGCCTTTTGCTTTTGCTTTTGCTTTTCGTTCGTTTAGTGTCGTGTCGTAACGGTAAACGGAACGTCAGAAATGAGTCATGCTTCTGCGCTAAACCAACCGATTTAAGACGTTATCACGTCAAAATCGATGCTTAGATTATTATCAATTTTTTTTTGCATTCTAGGTACAGGGTATAAAAGTTTTAAAAGAAGTTTGTTGTATGGCATGTTCATATCGTTACGAACGTTACATAATTTGGTGTACAACAATTTTTTACACTGATATGTTGTGAAAAATATAATCATTATAATTTTTTTTTTCATATTGTAGTCGCGTATATTTACTTTTATCTTGTAGATAAACACATCTTATCTTTTTTTTTTAGTAACAATGTGTCCGTATTTTATATTTGCTACTTATGCTAGATATGCATATTAGTGCTATAAAATGACATAATTGCTAAGTTACGTTATATTTAAATCTATACTACTACAATATTATCAAATTGAAGAAAGTTGTAGCAAAGAAAAGTTTCTTAAGGACGTCGTATGTTTGTTTTGATCTATTTTATCGTTTGAACAGCTAAGGAACACTCATATGTTGGTAGAAAAACAAAAATTCAAGGTAGGTGATTTTCGTAATTCGGGAGGCCGAAAAAAGTATTCTATTAATATTAGTATGGTTAGATAAATATCCTACTATTCCATGAAATAATATCGACAGTTGGAGCAACATTATAATTTATTGCTTGGTGGACCTTTTTCGGATATGCCCATATGTTACATGGTGAGGAACACCTACAATTTGTAATACGCTTGTGATTTGGTTGAAATAGTTTTTGGGAACATTTTGAATTTGAATGTTTTGAATGATTTGAATTTCCTGATATTATCAGTTTCTTTCCATTAAATTCACTATTCATTTAATTTAAGCTACTGAATTGATCTAGTGAATTTGTAATACTTACAGTAACATTACAGCTATAGATTGAATGATTTATTAGAATTTCAACACGTCTTAAGCCAGTAACAATACAGATACTTAGAACAATTGCGCCAACAAAGCGTGTGTAATGAGATGAAAACCAAGTGACGGAAGGCTTAAATTTACAACTCACAAAACTTCGGATATCAATTTTGTGACGAAACATTTGTATTTTTCATTTGTATTCATTTTACAATTAATCCCAACAATACGAATGGAGCCTTCGTCAACTTGTTTGAAAATTATTTAAGAATTATTTACATCTTTCCGACGACATATTACTTGTTAAAATATACTTATTAAACCGTTTGGCCATAGTAGCCAGTTAAAATATGAGAATTTTTTGGGTTTGGGCTGCCAAAATCCGCCATTTTGAGAAAAGTGATGTAAAAAAAATTTGTTGTGTACTAAAAACCTGTATCAAAAAATGGTGTTTTTTAATGGATTCGAACATACATACACACACACACAAACAAACAAACAAACAAACAAACAAACAAACAAACAAACAAACAAACAAACATATAAACAAAGTATTTCATTAACACGTAAAAATTTTCAAAAATTAAGGCACCCTATATTTCGCACTAAATTTATCCGATTTTGTATGTTTTAACCGGTTCCGTTTTCGGAATGTGCCGAAACATGTTTTACGGTATACGGTTCTTGGATTTCAGTTTCGGTATACCGGTACGGTACCGGCACCGGTAAATATTAAAATTCTTAGAAAAAAAGATAATAATTACTATTGTCAACATTTCAAAGACACAAATATCATATGCGTTTTATGTTTTTTTAACATTTTTTGAAATAAACTATTCTTTATTCAAGAGAAATTAAATACAAATACTCTTCACAGAGAGTGTGAGTAGTATTATAATTTTATTATGGAGAAACTCACTAAACGAAGCATCGGAGATCCCAAGTTTTTATTACAGTCAATATCAACATCAACTTGCCATAAGAAGCCTTATATATGGAGGCTTCTTATGGCAGAATCATTATATATTACATTAATAGGCGTGTCTCATAAAGCAACGGTCTAGGCAGTAATATGTTTAATGCGTGTAAAGAGTATTGGAGCTTCGGTTCTACCGACTATAAAAAGCATAAAAAGCATTATGGCATTCAGAGTTTTTGCGTCCAGCCGGTTCCTAAGCGGATTCATGATAAAGTTGACGCCTGAAAACAAAAGTTTTACGCTTAGAGTAGCTTTTGACATTTCGAATAATTATTGAAATTTTGTGGAATTTTCCAACCATCTATGTATTAGAGATGGGCGCGGGATAACAAAATTGTCTCAATTCAGCCCTTCCCGAAAAAAGAACAAATTTCTTTCCCGATCCCGTCCGACTAGAAGATTTTGAAATTATCCCATGGGTCCCGAATTCCGCAAACATTTTTTTTTACATAAGTTAGTGAGGCCGATGATGGAGTTCATTCAGGAGCTATTAAAGTGTAGAATTTTTCAGTATTTGGCGAAATCCAATAGCTTGTTAGGAGTCCATCTGGCCACCCCTTTCAGTGACCCGAACCCAATGGTGTCAAGGTAATTTAATCTTGATTTTGCGATTGCTGGACAGCTGCAGATGAGGTGTTCCAGAGTGACTCCCGTTTCCTTGCATTTAATACAACCATCTCTGCATTTAATACAACCATTGTCTGCAGTCTCTCCTATGAGCTGCAGCAGATAGTGCGAGAGTTTCTTGTTACGTTCGTTGTACATTATGTTAGATATTGTGCTGCTGGGGATGTTATTCCACCTGCCTCTAGTTTTGGTACATGAATCCTCTTTCAGTTTGCTGCAAAGCGTCTGTAGAGAGATTCGTACATCTGTTGTTACTTATCGCGGTAGCCCGACGCCTTTTTTTGCTAGGCTGTCCGCCATTTAATTACCGTCTATACCACAGTGGCTGGGAATCCAGAAGATGTGCCGAGCGCAATTTCGGGTCCCGGCAGGAATTTTGAACAGATATTATAAGTTACTCTATCCCGCCCGAATCACTATCTCTAATATGTATGGTATCAGATGTTTTTTGTTTTCCTTTGAACATTATGCATAAGTACACTATGGATAAGTAAATATTTTAATTAGAAAACAATAAAAGTGAGAACCGAAATTATACCGGTACAAATGTTTTGGTTCCGTTACGGTTCTTCGATTTTATATTATTTCGGAAAAAGATTCCGGTTTAAAAAAAAAATCCGGTTTCGGTTCTCAATTTGAATTGGTTAGTTTCTGGTGTTATTCTCTAGTTTTAACATTTTCTGAATCTACGTTTCAAGACCTTTTTATATTGGCATATAACACGTCTCGATTGGATGGATTTATCAGTAAAAACTTCGTTATTGCGCGTACTGCAGCCACACTGAGGTGGGCTACCGTCCACAGTGATAACAACTGATTCTAGCATTGCGTATACGTCATGTTGTGTGGCACAATAGGCAAGTGAATCGAAATTATTGTAGATACATACTATATCTAAATTGATACTCAACCAAATTTACTGAAATTAATGCAATTCTGTTGCTGTCGCTACAGCTAATTTTCCATGCATAAATTGAAAGTATTTTCGCTTTTCTTGTCTTAAATTTCTTTAAATACTTCTTCAATAATATGCAATGAGCACTCTCGACATAATTTATATTTGTTTACTTCCAATGCAAATAATTTTTCATAATCTTCTTTATCCAGAAACAACATTGAAGCGGACGTTTCCACATAACGAGAAATGCGTTTACTTTAAACATTTTGACCCACTTTTATTTCCTTCTGCATCCTTATTTATTTCATTTCGTCGCTCTGACAGACGTTTCTTTACATTTTGTACACATGATGAATGATAATGAGGTCCATAATGATGATGATGATATTGTGCTACATTTCTTGAGCTTCTCGAGTCGAGTAGAGTCGAGTCGAGTCGAGTCGAGTCGACTTGGTTCACTTCAATTGGGTCGCAGCTGCTGCCGCGGTTTTATTCAAGTTGCCAAGTTTTCTCATCACAAGTTTATGGCATAATGTCAGATTGTAATGAAAGTGAACTGAACGAAAGAACGATTGCATAATTGTTGGTAAAACGTACGTAATATTTGTGTTTTGTATTTTACCATTGATTTCTTGTGTACTCATTTCACTAATAGAAAATATTTTGCTTATGCCAAGTTAACAGCGACCCAGATGCTGTACCAGAAAAAAGAAAAAATTACTTAAAAACTAAACAAAAAAAAAAAAAAAAAAAGAAACAATCTATGTAATCTCACCAGCATAAATCTTCATTTCGACCATTTTATCTAAAACGTGCGTGCTTTAAAAAAAATTGTATTCGTACGAGTAGAAAAACTCTACCGAAAGCACAGAAAAGGAGTAAGAAATAAGTCACAAAATAATCCCTCCAAAAAAGGGATGAAAACAAAGCTCTTAAGTCTCAACTCAGTTACAGTTTGGGAAACCTAAAATGTTGTCTTTAAAATCTTACTAAGAAACATATACCGACAGACATGAACTAACATTAGCAACGATTCACTGCAAGGGCAGTTCAATAAGTCTTTGTAAACTTTTGATTATGAGATTTATATTACAAAAACAATTTAGTTCTTATTGAAAAAAAAATAAATAAATAAATAAATAAATAAAACAAGGAAAAACGACAACTTCGCTGGAATCGAAACTTTAAAACTCTTCGCACTTGCCCTTTTTGCACTTCAACGCTGGTGTCTACTTCAGTTGTTAAACTTTTGAAGAGATTCTTTGATTTAATTGTTTATATTACTTTAAATTTTATTTCTATATAAATATATATTTTTGATATGAATTTTAACTTTTTAACGGTTGAAGATGGCATAGACGGCTGTGGAAATTTTGTAAAGTTGTGCGAGTCACATGAACTTTGCGTTTCTGTACCATATTCTGTTCGTTTGATCAATACATTTACATCAGTTATCTCCACAAAGAGCGAGATATAAAGTGTGATTTTATTAGTGCGCTTCTCTGGATTTGTATTGAAATTCTTTATGATCGCGAATGAGAGGAAGATTGCCTGATTTGTATTTTATTTTTGTGTTTTTTTTTATTATTTTTTTGTACGTTTGTGTTTTTCGAGGTCTAAACGCACTCAGTCAAATAGACAAACATACAAAAACTGATGAAACACAAAAGCAAAACACGAAGCAAGCAATCTCCTTATCTCTTGGCGCTCTACATCATGCGTTCATATTGATTAGCTTTCAGCAGCGCAATGCATGTATGCAACCTCACTCGATTGCTTGGAGCCTGTAGGTACAAAAAGGCACACAGTTTTAGATGTTTAGTCAGTCGTCTGATCCGACGGAGGGTGTGTCGTATGCGGAACGTTGAGATTGAAGCGTGGTGTTAGGCCGAGAAGTGCCCTCAAACATGTTCGTTACAGCAAAATAAGTACAAAATATTTTTGTATGCAAGGTAAATCTTCTATTTATTTAATCGTGCTCATTTTGAAACTTGAGTTGCTTCAAAGATTGAGGGAATAAGGAGGACAGGAACACGCAGATAAAAAGAGGCAGACATACAGATGGACATGACTAGATGACTCACCTTGTCATGCTGATCACGAGTATAGGTATAATATATACCAAAATCCGCATCAGATAAGATAGGGACATGCCAGTCCGTCCGAGCATCTGTTTTAGAGAGGAGATCGCTGAGAATATGATATAGAGACTTCATATTTAGACTCTCTTATTTCTTCTAAAGTGTATAAGTGTATCTCGAAGTCGAGCATAATCGACTGCAACGTTATTTCTTGTAATACCCTTTACTCATACGGTACGTATAAAAGGGTATATTAAGTTTGTGAAAATGTATGCAACAGCGAAAGGGAGGCGTTGCTGATCTCATGAATTAGCTATATATATCATTGATCAACATTAAAAGTCGAGTCGATATACAAGGTGCGTTCCAAAGTAAATGGCACTTTGTGACTCGCTGACTATCTTGAAAAGGCACACGCTTTCCCAACTTTCTGCCATGACATTTGGTTCACCGAAACCGGTGCTATTGGCGTTGACCTGGATTTACTTCAGAATATGGGTACAAAGCTTTTTCAATAGATCCATTTTCGCTTTAAAATTATTTTCCAAATGCCCAGTTCTAAATCCAAAAATTTCAATGGAGATCTTGTTTGATCTTTAATTTTTTCGCCAATACGTTTTATTTTAAAAACTTAAATAAAATGATTCATTTACTTGAACACTAAAATTTCAAATTAATTCTTTTTAGTTTAGTTGGTTAAGTTAGGTTAAGTGTCTGCATTAACTATTATGTTCATAGGCGATTAAATAAATATATAAATAAAAGAGATGTCAAGTCGTAGAACCATCTGCTCTACCTTTTCCCTGCTACTAATAAGGTCTGTCTCCGTTTGATTCTCTGCTAGGTCGTGGCCATCGTGTTTAAGCCAGTTTTTGATAATGGCAAAATTTTCATATGCCACTTCCTCAACATTATGCCAATTTCGATTACAGCACCATTATCGAAGAAATTTTATGTTTAGTAAGGAATCATACAACAAGTTCCACAATAACCGCCCTAGCACCAAACTCTTGGGGATCTCCAGCTGTCACCTACTGCATCTTACGGCCAACATACTCGTATGTGTCGCACAAAAGCCATCGATTGTTATGATAGTCACCAATTATTATACTAAGCTAGGCTGGTACGCGAAACTGGTGCAATTCTTCTTTTATTTTATGCGATGATGCCAAGTTGAATGGCATTTTTTGTTGCACAAAACAGAACCGTTTCGTTGATCCTTTCTACCGGGTGCCCTCTACAGGTCTCGACGATATATTTGCGACATAAATTATTGCATCTACTGCGGGTATGGCTATTCTGAACCCAAACTGGCGATTTGACAAAAATCTCTTGCTTGTTCTACTGGTTTTCCAGTCATAGGCCTAAAGGAAGCAGGAAGGTCTTGATGTTAGCCTGGAAAATTTGTATAGAAAATATATCTGCAGCTTAATGCAGGATCAACCGTGCATACTAGATAGTTGTGTATGCCAGTCTGGCAACGTTGTAAAATAATTGGCAAAACCGCTGGAAAGTAAATTGTCCTGACCAAGAAAGCAAGGGTGAAAGAGAAATAGAAATAGATAGATATACGATATACAAAACATTTTGACAGTTTTTCATAAAAAACAAAAACAAGCAAATAAGTTCGGTGGTAACGAAGTTTTAATACCATTCACAATAAACTTCAAATCGAACAGCAGCTATATAACCGCATCAGTGAGTCTCCACTGTATGCAATATTGCGAATAAATTTTACGAAACTGGGTTCACTGGTTCTTTGGGGCTACACGAAGTATAAAATCTATGAGGATAACCGAAAAACAATTACATATTATTGCTTTTTCGTATAATTTTTCAACAAAACTTTTGAGCTACTCTCGCATTAGAAACTCGCATTGGAGCTGAAATCTTTACTATGTCCTTTAGACTTCAGTGTGCTTTCTGGAAGTAAGTTTCTTTTTAAAAAGAGCAATATGTTATATCTACTTGTATTTGTTTTCTTTTTGTTTTTGTTTCTGTTGTTATTTGCTGCTATTGTGCCGACTGCAGTCTGAATGAAAGTAGGTAACCATTGTGTTGGCCAAGGCTATTCAAGAAATACTTTTTATTTTGCTGCGTCACTTCTTAGTTTATTTGTTTATTTGTTTATTTGTTTTATTGTTTTTTTTTTCTAACTTCGACTTCAAATTTCGTGCAACAAATCGTCTTAAATTTTGATTGTTTGACTGTATTCTAGATGCTTGTTTACTTGATAAGTACATCATGCTCTATAACACTTCAATTGTTTGGACAATGCTTGGCTGGATTAGTAGCATTCTTGTTTCTTAATGTTATTAGAACAGCATTATATCTTTTTGTTTTTTTTTTTTCACAAATTTTGGAACACCCATAATAAGTTGGTCAGTATAAGATTGTCAATGGTTGAATATTCTTGGTTCTTGGGAATACATATTACATAGTTTCGTATTTTTTTTTTGTTTTGTGGTAAAAAATGTGTTAAATTTAGAACAGAATGAACGAAAAGATTAATCAAAGTATTTCCTATTCACCTTCATCCACCTCCAAGGCAATTTTCGCATTCCATCTCGAAAAAATGTCTCCGAGATAGGAGCCAATTTTCGATTTCTGCGAAAAAAAATGAACCGATGACCTGGAAAATGATGCTGCATCCGATGTAACAACCAGTAATCCGAAGAAGCAATGTCCGGAGAATCCGGCGAGTGTGACAAAATATCCCACTTGAGCATTTCTAAATTTTTATACCATTCACACATAGTGTGAAATGGTATTATCAGTTTGTCTGAAAGTTTTGAAAGCATCGTAGACCCCATAAAAAAAAATAAAAATATATATATATATATATATATATATATATATATATATATATATATATATATATATATATATATATATATATATATATATATATATATATATATATATATATATATATATATATATATATATATATATATATATATATCTTGATCAGCTCGACTGGACGAGTCGATCTAGCCTTGTCCGTCCGTATGTATGTCTGTATGTCCGTATGTCCGTCTGGCTGTCAGTATGTCCGTCTGTCCGTATATGTGTCTGTCTGTATGTCTGTCCGTCTGTCTGTCTGCATATTGTTACACTTATTTTTATTGCAGTTTAATAGAGTATCAAGATTGAACCGTCACGCCCACTTTTTGGCGTAGCCCCCATACAAACCCACCGCCCACTTCTGAAGTTTTGTATGCGAAACTTTTTTATTGTAGTCAAAATCAACTTAATAATTGATATGGTAACTTCTAGTGGACGGATGCTTGACATATACATTAATGGGTGGGACCCATATTTGGAGTAGTCCTCATTCAAACCTACTGCCAACTTTTGACTTCTTGTATAAAAACTTCTTTATTAAAGTCAATATTAGGTTGTGGTCAGTCCCTTAACATACATAGACTAACGGGCGTGGCGCGACCAATTTTTGGGGTAGCCCCCATACAAATATACTGCCCACTTTTGTGTTTTTGTAAGAAAAACTTCTTTACTAAAGTCTATTTTAGGTTGAAATAGGATATGGTGCCATTTATAGACAGACGCTCAAGATACATGGACGAATGGGCGTGGCCCGCCCACTTTTTGGGGTAGCCCCACACAAACCCTCCGTGCAATTTTGTGTTTTTTATGAAAAAATTCTTCATTTAAATCAATATTAGCTTGAAATTTGATTAGGTGGATTTTAGTGGACAACCGTTTCATATACATATACAAATGGACGTGTCACGCCCACTTTTTGAAGTAGTCCCATATAAAGCCACATCTCCGTTTTATGCATTTATATTGTATCAACTTGAATTTCAATGTGGCGGCATCTTATACATCTACTACATCGCTTCATACACATCTATTAGTGGGCGTGTACCGCCCACTTTTTGGTGTAGCCCCTATTGAAACACCCACTTTTATGTTTTACAATACTATTTAAAAAAACCAATGTTAACGTTTTTTCTTGTTTTTATTATGCCTAGTTGGCAGTTTATAAGTCTTTGAAGAATTGAAGAACGGATTTTTTGAATGCTTTTGCATATAAATAGTGTTTTTTTGATCAAATTAAATTTTGTTTTTGACAGTTATTACAAATTGGAAAAACATTTTTTTTTTATCGTGAAGGAAACTGGAAGTAAACATTTCAAATCCGATTTCACTTAACTTCGGTATGTAAAAAATCTATTTG
The DNA here is from genome assembly GCA_035044765.1 of Leucophenga montana. NCBI lineage: Eukaryota > Metazoa > Arthropoda > Insecta > Diptera > Drosophilidae > Leucophenga > Leucophenga montana. Next base: position 805,608 of record JAWNNQ010001349.1, on the reverse strand, counting down.
AAACATGAAACCTTGCAACATAGGAAGATGGTGGCAGCGGAATTGGCACAGCGTATAATTTGTATTTGTTTGAACAAAAACAAACTGGGCTAAAACTGATTGATGGGAAGTAGATTTGAGAGTGAATGTGCAAAAATTTTGTTGTTTATAGCGATGTGCTGCTCAATTTGATTGAATTGCTACTTCCACGAATGGGACTTTGAGAAGGTTAAACCCTTCATGTCGCTATCAAGAGCTATCGGGTTTATCATTTCGCTCAGAGAGGCATCGTGAACGACAAAAAGGAACGCGATCCGCAGGTGAACCAGCACGATGCTTCACAATAGAATTTTGACGCTTCGATAAAGCTGCGTTACGTTTGTATGTGTTTAAGTGTACATGTGTGTCCCTCGATAAAGAGACAATCTCCGAACGATTTGGATGCCAATCAAGATCACGTAGAATATTGTAAATGTAACGCTGCCCAGTTTGTTCGGCATGTGAAAATTCTTCTTTGGATTGTAAAAACTGTTAGGCACCACATCCCAACGATAATCCCAATCGGGCATTTAGTTGAGCATATTTCTGTCGTCTTTACAATGATGGCGATGGTTTGCGTAGATTCCAAATGTGAATACTTTAGACTTTTGAATTTGATAGCAAATAGTATTCATCATTTCGAGGATCTATGTAGGTTACGCCGCCAAAGTTCCATCATCACAACCGCATATAATAATATTCGGATCTTTAGCGCAGACATAGCTAAATGCATTTATTGTTGTTGGATAGTTGCGGGAACGTATCAGTTCTATGTTACGACGTTCTATATGAGCACGGTAAACTGTCGCACGATTGCTACCGCCTACTTCCGCACGGAGTGTAACGCGGGGAGAATGTGGCAAAACGATCGTAAAGAGGATTTAAATCAATCAGCTTGCAATCTTCTTCCTTGTCATTGATAGGCAAATCATAATAGATATTCCCCAGGTGGAGTATGCAAAGAATTGTCCGCACGGATTTATATTAGCGTCAATGATGCTGCAATTAAAATTTTTGCCATTCATGCGATTGACCAAATGAAAGGGCACCCTTTGAAGAATCGTATATGCGTATGAAACCATCATGATAGGCAATTAGCAGATTGCTGCCATCTTTGTTAAAGTTATCATTTGGCGGTTTGTTCGTTGGTTAACGGCCACAGCTGACTTTTATTTCCTTGTATAAATCTGTTGACAAAAAATGTCGTATATCTGGCATTTTGCGTATCAAAGGCTTGCGACGGTGAACTTCGAGTGGCTGTGAAGTTTCGAAAATTATGCAATCATGCGTTGTATCAGAAGTTTAAAACATAATACCCTGATATTAAAGTAGGCTTGGCTAAGTTTTTCTCATTGTGACCTAAGCAATGTATTCTTGCTACACACCTTGTTTGTGTATGTACGTACTACCAGAATGTTAAAGTGATGTTTAGTGGAAGTGATATTGATTCACTGACTGAAAAAACCAACATAGACCGTCATACATACATCAATTTGTTATTTAACGACTACAAAATCAATTCCAAATGAACGTTGTACTTCTTGGATTGGATTAAATGCAATTCGTGACCATTTAAAAATAGTTTTTGACGATAATCAAGTAAATAGTGTCCAGTTTGAGCAATGGACCGATACAGATCGCTTTACGATAGTCACACAAGTGCTTGACTCAGATGATTTCGTCGATAGTTTGTGTAATGGCTTCATGCTTAAGTTGCGGAACAACAAGCACTTTACTTCAAAACGCTGAAGAAGAAAATTACTGAAGGAGAACTTCTTGTTCAGTGTGATTTTGCGTATAATTACAGTTTTGTAATACCAGATGTAGACCACTGGAACAAGCTACACTCTAAACATCAGTATATTACTACAGTGATGGATATCGAAAAATACATACATCCTGGCACTAAAAAGTATTACGCACAAGTTTTAGCACGAATTGCAATGTTGTAAAAATTATAAAATATTCATTAAAAATTGATCCGATTATGAAAAAATCCAGAATCTGACATTTTTTTCACTGCCCGCTTCACGTGAAATCACATTTATGCTCTTTCTATGTCAATTTTGGAGAGGAAAGAGTCGGAGATAGTCGCAATCACTTTATAATCCTTACAAAAATTGTTTAAATTGAAGCTGAAAGATGGTATTGCAGCTACAGACATAAGTAGTTTTCCATTAGAACATATATTTCCTACATTGTTTGACCACATGTCATATCTTCACAGCAAATATTTAGGACTAATGCTGAAAGAGTTGTCTTGTGATGTTATTTTCTAGAAAGGATTTACCTAATGGACCGTTTGACACGCGAATACTATGAGCATATATTTTCCCCTTCATTGTTTTGGGATTTTAGGCATTCGAAATGGATAAATATATAAAATATGTACAATACATACAACAACATTTTTCACATTTTTCACGTAAACAAAAGTCATACTTGACTTTTGTTTACGTTTTTTTATTAAATATACAGAATCTATATATGAGTATATTCACCATTTGCGCATGACATGCCAAAGCAATTGTCTTTGCATTATTCATTGTTGCTCTTTTTTCTAGTTTTATTGTGCACTAACACACTTTTTGTGTAAAGAGTGACCGAATGAAGAAAATAATTCAAAGCACCTTAAAAAAAAATAGATAAATGTACTATTTTTGCCGAACTTTTGGTACTTTGTCATTTTTGAGTCCAGAGTTGTCTTAAGGGCCAAATACACCATCACATCAATTGCGTGATGTGACGGAAAATCGACGAGTGTATTTGGCGATTTGACTGCTTGATCAAATGTGTGAAGAAAATTACAAAATTTTGATTTTCGTCACATCGTTTCTTCTTCTTCGATGTGATTTTCATATTTTCGTTCTGAACAGACGTATGTGATTTGGGCGGGAAATTTCAAATCCATATTTGACGAAATGGATTTGAAAGGTGTGTGGGCACGCATAACATTACAACGTTACACATACAACACAACCTACACTACATCTCTTTAAAATTTCAAAAAACACAGTAGCTCTGTATAATTTAACAAAATCGAAACTCATGTAAGTTCTGACATGTCACTTCATTAAATTGTTTTTATTCAGTAAGAAGGTTGAAGATCGTCTACAAATTCGTTCGTGAATTTACGTTGGGAATTATTCATTTAAAATTAAATTGAAATTATCGCGGTTAAATATGAAGAAAATTAGTTGTCGCACATTCAAATCTTTGCTTTCTCGTTCCACATGGCGACTAATTACGGTGCGAGGATACGCGGCGAACGACCCAACAATGTCAACTGGTGCGGTGCTTGGTGTCTACCAGAAGGAAGGGGACAAGGAAGCGAAACTCACGCCGTCCGGGGAGAAAATAAATGATCGGCTGGGTGGTAGGCTGTCGGAATTGATTGCGGAATGTAAGATTGATGGACGTTTGGGCCGTGGAAAAGTTTTCAACAATCTCGACACTGAATTTCGTTCGATAGCACTGGTAGGTGTGGGTTTGGAGGGCATCGGCTTTAACGAGCTGGAAATGCTTGACGAGGGTATGGAGAACGTGCGGGTTGCGGCTGGAATCGGGGCACGCGCTCTTCAGAAAGAAGGCTGCGCCACTGTGGTTGTGGATAGCATGGAGTATGCCGAACAAGCGGCAGAAGGTTCAACACTTGCCGTGTGGCTCTACGAGGACATGAAACAGAAGAAATCCCGAAATAATATACCCAAGTTAGATCTGTACGACTCGCCCGATGTAGACGGATGGACGCGCGGCATTTTTAAGGCGGATGCACAGAACCTGGCCCGGCGTTTATCTGATGCGCCCGCCAACTGCATGACGCCGACCCTCTTCGCACAGGCAACCGTAGATGCGCTTTGTCCCTGTGGTATCACTGTCGAGATCAGAACAATGGAGTGGATAGAAGCGCAGCGATTAACATCATTCCTGATGATTGCAAAAGGATCTTGCGAGCCACCGGTGCTAATGGAGATTAACTATTGCGGCACCTCGCCGGAAGATAAGCCAATTTTGCTTCTTGGTAAGGGTATTACATTCAACAGCGGTGCTATCAATCTACGTCCGTGCAAGGATATGAGTGAATACCGTGCTTCAATGGCCGGTGCCGCCGTAGTTGTAGCCACAATGCGTGCGTGCGCAGCGCTTTCACTACCTATCAATGTTTCGTGTATAATACCACTGTGCGAAAATATGCCATCGGGTATGTCATGCAAGCCAGGTGATGTGGTAACTCTGCTTAATGGTCGCACAATGGCTATACGCGATCTGGATAAGGCGGGTGTCGTCGTTATGGCTGATCCGCTGCTATATGGACAAACAACGTACAAACCGCGTTTGGTTGTCGACGTGGCCACATTGGGCATGGGTGTCAAGAAGGCGTTCGGTGGGGGCGCAACTGGTATATTTTCCAACTCGCACTACATATGGAAACAGTTCCAGAAAGCTGGCTCATTGACCGGCGATCGTGTGTGGCGTTTACCTTTATGGCAATACTATAAGAAATTGGTTACCGACGAACTTTCCTTCGATTTAAGCAACAACGGACGTGGTACAGCTAGTTCATGTTTGGCCGCAGCCATACTTCATGAGTTGGTACCCTGCTCGGACTGGGCGCATTTGGATACACGTGGAACAGGAATGTTGTCGAAATTCGGCCTTGTACCCTATCTGACCGCAAGACGAATGACTGGACGACCAACACGCACTATGGTACAATTCTTGTACCAGATGGCTTGCCCCGATCAAAAGTAACCAGTAATTAGCCTTATGAGAGAGCGCTAAATGCGACCATAAATATTGAATATTTCAAAGTTTGTGTATTAATTCCAGAAAAAAATTATTGTATAGTGTAAGTTTGTGACTAAATGTCAATGTTTGGCATAAACATTTTGTATCAGATTCATTGTAAATACCTTGTACGTCACATGATTATAATAGTTACGATCGCGCATTATATTTGTAGAAAATAGAAAGATATATATTATATATATTATATCGATATATATTATTTTTCGGTCGAACTTGCCGGAAAAACAAGAAAAACGTAAACTTCGGTTGAACCGAAGCTTTAATAACATTCACACGAAATTTTAAATAGTATTGCAAAACATAAAAGTGGGGGTTTGAATACGGGCTACCCCAAAAAGTGGGCTGTACACGCCCACTAGTAGATGTGTACGAAGCGATGTAGTAGATGTGTAACATGCCGAAATATCGAATTTCAAGTGACATTGACGTTTTCCATACAAATTCATAAAAGTGAACTGTGGGTTTATATGGGGCTACCTCAAAGAGTGGACGGGCCACGCCCAATTGTCTATGTATGTTAAGCGGCTGTCTCTTAAAACGCACCATATCGCTAATATTGACTTTAATAAAAAGTTTTTTTTTACAAAAAGTCCAAAGTGGTGGTTTGTATGGGAGCTACCCCAAATAGTGGGCGGACCACGCCAGTTAGTCTATGTATATTAAGCGGCTGACCATAAAAAGGCACCACATTGCATTTCAACCTAATATTGACTTTAATAAAGAAGTTTTCTTACAGAAAGTCAAAAGTGGGCAGTAGGTTTGTATGGGAGCTACCCCAAATAGTGGGCGGGGCCAACCCATTATTGTATATGTCAAGCATCCGTCTTATTTAAATTGCTATAACAATTTTTAAGTTGATATTGACTATAATAAAAATGTTTTTCATACAAAAAATCAAAAGTGAGCGGTGAGTTTGTATGGGGGCTACCCCAAAAAGTGTCAATCTTGACACTCTATTAAACTGCAATATAGAGAAGTGTACGTGCAAAATTTCAACTGGATGGCATAAAAATTGGTCCTCAAAAAATGAGCAACAACATGCAGACGGACAGACGGTCATGGCTAGATCGATTCGTCTCGTCGAGCTGATCAAGAATATATATACTTTATGGGGTCTACAATGGTTCCTTGAATGCGTTACAAACTTTCAGACAAACTGATAATACCATTTCACATTACGTGTGAATGGTATACAAAAACCCTGCGGTAGCCTTAAAACCCCGCACACGAAATTTCATTTATTAGAATTTCATATATGTAGATATTTCAACCATATAATAAAGAAGAAAGCACTAAAATCGAAGAGCTCGACTAGTAGGCCTCGATTTGCGACCAAATTTTGGTTTCTACAAGTATAAACTATATTATAAAGTAAGCTAAACCATTTTATAAAGCAATTCAAGGCCTACTATTAAAAAATTAACAAATATTTTGAAAAAAAAAAATGGTTGCGAGTTATGAAGTTTCTTGAGTTTAATTTGTCTAAATCATCTCTAGACAGAAAACTTTTGTCGCGAACTTACGAACAGACGGACTTAGCTGTATGTACTCGTCTTTTTGCGCTGATCATTAATTTACGAGTATATACTTTATGGGGTCTCCAATGCTATCTTCCTACATTTTGACAGCTCAACAAACCCAATAGAGCCTGTTACAAATATTTTTGTACAGTTTATAAAAATAGTACAACAACATCCAGAAGAACAGACAGTCGGTCAGACTTAGATAGACGGACATAGCTAGATTAAATCGTTTCGACATGCTAATCAAGAATATATAAGAATTTATGGCGTTGACTTGATTACTTAGCAACTATAAATTAAAAAAAAAAAAAACAAGAATAAACGTTAACTTCGGTGGTACTGAAATTTTAATACCATTAACATGAAGTTGATAGCTGTGAAATTAGCAGGTGTAAAATAAATATTTGTAAAACCTAACAATATACATGTGGGATGTAAATTTGTTGGAGCCTATTCCTAAAAGTGAACGTAATTATGCGAAGCATCCGTCCATTGGAAGCCACCATGTCAAATGTTAAGTTGATTTTGACTGCAATGATAAAGTTTTTCATGAAAAGAACAAAAAAAGTGGTTGATTTCTTCTTAAATGGAGAAATTACATATTTTTCTGAGGCGTTCGCCTGTAAGAAGCAACTTTATTCAATTTTAAGCTGATATTTACTGTAATACGAAATTTTCGAGATTATGTCGTAATTTTTATGGAGACAACGCCCAAAAGTGGGCATGACACGCCCCTTGATTTTTATGTGAAGCATCCGACCATAATAAGCTATCGTGTCATAGTTCATGTCGACTCGATTGAGTGCAATAAAAAAGTTTTCCATACAAAAAGCCAAAAGTGGGCCCCAATGGCTACCCAAAAAAGTGGGCGTGGGTCAATATTTATACTTTATTTGACTGCAATAAAAAGAAGTCTAGGTTTCAATTTATAACTGGATACCAAAAAAATTAGTCTCCATTCAGACGGACTGAGAGACAGATGGACGGACATATAGATGGACATAGCTAGATCGACTCGTCTGCAGCTGGCTTTTGAGCAGCTAATCGAGAATTTACTGAGTTCGTATTACGATTGCACATCTACCCGATCAGTTCACATCAAACGGAAGGTTCCACGGTGTACCTATAAGTTACCCGCCTTGCGACTAACGGTCAGGAAGCTCTTTAACAGAGAGAATAAATTCGGTAGGTGGGATAAATACAAATCATCTCTAACGTCATGAAGCAGCTCATCTCCGTAAGGCAATCACAAAAGACAAGCACAAAGACATCGGACTCTGCAAGAGAGAAAACGGTCTTTATATCGAAAGCAGACAGGAAACACTTGACGTCCTACTTCAAGTTCACTTTCCTGAGTCTATACTTCTACAAATCTCGGTGGACTCGCCCATTATAGATAAACGTGTAATAAACAGAGGGAATTGCAGCTTATGTCCTTTCAACCTTTTAAGTGCCTACGAGAGATGGTATCTTTCCGGCTGTTTAGATGTCCTGATCGACCCTCTTGGGTTACTTCCTTCATTCTCATGACAATTGAAGCTATGTTAAAGCAACGCATTAGGGTGATCAAGGGGTGTCGGCAAGGGGGAGTCCTCTCGCCACTTCTTTGGACCCTTGTGATAGATGACCTCCTAATCGAACAATGTTCATAATGTACAATGTTATTGGATATGCTGATGACTTGGCGATCCTGGTCTCGGGTAGAACTTACTGTGTAACATGAAAGTTGTTCGGGTTTGTCTCTGGTCGTATGCTGGTTTAGATATATCACATGTGGCTAGAGTGGATCAGCATTTATTCGGGTGATTTTATCTTTGATGAGCTGCTTGCATGTGGTAAGGAGCATCCTGACCGAGTGTTTAGTGGGACGGTAGTACTCTGCCTCTCAAGCGGGTCTGCTTTGTAGTTTCCCTTGATTTCACTAGCACCCAAACGAGGTGTATACTATAATGCTAAGCCGTCTTGTTAAGAAATCTGGGGCATTCAGTAATGTTTTTTGTATATTATTGTGCAAGAATCTATAGTTTTTAACACTGTTTGACTATCTTAGTATAGGAATACAGTGTTTTGCCCCATCGAATGAAATCTTTCGATGTGCAGAGTATTCTGAAATAGGCTTATTCCCCGATTTTTTTTTGGCATATACGCCGCCTTTTTCTTGTTGGTTTAGCTTAGAGCCGTCTGTGTATACTCTTATGAAATCGGTCATATCTTCTTGTTGGCTATACCATTTTGACCTGGGAGTGGTTTTGAATTACGTATCGGTTACGTATTTGGTTACGTATCGCTTCACTGATGCATAATTTTATGCACCTTGCTTAGTCTGTTTCTGTTTGTGAAATTGTCTGGAGCTGGTTACCATACTATAGCAGTATATATCTAATATACTATGGTTGGAGATAACCCCATTTTCCTGTCTAAAGCTTTCGTTTCATGCGAAAAGCGCATCTGTGACCTTCCTCCACACTTTCTGCAGAGTTTATGTTTCTACCAATTATACGAATCGTGCATTCTCGCCAAATTTCAGACTTTTACCATTCAGTTTTGGGGTACTTACTTGTAAAGAAAAGGATCTCTGTTATATTTGGGTTCACTCTCAAACTTTTTTAGTATCTTATAAGCAGGACCTATAGAGAGGGAAGATTACTCCCCCTTTAGGTGTATCTCTATTGACGTATCTGCATGTACTCGAACTCCATAACTCTGCTTTCACCATCTCATGATGCCTACGTGGGAGTCATCCACTACCAGCTCTGTCAATACTTTGGTTATTGCGGCTGGTTTGATGTTGTTGAAGATTGCTTCTAACTAGTGTAACTAGTGTAATTCTTGGCAAAGTTTTCGTACAGCATATTATCAATTGAGAGAATAGTCATGTACGGCACACTAGTATGGTGGCCAATACTTGAAAAGGCCTCTAGCAGAAACAGCTTGTACAAGGTCCAATGATGTGTACAATTATGTATTAGCGGGGAGAGGCATTGATACCTATTTCTGCGATATACATATATCTCACTATCGACTATGCTTTCCAGTTTTGAACTTTCTTTGAAGATCTTCATTAATTTTTCTATTTCAGTTTTTGTCCCTGCCACTTTTGTCGGAAAGAGATACTAACATCGTAATTCTTATTTAATTCCAGTATAGGGATGCAGTTTTCTGTACTTCTAGGTCTCTTTCTTCTTTTAGGATTATTGAGTGCCCATTGTTCCGTTCTTCCAATAACCACATTCTTTAATCCTGATGGCTGATATTGTGGCATTTTCCCTTCCTATTAGATCGAATGGAAGTAGATGTAATATCGAGTTTAGCGCTTCTGTTGGTATAGTGTACAACGCCCCGCTAATACATAATTGTACACATCATTGGACCTTGTTCAAGCTGTTTCTGCTTGAGGCCTTTTCAAGTATTGGCCACCATACTAGTATGCCGTACATGACTATTCTCTCATTAATAATAATAATTCTCTCAATTGACAATATGCCTCATTTAGAATAACTGATTATTGTAGCGTTGCAAGCGGAAGTCGCTGCCATGCAGACTATTCTAATCAGTCCCTACTTGGGATGATTAGAATAGATGTAGGAATTTTAATAAGAGTGATAACACGACACTGTCTCACGGGCCAGCATGCCAGGAGACAGGGGACGTTCTCACAAGACTTCAGTGAAAGCCGAAGCCGTCCATCAAGTTCTATGTTCCGGACTATCCAACAGAAGATTCTAATTCCTGGGGGAGTACTTCCTAAATGACATTTTTAGTTTCATCTGCAACTTTTAAGCTAGAAGTATGTTTTAATTCTCCTAGTGGTTGTAAAAGGCAAGGGCTACAAGTCTCAAATGAGACTCATGTGATATCACAACGTGCGAACAAATTATTTAGTTTTGAATACCGGAACACGAGGCATGATGGTGTGCTAAGAACTGCTGCAACTCGGGCTCTTTCACACATTTTAGTTGAACAAGAGCATACATTGTCTCTATGTTTTCTATTGATCATTTTCACTTCTACAGCTGAGTTCTTCACAAGCGTCTTCAGCCATTCAAGTTTACTATTACCAAACGAGTTAATCAGTCTGTTTAATGAAACTAAGAATATGTTAATTTAATTTAATTTAATTTTGTTTATTTATTTCTTCATGTTTAAGTTGATTTTTTAATCAATATTTTATCTTTTTATGCATTTGATATGATTTGCAACACTTTAATTTTTCGCATCGAATTTTATCGTTTTATTTAATTAATACAATTGTTTTTATTTGAACTAATTTCAAAATCTAGTTTGATTAATTGTTTGTTTGTTTTTTAATCAGTTTGTTTTTAATATAATCTTATATACTTTTTTTTACATTTTATGTCTAGCTGAGTTTTGGGTTTTCAATCAGTTCAGTTAAGTATGTATTCACTTTATTAAAAGTTTAATATTTAATATTTGCGCTTCTTTAATTAAATTTTATGTTTTCAAAAAAACAAGTAAAAAAACCATTTTCATAATTATTTTCTTTGTTTGTTTTGGTTTTTTTTTTGTAAAGTTTTTATACAATCTTCACAAGATTTGTTATTTTCAAATGGTATTTTTTAGTTTTTCGCTTTCGTGTTTGGTGGATTTTCGCAGATTTAAAATGCTTCGAATTATTCTTTCAAAATTTAATAATTTAATATTTTAACTGCGTATTTCTTTTTAGTATTTTGTTTAACAATTAGACACTGCATTTTTGTGTTTCTTACCACTTCAAAGACTTTATTGGCAGCTTCTTGTCAGGATCACTTCATGCCACACAATATCTAAGTAGAGATTTATAGTTTTTTTCTCCAGTATGTTACTTTTATTTTGTTAAAAATATTTTAATTACTTTACTATAATTTAAATTGTTCTATATGCTTACTACATTAAAACTAATTACTTTTTACGTTTTTCTTACATTTTTCTTTTAAGAGCGAAAAACAAAATCATCTTATTGTCTGAGTTTGATTAAAAAAGAAAGAAGTTTATTTTTTATAAATTTTGTTGTTGTTGTAATAAAACTTAAAATAATCTAATAGTTACTTAGCAGTTTAATAGCAACGTATGCTCAGCCGAACGATCTCAACAACTCACTTTATCTGGCTGATAAAGTGATTTGTAAAGATTTCTATGTTGGTTGAGAGAACGGCTCTAAGTCTAAATTATGGTTTTTCTAAATATGTAGAGCTGCCAACTTGAATTTGCCTCTTAAGGCCTGTTGTCGCATACAACAGAAACTGAAACTGAAACGAAACTGAAACGAAACTGATTTTCAGTTTCTTTTGTACATTTATTCAGTTGCGGTTTCAGTGGGGGGGGGGGGGTGTTGCCGCATAAACTGAACTGAAACTAATGCTTGTGTACAAGACTCCTAAATTGACTTTACCCAAACTCAACAATACTAGTCTTACTATCAGCGAATATGCAAAATATCTGGGAGTGATCCTGGACAAAAAGCTCAATTGGAACAAAAACACGGAAGAGCGTATTATGAAGGCAAACATAGCACTCTTTGCGTGCAAAAAAGCTATTGGAAGAAGCTGGGGGTTCTCTCCATCTATCGTTCACTGCAGTAGTTAGGCCCATTCTGCTTTACGGAGTATGTGTATGGTGGCCAGCACTAGAAAAGGCTTTTACCCTTAAGCAAATGCATAAGGTGCAAAGGAGTGCTGAACTTTGTATCAGTGCAGCGCTGCGTACTCCTTGCGAGAGAGAAGGCAATAGTCACAGCCCTCAGACTAAGGGAATCTTCAGCTTGGTACGGTAGTTCCTTTGGACACTCGAGGATTCTACTACTACAAGGAAACATACCACCAAATACGTATTATTGCACACCAAACATTAATTTTGTTAAAGAGTATGACGTCATAATACCCACAAGACTACAATGGGCCAACCTTCCTGTAGAGAAAACGCTATCAATATCTTTACAGACGGGTCTAAGCTTGATGGTAGGGTAGGAGGAGGTGTCTTTTCACTGGATCTGGGGATTAGAGAATCCTTTAGACTGCCCGATCATTGTAGCGTCTTTCAGGCGGAGATGCTAGCTATTCAGGAAGCTACACATCTACTAAGATCATACTCAAATACTCAAGAACATGTGTGTATCTTCTCGGACAGTCAGGCTGCCCTGAAAGCGCTGAACTCTCAGCTCCAACACTAAAACCACAACAGAGTGCCGGAAATCTCTTAACGAGATTGCAGAGCACTATGTTATACATCTCATCTGGGTGCCTGGTCACAAAAACATAGTGGTAAATGATGAAGCGGATAAATTAGCAAGAGAGGGTACCACTGCTGATATCCTTCCGGGGAAGGCCACAGTAGGTATGCCCATGGCTACATGTAAACTACAGATCTCAACAGAGATGATCGGTATAGCAACCAATAGATGGTAGACCTTGGCACGTGTAGAATCTCTAGACTCACCTGGCCAAAATATAATCTTAACAGAACAATAACACTTTTTCAGTACAAGAGAGATAAGTTAGCTGTAATTGTGGGAGCCCTCACAGGCCACTGTACAATAGGAAGACATGCCACAAGGCTAGGTTCAAACTCCTGGACCTCTGCAGAAGCTGCGGAAACGCCAAAGAAGAGGAGACGGTCGAGCAGTTGCTATATCATTGTCCGGCCCACAGTAGGAAGAGACTGACGTTATTAGGGCGCCCCTTTCTGGACAACTTAATTGAGATATCAGAAAACACTATACTGACAAAGTGGTTTCCTGAGTAGCTGCGGATGAAATAGGAACAAATATGGTATCACAAGGGGCCTATGCTGGCCTAAGTGACAATGTGGGGTTTAACCATGTTGGGCCATCCTTACCTAACCTAATGCTTGTGTTGCAAATAGTGAATGGCAAAGCAGTTGATTTTTCTGTCATTCAGTAACAGAAAGAAATCAAAAGTACTTCTTTCAGTCTCAGTTACTGATGTACTGAATTCAGTTTCAGTTTCTGTTGTATGCGACAACAGGCCTTTATTGTATTAAACTAAATTTAATTTTGAAATATTAAAAACAAAAGCAAAAAGAAAAAAGAAAAAAGAAAACAGTTAATAGGGCCTTTCCATTGGGTGCAACAATCTCAACATTTTACGTTTCCACTGGCAAATGCGCGTTGTCGTTAACATGTGAGTGGCAAAATGAGGTTCGCTTTTACATCAGCTATTTGTGGTAATGATTATAAGTATATTGATAACACGTATTTCGTTCGGGTTTACATTCTCAATATTGCCCGAGTATGTTGAGAGCATGAGAAGTATGCTGGCCAGTGGAAAGCTCCTATAAGGCAGTGCTCGAATATGCGCAGTTAATGAGAGTTACTTCGATTGTTTTGTACAGCATTTTTTTCTTTCTATATATAAGTTTTTTTTTTTTTTTACAAATTTAAGCATTATACATAAAATGAATATATACAGCAGAAGTATACAATTACAATTGGAACGCCTCCCTTGTTGTTAGTTTGGATGGGGGCGTTAGATGGCGTGGTCTTGTATTGCCTTAGATTCGCTAGATTCGCGTACGTTGATTGGCTTTGCCTTGCGGTTTATGCGCTTGTCTCAACGACAACTATTTTCTTAGACTTTTGGAAATAAAAGAAATTCATTTTTGTTTTCGATTTTTTTTTGTTTTTTTTTTTTAAAGAAAAGAAAATACAGAAAATCATTGTATAAGTTTTCTATAAAAACTCTATATCATTTTACCATGCAGTTTTGTATTTGGTTTTTAATATTTAAAGTTTTTTTTTTGTTTTTTTTGTTCTTGGGTTATTGTGAAGTTGGGTAGAGGAGGAGTCGTACAAATGTTCTATGAAGCGAAGTGCAATTGGTTTTTTTAAATGGTTAAGCATAGTACTCACATCGAAAGCAAATGCTGTTGGAAAAGTACCAAAAAATACTATGAAAAATGCCAGCCATAATAAATAATACATAAACCTTCAAGAAATATTTCGATACAATTATTTCAAACAGCTGTTCCACAGATACACAAAGATTTATATTAATATGTGGCAGTGCTATGATTTTTTTTTTTTAATGAATATCATCAAAATAAAAAACTGGCAGAAACATTTCTTAACTATATTTTTATATATGAAGTTTAAGATTTTTTTTTTAGCATTTCTTTCGAAGTGAGTACTGTACTTTATTTGGAAACATTTGCTTTTGAACTTACTCAAATATGATGTGAAGACTGCAATGAAAGTTGATGTTTGTCAACAATTTGTTTTGTGGAAGAAATCACATGAATGCTATTGAAGTCTTTTACTCATTTTAATTTAACGACATAATAAACAATATTGCATTTGTTGGGTGACCAGGACAACAGATAATACCAGATAATGTTTACATACGTTTTTTAAAGTACATAATTGTTAGTAAAACAAAATAAAACCGAATGAATACACTTAACTAGAAGAGTATTATACCTCTGGAACGAAATTTACCCGGATTGGTGGATTTAAACCGAACCGGTAAACCGAATCAGTAATTTCGGTTCCTGTACCAAAAGACCTGATTTTTTTTTTGCATTTTTGCACATTCCAGCTTGATTTTGACGGAGTTTTTGGCCAAACATGAAACAAAAGTCATCGCACAACCATCGTATTAACCAGATTTGGTACCCTGTTACCGAAATTTAAATATCCGCTCCGTGGAACGGGTCATGATCCAATTGAGGACATATAAAAATATTCGCTGAAGGAACTAAAGGCTATCCCGGCCGAGGCGTTTAACAAGTGTATGGAAAATTTGATTAACCGTTGGCATGCTTGCATTGACTTCAAAGTAGCCTATTTTGAAGGCGATAATAAAGATTTGTACTAAAATGCATACAAAAAATTCTTTTTTTTCTAACCACTCCGGTTAGAGCCGCTGGCTCCTCTGACAGCGCTTCTTTGCGGTTCTACGGTTCATTTGGCGAGTGTTGTAGCCGCATAATGTACAACATGCATTGAAGATGCAACTGAATTAAATACACGTTCAGGCGTAGGTAAAATTATTAATGGCAACTCTGAAGGAGCAGCCAAACTATTTGCTGGTAGAGCCATGGGTTTGGACTTCTTCCTTTTGGGCGATTGTTGAAAATCGTAGTCACCAAATAATTTCATGTTTTTATCAAACTCATTTGAGAGTTGTTTAACGGTTCTACTTATAGACGAAACACTATTTCGAACAGTACTAAATTAAGGAAACCTATTTTAACCGTAAATTGTGTAAAAACTAAACACTTTCGTGACACAAGAAAACTATTCACAATCTGGTTTTACTGTCTTTACTCATGAAAATTTCAAACCAACCGTAAATTTAGATGCTAAGTCATATGAGCCAACTCTAATGCAAAATATGCTGCGACGAACTCATGCCCAACGATTGGAACCTTATTCTTTATCCTATTTTTAAGAAATGAGAACCCACTAATCATGGAAAAGACACGTAAGTCCAACAAAGACAACCAATATTTGTCGTTTATAAGGACACGCCGATAAGAATGAGGAAGCTCTATTTGAACTTGGAATCCCAGCAAAGAACGTTCGTCGTTGTATGATGACGCTAACACGAGCACAAAGCGTTGTTAGAGTAGCCTAGCATAGCCTAATCTAACAAAGAGAGGTTTCAGGCAGGGTAACGCTATGTCGCAAGACTTTTTTAATCTACTCATGGAGTACATCCTACGCCAATGCCTATACGTAGAACAGTCGGGCACGATCTTGTTCATATATTCTCATACGTTAACGAGTTTTGATGTTTTAAAAGAGGTGGTTAAGCACTACAGTTTATCTGATGTGAGTATATCAACGTTATAGCAAATAAGCAAACTGATTGGCTTGCCAGAAAAGGAGCTGTAACGCCAGTGATGCAATCAGAATCATTTTGTAGCATTTGAATACACACTATATCGGAAGTGCTCCGTAGTAAAACAAATAGGAAAAAGAAATATCACTGGGTCATGAGCCATGGACTAAGTCAAGTGAAGATATTCATAGAAAGTAACAACCCACAGGAAGGATAAATTTCATGTTTCAACTGCTATAAATCAGTTAAGATTTCTGACAGAAATTCTAACGTGATTTCTAATGGGTGTATGCGACTCTTCTGGAAGCAGATTATCCATCCTGAAGAAGGGATCCCTCTTCAAATTCTCATGAAATGTGAAACTGTAGCTAAAGTTAAACTTCGAGTCATAGCCTGGTCGTCTTGCGAACTTGTTTATGAAGAACAAAATTAATTCGATCACATTGCGAACTTTTGTATACTCCGAAATGCCGAGACGCGGAAATGAATACTCGGCGAAATAGGGAACCCAATATTTTCTCTGTTATGTTCATTTTTCCGAAGTTTAAGTTTACAAAATATTGGGAGAACAAATTAGTTCCGTTTTTTTGTGGTCAAAACTGCATTTATTTCAGAACAAAATAAATGAAAACATTAATCAAAGTATTTTATATCGCTGGTTGATAATTTCTGCCACCTCTCTGACAATTTTCGAATACCCGCTAAGTTAGGAGCCAGTATTCGATTTCTAAAGAAGTGAACCCATGACCTGCCACATCGTGCTGCATCCGTCGGAACAACCAATAATAACAAGGATCAAGCTCCGGAGAATACGGCGAGTGTGACAAAATATCCAACTTGAGCGTTTCCAAATATTTTTTCACGACTTTTGCGACATGAGGTCGAGCGTTGCCATGCAGAAGACTAACTTGCAGAGAGACTACCTTGCTCGTATTCCGGCCATTTTTCTTGTAATGCACGGCTCAAACGTGTCAATTGTAGTATATACCGATCGCCCATAGTGAAATAGCCAAGTTGTAGCAGCTCGAAGTACACAACACCTTTTTGGTCCCACCAGATACACAACTTATCAATTTTTTGCTGCGTATGTCGACCAACAATCCATATGCATGTAAGAAATCTGCACTTATGATCGGTTTTAAGACGTCAGCGACAACAAATTCCCAGTCCATTTTTCAGCGTAAGCCGAAGATTACTGTGGAGATTTTTGTTCCATATGTCCTGATTGGTGTTCCATTTGCTGCGCATAGATTGTGTGAGCTTGAAGCGTTGCGATCTGAAGGGGGCAAGATTGAAAAATCAGCACACGTGTCGATAAGGTATGTCACTTTGGTCGTTTGGTCTGTAACGAATAAGCGACGACTTTCAACAGTACCTTCTCCATCCGTCGTCGTTGACAGAGTGGCTACTGGTTTTCCGGTTTAAGTCTTTTATATTCGTACGGCTCGATGCATTTCTTAGCTTTATTGTCGTACTTGTAGTGATACTTACAAAATGGAAAACGCGCAGTTGATTTGGACTTGCTCCGACTTCGACTACTAGAGCGTGAGTTCGATTTCAGCTGTTGCGTTCAGCGGATTGACGTGACGCGTAAGCGCTGTCAGCGTTGTTGTGAACTGTAGACACTACTGAGTATTCTTGAACTTCCATTATCTTGTCTGCTTGCAGTGCCATCTTGGTGGAGTCCCCGTCAACAATTGATATTATAGTGCGCGCGTTTTCGAGCAGTCGTTCCAACCATAACGACTTTAGAGCATCGTCAGCGATTTTATTGCCTGCAAGATCTTTCATTCGTTTTAGCAGCTGTGAAGGTTTTAAATCACCGAGTTGAATATCGCGGATGAGTTTCCTTAGCTTGCGTTGATCAGACAAGAGTCTGTATATTCAGCAATTAACGTGGCTTGAATTGAACCGTACTTGTTATGCTCTGGTGGATTTCTAATTATGTCTGCCACATGGCGCAGGTATTGCGGCTCCAGTGATGCGACAAATTGATGATATTTTGTAGTATCGTTCGTGATACCGGCAACAGCGAACAGCGTTTCCATTGGAATGAAATATATATCCGGTTGTTCCTTGCAAAATATAGATGGTTTGAGACCCACGCGGTATATCTCGCGATCAGCATATGCGTTTGTATGAGAGTTTGAATTCGACGACGTCGCGTTATTATTTCCCGCGTTTTGAGCTGGTTGCGCTTCTGCATTTGCATCCATGTTTGACTTTGTTTTTCTTTTAAAAATTAATATGCGTCGAATAGATTTTTAATGCGCAATTGCGTCAGCCAATATTGCGTTTGCAAAAACAATTTTTTGTACGCGTCGGATATTTTATGCGTTTAATATGCACTCGGCGGGGTCACCAATATAACTATTTGGGTGTGTAGATTCAACTTAACTTTATCTATTTGAAATAGTTACGTTATATTTAAAAAGTTATTAAATTGTAGTATTTATTAATTGTTTTCACTCGGCGGGAAAATTACGCTTCATCTTTATTGCCTTGTCAGGGTTGTCAAACTTACTTCTTGACGTCTGTACAAATAATCTTGTGCTGCCTGTAGGGTTGCCAGATGAATGGTTGCTACACCTTGAATCATTCCTGTGGATTATCATACAGAAACTGCACGCCGAGTCACTCTCAATGAACCCGCAAGATTCTCTTTTGTTTGACTCGTATCATCATCGAGTAACGTCTCCAATTCTCTGTTCTCGTTTTTTTTTTTAGCCTGTCCTGAGCGGAACTTATTTTCAATGCTGAAATCATCATTATTGAAACGTTGAAAACATTCCTTAAATGATTTATCAGTTTGAGCATTGTCACCATAAACTTCCACCAGCATGCGAGACAAACTGAGTATTATTGATAAATGTTTAAACAGCCGTTACTATGAAACATTCAGAGTCTTTTTTTTTCTGAAAACGGACGCACTGATTTGTACAACCGTAATGTTAATTGCATCTGATTTTATACATCCATGGACACCCATCAAACCTAAAATATTAAAAAAAAAGAACTGCGCAGAAATACTAATTTAAAAGAAAAGAAAAAATTGTTGTCAACTAATTTAAGTTGATGCTCTAAATAGAACTTTCGAGCATAAGAAATGATTTTCATTACTATTTCAATTTGTAAATATTAAGTTTTTTTTTTGTTTTTTTGATTAAGATGCAATTAGCTTCTATATGTACCAGAATGTATGTATATACTTTATACATAGCCATACACTACCACAAAAACTAACAAATTCCGTCTAAATGTAGTTTTTGTGTGAACTACTACTAAATTTACTAATTTTACTCGTTTTTTTTTAACTATATATTTATGTGTACTGTACTATATCAATTATATCAATTATAATTAACACGTCATGCTTTAAAATGCTAATGACTACACCGAATTTCACTCACAACATCGTAAAACCTATCGTATTTCGGAAATATGTACGAGTATGTATTTTTCTTGTGCGCCGCATAATAAATGCTGGGAATTTTTCGGCCTATACTTTAAAGACTAATAACGATTTTCACGATGACACTTTACTTGAAATCGACACTTAATTAAGTCTATTGCAAAATTAGTTTAGATGTTATACTTAAGAGCTACTAGGAAACACTTTTATCTACATAGGTCGTCGGTCTTGAGCTCAGATCAGATCGCATCAGTTCAGATCGATTTAGATTTAGATTTCGAATCAACAAATTTCGAATTCGAATTGGAAGTATCGTAGTACACAAATGAAATTTTGGACCGTTGCTTGGTCTGACATTATACGTCGTATTTACAGTATTACTATGTATGTATGTATGTATGTACGTATGTATGTACTATATGTAAAAACAAATCGATCCTAGACTTTGCATTCGTTCGTTAGTATATTAAATAGTATGTATAAAAACAGTTTACGCAAATAAATTATCAAAAAATCCTAGATCTAGTTTCGAAAAATTGCTTATAAAATTGCACAGTTACACATTGGAAATTTAAATTATTTGAGGGTACTCACGCAATTAATTTGCAGACTAGAAAGAATCTGCATTTGTTTCGAGATTTAATTTAGTTAATACAAAATACAAATAAAAATTGAATAGAAATAGTAGAAATGCTGGCAATGTATCCGCCTATCTCTATCGCACTAGCATACATGCATGACATGCCGGTAACGCAAAATATGGCAACATTTAACAGCACGAATGATTTTTTTGACACTATAAGTCAGATTTTATGAAATTTTATAAATGATTGAAAGAGTAAATTCTTTTTTGGAATCTGACTCTTTTTTCTTATATGAAGTTCTGCATCACCCTGTTGTAACATACAAAAGCAAACTCAGTCTAGAAATCAGTTGCGTGAGTACCCATATTATAAATAAAATAGAATAGAATTAATAGAATTAAAACAACTTTAAAATCGGAGACAAACTCACAGTAAAGATTCACTAAAAAACGAAAACACGTACTCAAAAATTCATTATAGGTATAAAAACGTAACCTTCTTCTTCTTCTTCTTCTCATTTTGTTAGTTTTAGTATTTGATTTTTTTGTTTTTTTTTTTGTTTTTTTTTTGATTTGGATTGGTTGTAAAAGTATTTGATTTGATTTGATTTGATTCGATTTGATTTCGATTAAATGCATTAAAAACAGGTGAACAGGTTGACTTTGATTTTGCTTATGCTGATTTTTTTGATCAGATGGTAGTAGTAGTACGAGTAGTAGTAGAAGTACGGGTACGAGTACTTATTCCGGGGCACAATTCTGCGCGCTGCTCTCGCTTTAAATGTAGCGGAGCTCGTTGTTATAGAAAGCGGTCAGACTGTAGTGACGCGATCTATTTCAACGTAGCGCACAGAATTGTCGCTTTGTCAGCAAATCACCTCCTTTTCGTCGAGCACAGCCGTATCCATGGAACTCAGCGATTTTAGGCGTGTTTGTAGCACTGATGAACCACGCAGTTTTCGCTTAATTTTTCTGTAAATTAAGTAAAGCAGAGAAATATACATAAGATTAAGACTCGTATGAAAAATGAGTATGAAAGAATTATGAAGAATTAAATTTCATCTATGAGATTTATCTAAACTTACTTGTAGGCAAATGCTGCAAATCCACAGCAAAATAGCACAATAATCAGACATAATGTGGCTAGTATCTCAGCGGGCAGTTTCATGATGGCCGAACAATGTAGAAATGCTTCGTCAGCGCCGGAGGGACAGTGTTCGATACCATCGCACCAAACGCTTGCATTGACACAGGCGCCCAGCTCAGCGCACTTATACTGACAATCATCTGTAAGGACATTAAATAAGACATTAAAATAAGTAGTAATATTATTAAAAAAAGGAGCTAAGCGAAACAGTCGTTTGCAAGGCTAAACTCCAAGTGCATAAGAGAAGTCTGGCATCTTTGCTTTCAGTTCTGACGTACTACATTAACTAGCGAATAAAACTGAACGAAAATCCGATCTACATAAATTGGACCTTAGAATCTACACAGATGATTCTGCGATGTTGTCTGAAAAGAACTCCATAATAGCATTTTCCTATCACTAAAATAGAGTTTTGCAAGCTGAACTTTTTTATTACCATTGTTCGTACTCCACTACAAATTAGTGCAAGAATGTACGACACATCTGTAAGGTGTACGGGCGGTAAGGTGTTTCCTTAAAAAAAACAACAGTTTTTTACGACTTTCAACCAAACAAATATCCCAAATGGTTTAAAAGTAAGGAATAAAACGTACGTACCGAAAAGTGTATTTCGATATAAGGTTCTATTATCAATTTATTTTGGTTTTCGGTTTGGGTACGGTGCTTGGATTTTAGATCCGGTATACCGATACGGTACCGGTCACTATTAAAATTCTTGAAAAAGAGGAGAATAACTGTTGCCAACGTACTTATTCATCAATATCTATTTAGTCCTCTTCAAAAGAAATTCCCCTCAGATATAATACACTTGTGCTAGCACTTTTTCCAATTCTGATATGCGCTTTCTCGTATGGCCTTGACCTCTTCCAGCGATACGGTCTTTATCTCCTCAAAAGTGATAAAACGGCGTCTTTTCAGTTTTGGGAACAGAAAAACTTGCAGAGGACCAAGTCCGGTGAATACTGTGGCTGAGGCATGATTACGATGCTACTTTTGGACAAAAAAAGTATTGTGTTGCAGAACCCATGAATTGTTTTGCCACAAATCCAGGCGATTGGTTCATGCAAACGGTGCATATCTAAGGTAATATTATTATCATATTATTGATCATAAGACCTTCAGGAAGAAACTCACGATGCACCAGGCCATTGTAATCGAAGAAAATAGTGAGCAAAACCTTAACATTTGACCGAACTTGGCGTGATATCTTCGGTCTTGGCTCTTCTGGCCGCTTCCATTGGCATGATTGGGATTTGGTTTTGACGTCATAACCATAAACCCATCAGTTATGACCGTTTTGAGCAAGTCTGGATCGTCGTTGACGTCACTCAACAGCTTCTGAGCGATACTGATGCTACGGTTCTTATGGTCTAAATTTAGGAATTTTGGAACAAACTTCACTGCTATACGTGCCATGCACAAAACAACCGAAAAATTTGCATGGCATGAGCCAACCGATATGCCAATATGCCGACATCCACAGTAACTTCTCTATTAGCGCTTCGACGATTATTTGTAACATCGGTAATCCCATAATGTATATATAAGTTCTTGACTAGACGAATCGAACCGGCCATGTCAGTGACTGTCCGTCTATATGTCTGTCCCCTGTCTGTATGAATCAAACCTAGTCCCTCAATTTTGAAGATATAGATCTAAAATCGGTTATGGATACTTCATATGCTCCCAAGCTGAATGTATGTTTATAAACTTGAAAACAAACGCTCTACGCTTACTTGCATATCTGGAACGAATAGTTCTGGGAAATTTGTGGAATTTTCTAACTATATATGAATGTTAACAGCTGTTTTTTGTTTTCCTTTGAACATTATGCATAAGTAAATGTTTTTCTTGGAAATAAAATAAAAGTGAGAACCGAAACTATATCGGTACAAATACATGTATTATGGTTCCGGTTCCGGTTCTGTTCTTTCATTTTATTTTATATCGGCAGAAGGTTCCGGTTTTAAGAAAATCATATATATTGGTACTGGTTCCGTTTTCGGTTCTCTATTTGAATCGTTTAGTTTCGGTTAACGGTTCCGGTTCCGGTTCCGGTTTTATAGCCTGATAAAAAGTATATGTAATCTGTTTGCTGTCCTTGATGTGTGCTACCATCTCGAGAGAGCAAACCGCTTTCTCGGATGAAATATTTTTAATGCAAAAGATCTTAAATCATTTCATTATACTTACCAGCCAAGCTTAGCATGGGCCTGGGTACCAATTCCATCCAATTGAATGTAAATTCGCCATTCTCAGGTCGGAGAAATTCCACGCTAATTGATTTTGAACGATTTATCAGTGCAAAATTGGGACGCTCATTCCAACCGGAACTGAAAATCTCTACATATTCATATGCCTTAGAATCGGGACCGAGTGGACAGGCTGTTATGGTAAGACCTAAAATTGAAAGTTGAAAAAGAGTAAAAAATTTATGTAATCAAATAGAATAAGACATAAATTGAAAATATATTTTTCGAGAAGTTATAGTAAAACTAACCTTCCGATGTAGTGAGTACTGCACGTGCCTTTGTCTCACAGCGATAAGACTTGGTTGACATGACGGTGGTATTCAAAGCCCTCTTCGGATTATATTTGCGTAAAAAGATCGCCTTCAAACGTACATATAAGAATTTATTGCCATTTGAGGGTTCAATAAGCCAAGGTCTGGTGCGGCACTCCAGCTGTGTGTGGTAATTAATGAAAAAAGTAAGGAGTTAGGTAGTTAAGAGTCTTACATTTTTGGTTGAAGTCGCATAATAAATGAAGATTTTCATAGAACACAACTATATTACTACGTATACTTTAAACTTACATCGCCAAAGGTCATATCGATAGTACCACTCGGACCAAATTTGCGTCTACCATCCTTACAGCTGGTTGGCGCCTTAACAAACTCGAACATGCCCTCGAAATTCGCCGTATCCGGATCATCCACCGTGGTCATATTATACGCAGTAAAATGCACCTCAAGATCGCGACTTGTCGATGTGTACTCCACTGGCAGATGCGATGTATTCGATGAATTGCAAAGACAACCGCGTGGCAATAAAATCGAATCATGATAAGGACGTTCGAATATCTCCACACGTACATTTGTATCGCCATAGCAGAAGGAACGATTGATGTCCTCATCCACCCTTGACATGCAATGTCGATTGGCTGTTGTCACCTTGCGCAGCTTGACACGCACACGTTCGCCTCGTTGTCCTTCGAACTTGTAAATGCATTTCAGATGACGTGTGCCGCCGCGGCCAAAAAGAAAGATATTGCGCACGCTGCGAAATATAGCAGGATCCTTGCGATCCATCATGCTGCTGACGAATTTGCGATTGCAGTCGTGTTCGCCGCCGCCCATGGGCAAACCATCCTGATGCAAATCTACGAATTCGTATTTAAGTTTAAAATCGAGCGGACGCAGCACCGTGGACTCTGTATTGCGTAGCTCCAGCGTAATGGCATCATTACTGGAGACATAACTCTCCGAAATGGTGCACGGACGCGCATACGTCTCATTAATGTTTGAACGATCGCAGGTACGCGGAATCGTGCCGCGACAGAAACGTGCAATGACATTTGTAGTATTCAGTGGCATGCCATACGTATGCATGCCGTGTAGCGGATGCTGCTGCATAGGCGAATCCGAAGCGCTGTATGCGAATTGGTATTTTAAGCTAGCACATATTTGAAGTTATTTAGATGTTACTTACCAGTTTAAGTCCTTGCAGACGGGTGGCTCACGCAGCGCACCATCCCAGATGCGTAACATGCCGCTGCAATCCTCGTGCGTTTGCAGCACACCAATTGCACCGACAGAGGTCTCATCCATCTGTCCGAACTCGGGATCCAAATTGAATTTCAAGACCGATATCCAGACTTTAAAGCGTGAAGGCGGTGGATGCAGTCCAGTTTGACCGCTTGTGCGTCGCGATAAACTCAGATGATCAAAGGTCTTGAACACGCCGATGCCTTGCAGATGATACAGACAAGTACTATTTGGCGCCAGCGAATGCTTTGGATTTTCAAGTAAGCCGCGTCCGGTGCCACGTATCCAGAATTCACACGGTTTCTTATTTTTCGAATAGGTTGGACTTTGTATATCAACGAATTTGACCTCAACCTGCGAATTTTGTTTTTGCAGTTATTCCATTTGTGCTCTTGCTACAAAGAACTTACCTCAAGCTGAAAGCCATAGAGCGGCAGCACCTGCGACGATGAGCCTGTAAATGTGCCAAATGGTGAAGTGCTAAACTCCACAAGCAGCTCTGGTCCACTCGAAACTGCCGAGGGTACTGATTGACCACCGCCGCAGAATTTAAGCATAATGGGATCACGTGTTGTATAGCCATCATAGACGGTGACATAGTCCTGTAATTAGAGTGAGTGGTGTGATGAACGTGCACGGGGCGGAAGATAGTTGGTGTTTTCAACAAATGTGAGGAGCATAAATTCATATAGGACATTTAGAGAACTTAAGTGCTCCAATAAAAACTCGTAGGGATAAAGACAGAGACAGAGACAGAGAGAGAGAGAGAGAGAGAGAGAGAGAGAGAGAGAGAGATTTAGAGAGATACGACGAAGAGTAGACAGTAGTAGAAATAGATGAAGTTAGTGATATACTCATATGGGAAGCATAAAAAGTGCTGTCACATCTAATTATAAATATTACGATACATGTTGAAGGGAAGAATTTTTGAGGTGCACTTGGATTCAATACTATATACGATACTTGATACTGTAATATGCCAAAACGTGCTTTATTCAATGAGTAAATCTCTTAGTTATTTGCAAATGCCTTTGGCTTTAACTAAATTGATTATGTGCAAGTATGCAATGAATATTTATGTATCCACTATACGGATGTATAAATAAATAAATATGTAAACAGAATTTTCATTACGCATTTGTTTTGTGGTCTGCGTCCATTTCGGAGGAACAACGTAGAGGTGAGCGTTTTAAAATGCTACTGCACAAAACATGACAAATTAGTTTTGTGGTTAAATTAGGTGAGTATTTATATGTAGGGATAGGTGTATGTATTGTATTAGGTATGCATCAGTATATGGTAAAATGGAATAAAAATGTTTAGAGATACAGTGTTATATGTGGCAGGTAATTTATCACCGCAAATTTATTGATTACACAAATTCTAACGCTAAATGAAGTTTTTATTTGGCTTGTGTAGTTGTTTTTCCTTGATCAAAAGCAAATTCGCAGAACCACAATTTGGAAAAAAAAAATATAAATAAGTATTCAGCAAAAATTTTTAAACAGCTTTTCTTTGACAGCTTGCTAATGAACACATCTATAAATTATTGTATAATTTACTGGTCCTGCAGCTTGAACTAAAATAATTGAAGTAGTTGGAAAACGAACCAAATTATTTTAGGTGTTGATTACGAAAATTGTGAATCGCTTCAGGAAAACTATCGATAGCACTATCGATAGTCTTCGGCTATCTATCGATAGTCTTCGACTATCTATCGATAGTCTTCGGCTATCTATCGATAGTTTTCTTCGATTACATATCGTTATTTTTAAGTAAGTTATAAGTTAAGTAAGTAAAATATACAATTTTCGAGAAATTGGTAGTATTGACACGCTTGACTGTAAAATACGCAAGTACTGACAACGTACGACATATGGGTTTTTTTTTTCAGTCAGATTATCGCTACCGAATGGCATACGTTCAAAATGTCTTACTTTATTCAAAACATCAGCTAGTAATAGGTAGGGGGTAGAATAAGACAGTACCCAACAGTAATGTTTTTACTTATGAAGTAGATTTCGAAAATAACATTTATTTTTCGAAAATAAATTTGGCCAAATTATTTGCATCTTGCGTAAATTTTTATGAATTTAAGTATTTTTGTTTAACAATTTGCTATTTCAACCACTCTGTGAATTGAAATTTTAGGTTAATCTCTCTTGGTGTAATTTTCACGACTTTGAAATACATTAGCGAATACGAATTATCAAGATATGCTATTGGATGAATAATATTGTGTAGTGTATTTCACGACTTAACAATTGTATTGCAATAAATTCATTTTGAGTAGCCCTGCAGTATAAATCGATTTTTGGTCCGCTATCGATCACTTTTTGTTTGTTATCGTTACTTTTGTCTTATTTATCGGACAGCTGCTATATGTTGAACAGGTGGACAGTTCATTCATTTGCGCAAATGTAAACCCATAAAAACTATAAATCAGAAGAAAAACTTGACTGAGAGCGAGCGCCGCCGCAGTAGAAAAACACTAGCCAATCCATGAATGTGTAATATGCACGTTTGCATACCAAATTTTAGTAAAAAATTTCAATTTTGTTTGTTTTCATTTTGCTTTTGCTTTACTTTGTTACCGCAATTGTAAAGTCCAGTTGACAACTATCTTTGAAACATATAGTGTATAGGGTCGTCGAGTTAGGCAATACGTCTATAGGTCTAATAGCAGTCGTGACATTTAGAACGAAAATATAGTGTGAACAAAGATATAGGCAAGCCGTCTCTAATATACTCGAGTTGCATCACGACTTAGAATTCTAAAACGATTATTGTGTTCTGTGAATTCAAGTATTATTAGCTTATTTAAGTTACATTTAAAGCAACTATGACGAGAAATTGTGTAATGAGTTCCTAATATTAATTACACTTGTTTACAGCAAAGACATAGAAACTTTCTTTTACACTTTTTTAAAGTAATTTGGGTGCGCTGAACACGATAAATATACTGACTTTTTTCATTTGGGTCTTTCACCTTTTTTCATTTGGGTCCTTCACCTAGTTAGCAGTATATTTATTTTTTTTTCGATATATGATTTTACTTAAACTAGCGTTAAGACTGAATGGCAACTCCAATCGAAGCGAACTATACGAGTATAATGCTAGAAAGATAATAAGCAACCCTTTTAACGGTAACCAGTTCGTTTCGATTGAATAAAAGCTGTGTTAAAAAAGTCGGAGGTAAGTTGGAATGGGAGATACCCATTATAGTGGAAGGGACATGCCCTTTTGTATATGCATGTGAATCGCCCATTAGTATATGTATGTGAGGCGGCCGTGCATAAAAATCCAACATTTCGAATTTAAAGTAAATTTTGATTGAACTAAAGAAGTATTCATACAAAAGCACTAAAATGGGCTGAGTGTTTGTATGGAGCCTACCCCAAAAAGTGACCGGGATATGCCTGTTAGTATAAGTGTACGAATAAAAAGCATCTATATCAAATTTTAAGCAGATTTTGACTTCAATAAAAAAGTTTTTTCATACTAAAATGCAAATGTGGGCGGTAGGTTTGAGGGAGTTGCATATCAATATGGATACTACATAGACTTGGCACCGGAAGAAGCTTAAATACTGATAGCCAGCTATATATATATATAAATTGTTAAAAAAAAAAATGCTTTTATCAAACGGACTGACGGACATGGCTAGATTGACGAGCTGATCAAGAATATAAACGTCAAGGGGTCTGCGATACCCGCTTTAATGCAGTATAAACTTTCAGACAAATATAAAATAACATGTGAATGGAGTAACAACAACAATGCAAATTGATGTTAAGTATGCAAATCTTAACTAAATTCCTAGTTAACTGGATATAGAGCCGTGAAGTTTATGGATGAAATGTTGAAGAAAAGCTTAGAAAGACTAAATTGAATAGGTAAGAATAGTCGTTACGAGTCTCTTATTTATATTAACATTTTCATTGAACCTAATGAAGAATTGCATCGATCACATCCAGAATCTACGAAGCTTCTGGTTTTGATACGATAGTGATACGATAGTGAATAATATAGTCGAGAACCTTGACTCTATTTTTTTGTTTCAATTTAATTTCTGAGATTATTATTATTCCAGATTAAGGGTAATCGATTGATTTCAATTGCTTACAAATTAAAGGATAATTAATACTAAAGTGCGAGTTAAGAGGTTGCAATCTAATTATTGCTGCAATGATCCTGGACATGCTGCAAAAAAATTTCTTGAACACCTATTTAACTGCATGTGATCTATATATCTGGTTATTACTATCCTTAGGTTAGGTCAGAATGGTCGGGTGAGTTGCAAACGCCCACCCAACACTTAGACAGCACACTGCCCGTTGTGATAGCATATGAAGACTTCGAACCTTTTCCTTTTACAATCACTGGGAAGATTTTACATAGTACACTAAATGTTTTACCTCTAGCTTAAAAGTGTTAGAAATATCATTTAAGACGTAGTCCTCCCAGTTGCTAGAATCTACTCTTAGACAGTGTGCAGTAACATAGAAGGTGATGGATGGTTTCGGATTGCTCGCAGTTATCACAGCTCTAACAAAATCGAAATATTGCATTATATAACATTTGAAAGGACCTATATATTGGCGTTTAAGTTATTTCTTTGCGATTTATTTCCAATTAAAAAACACGAGTCGGGTAGACGGACACAGTTGGTTTTCATTTCAAAAGTAGAGAAAGAAAAATATTTCAGTCTTATTTGTAGGTTCCCAGTCTCCTGGCAAACTGGCCTATTAACTCCTATTAAAATTTCTACATCTTTTCTACTCATCCTAAGTAGGGATTGAGTTCTATTCCGGTCATACTTAGGCCACGCCTGACTTGAAGTGCTGCACGTGGTAAGTCTATACCTTCTATTATTTTGGTTTTGATTTGCAGCTTATCCTGTCGAATATGGGTCGTTGTACTTAGTCTTGCAAGTTCACATCTTTCTCCATTTGGGATTGTTGAGTGTCCCATTGTCTCGTTCTTCCAATAAACACATTCTTTAGGACTGATGTCCGCTATTGGTGCATTTTCCCTTCCTATTAGGTACATGAGTATTGGTCACACTACGGAAGTATAAGACCAGTATATAATTGCTGAAGAGAAACTCCATATTTTGCCTATTGCTTTTTTTTCACGCAAAGAGCGCTACTTTTTCATTTTCTACTCTACTTTGTTCTTTAATGTTATCATTCGGCAAAAGCTGCCTATCCAGTATTATGCCCAGGAATTTAACTCTAAATTCGAATGTGCGATGTACTCCATTCGATTAGGGAGGAATTAAGTTGAGTATCTTGTACCTTATTGAAAATAGTATAAGCTCAGTCTTAGTGGGATTTTCTAAGCCTGAAGAGTCTGCCCAGCTAGAAAGATCTTTAAGTGCTGTTTCCATTAGGTCACAGAGTTTTTGTGGGAATCTGCCACTTAATGCCACTGCTACGTCATCAGCATTGTCTGTAACGTGATAGCTACTCTCTTCCACGCGCGTAAGCATATTATAGATCACCAGGACTCGTAGAAGCACCTTTCTTTTGACATATCTGAGAGCGATCGACTCTCCAAAAGCGGCTATAACAGCCTTGCAGCACAGCAGTTGACTAATTAGGCTTACCAGTGAGTCACTCATTCCCAGAACTGTCATAGCCCTTTTTATAGCTTATGGATTGATGTTATTAAAATCTCCCTCTAGAAGCAGGAAGGATAATAGCGTATATTCCTTCTTATGCAGTAAGCTTACTATTTATGTAAGGACATGCAAGGCCATCTTTGTTTAACTACCCTTGCAAGCTGCATGATTCATTATTGTCTTTGACACCACAATAAAAAAAAATTAAATTTCCTGAGGAACGTCGCAGTTTTGCGGCTGATGGTGAAGTCAGAATTTCGATGTAAGATATTGTCTTTTTCTCTACCTCTAATATAAAACCTATCTTCGGATATCCTGTAGTCAGTGGTCATTTTATAATCACAACAAAATAGATATTTCAATGTCACGTTTTCTTTGTTTTTGGTATATTTGCTCATGTTCTGTAACACTTTTTTCATATGGTCGGTCTGAAGGACATCTCTTATGAGAATAATAGATGTTTTGCATCGTTGTGCCAATATCAAAAAAGTTTAAAATAATGTTCTATTTAAACAGTTCTCGGTTTTATAGCTTATATATTTATAGATGGTGTAAAGCGATTGAACATTATTGAAAGTAGATAGTCTCAACATAAATCAATATTGAGTGCAATATATCATCTAAAATTAAATTCGTTGCTTTTACCACTTAAATTCGATTCAGGCTTAAAATAATTTTGGTTTAAATGTTGTGGAAGAAAGTACATGGTCAAGGCAAACAAATGCAATCGTAACTGCGATTATTCACACGTGCCGCATGAGAAATTGCTGGCATTTGGCCTGGTCTAACACTCTGCAAGTTCAAAGTGCAGCAGGCAGAAGTGTACACACACACACACACACATTTCAACTCCCATACACTAAAACTATTTGGCAAAGCTAAGTCCAAAAACCTACAATCTGTGAGGATGCACAGACCGATAAACGAAGGCAAACCAGACAAATGCATAGAACTGCGACCAGCATGCTGCGGAATTTCCGAAATCCTTCTAAATGGCGTACTCAACGCGTCATAGCAAAGCGCACCAGGACTTGTACTGGGATAGCAAAAAGCGTGCGCGAACATTTAAAAAGCGGAACGGATTGCTATTCAACTGAATAAGCAAGAAAAAAATTGTAGAGTTCGTGTTGTCCAATGATGACGACGATGTCGGAGGACATTGATGCCATGGCTGCTGAGGCATAGCCACCAACAACAACAACAACAGCAACAACAAAAACAACATTTAATGGCGTCAAGCAACGAATTAGCAGCGTCAGATGAGCAGGAGCGGAGTAAAGAAATCGAATGGCACAAATGCGCAGAATTAAGGAATGAACCAAAGGGATAACTTTTTATGGAAGCATTTCGTTTGAATGCGGACAAACCGGCAGCAAAATGACAGGAATGAGCAAAGAATCCTGCTACGAAAACGGATTTTGTTGCAAAATGTAAATTGAATAGTTTAAGAATGCACAATACCAGAAGCACTGAGAGCAACACGCGTGACCACTTGCAATGCTAATTCAGCACAAAAAAAAAAAAAACAGAGGAAGTGTACTCTGAATGGCTTCAATTGTGATTCTCGAGTAGAGTTGGTTTGGTTCAGCAGTAAACGACCAACAACGACCGCCAAACACTTAACGGCATCAAAAGAAGTAGTTATAGGGAAAAAATGGTTTCTTGCACTTTTGTGCTTGCCCACTGTGGAAGTGGAATTCATCATAGTCGTTGTTGATGTCCTTGTAAAGGGTGTTTCTTTTTTGTCCGCTAGATCTTCCAATGTATTTACATTTGTTTTTATTATTATTTTACAAGTCAGCCAGAAGAACTCCTGCTTGTCAAATTAACATATTTTGAAATCTGGTCTATGTGTTGCCTTTCCCAAAAGGAAGTATACTATTCGCACCTGTATAAAGTTGTTTATTTCATTACAGTAAGATTTTTTTTTCGATGAGATAAATCATTTCAGACAGACGGACAATTTGATCGCAATCTGCTGCATAAGCCGTCTGTACATTTTGACTTGTACAGCCAAGTGTTGCCATTCATATGAGCGAATTTCTATTTCGCCTCGACTTTCCCGATTTTCTATCTTATTTGTTCCTTCATTCTCAACAAAAGCTATGCCATTTCGAAGATTATGACCTCTACTATTCTTCTAACCATGCCCTGTACTTCTAAAATGTATAATAACAAAAACAATTAATACAATATTTTTCACATTTTCCACATTCTGTTTTAAAATTTGAACGGAAATCGAAATATTGCTATATAACCGTTGAAAGGACCTATATATTGGCGTTTAAGTTATTTCTTTGCGATTTATTTCCAATTGAAAAACTCGAGTCGTGAGGACGGACACAGTTGGTTTTCATTTCAAAAGTAAAGAAAAAAAAATATTTAAATCTTCTTATTTGAATTATATCGATTTCATGTTAATTTTATATAAATGAATGTTTAATAAAAACCCACCTTGTCCACTACACAAGTGTGTGAAACACCCTGTGTTACTGAGGATCCGTTGCTAACTTACTTTCCACAAGAATTTTTGCCACTCTTGATAGAATTTGACGATTTGAAATCACTTGAGATTGAGCCTATGAATTTCGTATTGCTCAATGGAACTAATTCAAATCAAAAAATCCATCTAAACGTAAACCAATTCGTCGAATTTACTTTCGTAAAATATTCCCGAAAGTAGAAACCGGAACAGGCTTGTATACGCTCCTCGCCACTTGAATAGGACACCCCTTAAGTCTGTTTTCCAACTTCCACTGATCCCAAACCAAGCATGCTAGATACTTTATTTTTTTTTTTTAAATTAAAGTTCATTTAATTGTTGTAATTTGACCAGAAGAAAGATTTAATGCTAAAGCTTTAAATATTAACAAAGAATTATTAAGCAAACTTGAATAGGACACTTTAACTTTTCTTCTCTAAAACTTCACATATCAGGTTAGGAAGGAATACGTACCAATTGGCCCAATAATTTAGTGAAATAGAGCTCCAAGCTAATTCGATGGCTTGGGTTTGTTCGGGTATACTGGAATATTGTTGTCCTGACCCATAAACTTAATGTGTCAACCATCCCCAAACATTTGCGATGCTATTCACATTCGGCGAGTAGGGCGGCCAGCTTTATAGCTCCACATCTTGGCTATATAAATGCACAGTAGAGGCCCAAAAAGGTTATGAAAGTATAATAAGGTCTCATTGTAAGACAACGCATTCATTGTGGTTAAAAAAAAATTGTAATTTGCAGTTGCCTTTATACGAAATGGCCGCACACCTTAACACCTCCAACTCTACTGTGCAGCCGGTCCAAATGATGAGTTTCTTTGCGGAGCTCATGGAAATTGCAGCCTTCCAAATTAAATTATTTTTCGTATGGGAAGACCACGCGATGCCACTTCGAAGTCCAGGTCACATGTGCGCGACAAAAAGTGGAACGTTGCGTGTTTTGTAGCGGATTATGGGGTGGCAATAAATCTTCTTTAGCAATAAATCTTTCCTCTGGTCAAATTAATTAAAAAATAATTAAATTAAAAAAGAATTAAGTCTCTAGCATGCTTGGTTTGGGATCAGTGGGGACAGAATGTAGACTCAATGGATCTCCTATTC
Organism: Leucophenga montana; assembly: GCA_035044765.1. Classification (NCBI taxonomy): domain Eukaryota; kingdom Metazoa; phylum Arthropoda; class Insecta; order Diptera; family Drosophilidae; genus Leucophenga; species Leucophenga montana. Next base: position 771,324 of record JAWNNQ010001349.1, on the reverse strand, counting down.
AAGTCACGAGTGTTAAGTGTATCTAAACAGTCACAGTCACATTATATTCTTTTGGAAACTATTTTTGTGAATAGGCAATGTGTGAATACTCTAACCATAAAAAAAAAAGTTTTCCATAGCTCTTAAAAAAGACACCCTTTATAAGTAAATCTATTCATGGCAGTTTAGTTGCCGCCGAAGATGCCTTCATTCTGGGCGTATGATGAATATGATGTATACGCATGCTTAAGCTATAATTTACACTCGATTTACATGCGATCAAGGACTCAACTGTAGACTGCAGCAGCGCATAGAACACGGACACGTTTCGGCACTTTGCTGTCGCTATTACTGCAGGAAGTTGTTTCTAAAGTGGACATACTGCCATTACCACCGACTGACTGCAATGTCCTTGAGCATTTTGATGTCCGCTTGAGCGTTTGCTTCAGCACAGCCATTAAGTGGGCGTGTGTGTTTTTGTGTGTGTGTTTGCTTTTTATTAGATTTATGTTGTTTGCATGCATGGCCTTCATTTATCTATTCTATGGTAAGTGCAATGACAGATTTGCCAATAAATTCATATTTTCCTAGCATAATTTCGCTAATAATGAATATTTTATCAATATTATTGTAATCTGTCTGCGACAGGATGAGCATATAAAATGTTGCGTATGCGTTGATATTTTAGTCATACATACACGTTCACGTACACGTATTTGTTATTTGGTTTATTTGCGTTATTAGCTGCGGTTTTGTTCTTTTAAATAAATGTTTATTATAGTTAGATACAATATATTATATATTATATATTTATATTTGTTTTATTTGTAGTGAATAACAATGTGTGAGAGTCATGATTTATGGACTTTGTGGTATATATAAATTATAGATAGAACTACAGAACGATTAATTGTTTACGTTTGCACTTATGTATATCGATAGATAGAATAAAAGTTGGTGCTAACTACATAAATTAAATGTTAAATTTATTATTGTTTTAATTTTATTTGCTTTGTGTAATTAGTTGATGCTTGTTAAAATGATTGATCGATTCAGTTACCGTCGATTTCCATTTCGGTTTTACACTGTCCTATTAAAGAAAGTATATACAGGAAATATTCGAACATTATTTGATCAAATAATTACAAAGTAGAAAGTAAAGAAAAAGTTTTGCATATAAAGTTGTTGAATATATATACTAAACAGCGAAATATTAAGGCTGTTCACAGTCTAATCCTATCGTTGTATAATTGTATATTGTAGAAAAATAACGAGAAAAAAAAACCGTGAACACACTTCGATAACATTTTGTTCGATATTGTTGTAAAAATCAGTAATATTATATACAACACAGTATGTCATGTTAATACATATCACTTTAATATACCTGAAATTAAGTGAAAAATGATGATCAATCAATGAATTAATGACTAAGAATAGTTAGGTTTATTCCAAATGTTTTAAAATTCCTAAACTTTGGGATTTCGGTTAGATATAATTTAGACACAAAGCCTTAAAGTAAGCATCGGAGACCCAGTAGAATCAATAACTTTGCGATCAGCACTACAATACTGTAGTGTATTCATACATATTTAATAACACAACCAAATATGCAACACTTTGTTGCAAACAAACAAACTTAAATATGCGTATTCAAGCAAATATGATCGCACATATGTACGAGGGCTGCTATTTATATTTCGGGAACTGACAACACTAATGCCAAAATCTAAAGTCTGGCAACACCATAATAAAGTTTGACATTGTTTGGCATAAACGTACTCACAAAGTTTTGATGTACAATTGCTATTTGTTTTGTTTACAGTGAGTTAAGAAAAGCAATTTGGCCAAAAAATGTAAATTTCAAGAGAAGGTTTTCGTTGGATTATTTTTCACAACTTTCGACGTGGATTATCTGAACAAGAATGTGTCAATGAACTCATTTCTTTGTATGGCGTTAAAGCACCATCAAAAACCACAGTAGATCGCTGATATAGTGAATTCAGTCGTGGTCGTAGTTCGGTCGCCGTGGAATTCCGTGAAGGTCGTCCAAAATCGGTTTCTGTGCCCAAAAACATCGATGCAGTGCGTGAACTGATATTGCAAGATCGTCATGTGACATTTCGTGAGATAGAAGCATCTTTGCACATTAGTTCCACTTCAATACATTCGATTTGAAGGAACACTTAGCTGTAAAAAAATTTGCTCTCGTTGTATACCCCATAATATATCAATAGCTCAAAAAAAGGCTCGCGTCGATTGGTGTAAGGAAATGATTAAAAAGTTCGACTGTGGTGCTTTATAAGACGTGTATAAAATCGTGACAATTGACGAATCATGAATATATGCGTATGAGCCGGAAACAAAACAGCAATCGACCGTGTGGGTATTCCAAGACGAGCCAAATCCAACAAAAGTTGTTTGTGGAAGAAGCACAGCGAAGCAAATGATCGCCTGTTTCTTCGGCCGAATGGGTCATGTGGCCACTGTACCGCTTGAGCACCGTAGGACGGTCAATTCTGAGTGGTACACGACCACTCGTTTGCCGGAAGTTTTCGGAGAATTTCGTAAAACCAACTGCCAAAGACGAATCATTCTCAATCATGACAATGCGAGCTCTCACACATCTCGTCAAACAAGTGCATTTTTGAGCAGTCAAAACATCGAATTAATGACTCATCCTCCGTACAGTCCTGATTTGGCACCCAATGACTTCATCTTGTTCCCGAGTGTCAAAGGTAAACTGCGTGATCATCAAGGGGAATATTTTGAAAAACAATAAAGCCATTTTCACTTAAAAATTTTTGTTATTATTTGCTATTCCCGTACACATGTACACATGTACTGTATACATACAGTACTGCGCACATAAGTAATATGAAGCCACTTGAGCAGGCCAAGCAAGCGTGGGACCGTTGACCGACGGCATAATGATGAGCTTGCGCTTTAGCCGCTCAAACAGTGAGCGCACAAATGTATGAGTACTCCCGCTCTCCCTCTCTTTGTAGCTGCATAGCTTAAGAATATGTAAGAAACACAAATAAAATTATTTTGAAATGAACCGTAAATAAGGACTGACGTGCGTATTTTAAAAATTATTAATGGAATAAACTAACAACATTTCTACATGGCGACCGTGTCAGGAGTACACGAACAATCATTAACAATTGAGCAGCTGGACACTAGACAGACACTAGCGCGGATACTGATGGAGTTAAAATCAACTTACAAACGTGCACTGGAAATGTAGAATAAAAACTAATTAACTGGACGGACTGATGCTGCAGCTGAAGTGGATTAAACATCTTGTTACTGCACTGGACTGGATGGAAATTAATGAAAAAGCTAAAGTTCTGAGTGAGTAAGGTGAAATTTTGTGTGTCGCAAATGTCTATACGCATCACGCTTGATGAGTATAGGCATAGAAAACTAACAACCAGAGCACCGGTTGTTAGCGAAAAAATTATAAAAAATAAAACCAATAAATTGTGGTGGCATACAGCTGCGTATAAAGAAACGCAAAGAGCTGAGATATGCAAGCTGTTGTATAATAGCAGCAAGTACCCGACTTGGGAAGCTTCAAAGAAACTAGCCGACGAGCTAGACTTTCTACCAGAAGAAGCAAAGCGACTAAAAAAACACAGAAAAAACACCTGCTCCTCAATTTATAAAAAACTTAGCTAACATCCAACAGAAAAAATTACAAAACCACTACCGAAACAAAAAGAGAAGTGCCCTAAAGACTGCGCTGGACCACTATCCACCCCGGCCTGTGCGATGACCTGCACCGGCAACGCTGACCACTCCAAGGCAGCCAAATAAGACGGAGAAGACGCAGCAGCCTATCGAACTAGAAAATAAATGCGTCAAGGTACTAACAACATTTCTACAATACAAGTCAATCTTACCATGTTCATCTGTCTGGGCAAGAGTATTGAACCCTTTGACGACCGCTTCTAAACCGTTAGGTAATTCGCGAATCCGTTACCGGATTCGTATTTAGCGACCCCAAATTACTAAAGAAAAGTGTTGCGAAAAACAATGTTGAACAGTCATCCCAGGATGATCAAGGATGATCAAATCAAGGGACCTATATATACACCAATGGTAACTGTTTGCGTAAGTTGGCAGTACGCGAAAGCACGATGTATCACCACTTTTGGTAGGAAAAATTGTTGTTGACATGCGAGCGTATCGAAGAAAGTGAAAAATGTAATTGTTATCGATTTGTGTAGAATTTAATCAATTTTTCGAGAGTATCTTGCCTTGTTTTGCTCGTGCTTTTGTAATATAGTTATCCTTTAAAGAAATCGTTCAATTTATGAAAATCGAAAATAGCATTCACGACGTGCATTCGCATTGGAGAGCGAAGATATTGCTTTTCTTAAAGAGCACGCTTGTGTCTTTTAGTCTAGAACAGAAATCGAAATCGATGATGTACTAGCTGAGAGTGAACAACCGTCAACTAGCGCTGCTCCGCATGAGAACCCACCAACATCTTAGCCAGTAACTTCGAAGTGAAAAGGACGAAGGACGATGAAACTCTACTGATCCATATTTTGATTACGCGAAAGTCTTGTTGCCAGTTACGACATCCGACATCGATGTGCCGAGTATTTACCAAGTACGTATATTCAATGCAGTTTTCAAATTGGATATCAAATTGGTCAAGCAACGGTTGAAATAGGAATAAGACACTATTTTCTTTTTTTTGGCTGAATTGAAGGCGCATGTGGGCATTATTTTGGGCATGACAAATCACCGTCTGTCAGAAACTAGACTTTACTGGTCGACGTTGTACATTTACTCAGTGCCGCTCGTTTCGAATGTAATGAGCCGAAAAAGATTCGAAGATATTTGCACTTGTTTAAATTTTCTCAGTAATATTGTACAGTCATCCCGAGATGATCCATTCGGTCAATAATCGTTCATATGAACAAAGCGTACGCGGGTGCGATAAGTATAAGAAGGATGAACCGATTTCATGGGGATTCCACTTGTTGTACCGATGATACTCGCAGACGGGTTGGGTTACCCGCACAAATTTGACATTTACACGCGTAGGTTGTAGCCTGCAATAGCGGACCGGTTGTTTTTGATATGGCGGAAGGTCTCGATTACAAGTGTATCGAATTGTATTTTGATCATTTTTAAACAATCCCACATTGCAGTACAAGCCAAAAGAGCCTGCGGCACTCATGTCAATGGTCATTCTTCCCCGAGAATGAAACTGTTGTTGCTTTAAGCAAGGGCAAGGACAATCGAACAAATGCTATTTGTGACTTTTTTAAATAACCATTTTGCTCAAGAATGTATTCGAAATTTTCCATAAATAATGAACTTTCAATGTACAGACCAAAAATATAAACGAATGTTGCAAATAATTCAACTCGTCAACAAAATTAGAGTCTGATTTTTCCATTGACGACCATTGAGCCATAGCGGTCTAGTCAGATTGGGTGGTCACGTAGGTTGCCGAAGAGGACTATCCTTTTTTTTTTGGAACAGGAAAGGTTGTCTGCAACTTTTCCAAAAGATTTTGGATCATCTGCAGATCCACCCACCTCCAAAATATTGTAGCAAGAAGAAAGAGCAGAAAAAAATATTTTTTTTTCGAGTTTGTGGTGGTCTAGTAGGCAAAAGGATGAATTTGTACTTGAAAATTATTGTTGAGGTTTGAGTGGTCGTCAAAGTGTTAAGCTTCTGTTCTAATAAAATAAATGGTCTGGTCTTTTATTGAGATCTTGTGTTCGTGCCTGCAAGTGGTATAGTTTTTAGTTCTCATCTGCAATTACAAGGAATCCACTTCTGCAGCTCTAGGCATATCAAATCGCTGCACATCGGCGTGGTTCATAATTTGCATCGTATACCGTGCGTATACAGTGCGCCGACATTCGATTTTAAATAATGAGTTTAAACCAGACTTTAAAAACCTTAAAATAACCTAAAAGTAGAAAATTGTTATATATATATATATATAAAAAAAAGAAAAGAAAATACTGAAAAAGCAGAGCATACAATTAAACCGAGCAATAATGTAAACGACGGCTGAGGTCTTGTAACATTCTTGTATATACATTTTGTTGTTGTTCTTTAAATTTTTATTTCAATTTACGACAAATATACGACAATACGAGAAAGTTGTGAACTGCCTAATTACATTTGTTTTCAAACTACGCAATGAACCAAAAAAAATTGTTCTCTACATTTCAATTCAATTAAATTCAGATACATTTTGGCTTTGATGTTAGATGTGCGGTATAGGTACACGGAAATGCGTGTCATTTCTTTTGAATCTTCAAAGTGCGAATATCGTTGGTTAAATAAATTGAAGCATTACTATGAATAATATTACAAATATTTTGTGGGTTTTTAGGGCTATGCCAACAATTGACAATGTTTCCATCAATTAAAACTGATTTCACTAAATAGAATTTCTATTATAAATACTATTGTTTCTACTATAAATATAATAGTGTGCTAAAATGGAACAGAGCCAGAATGCAGGAAGTGACACTCAATTTTCCTCACAATATATAAAAGTCATGTAAATGTCAAAAGATGACCGAAGTGGCCACAACCAGCTCGTAGTGCGGAGAGTGTGAAACAACATTTTACGTCAGCATCTTGGCTTAAAGGCTTACTAAGTTCATTTAACAGAAATGACGCATTTGGGCTGATGAGAACCCGAAGATATCCTCTGTTTGGTTTATGGGCTGGTGGAATCATCGGTCCGTATTACTTAAAAAATGAGGCCGGTTAGAACATAACCGTCAATGGCGAGCGCTAACGCACCATGATAATGGACTTTTGGACGGACTTTTTGATTTTGGTTTCAGGAACACAATGCTACGGCACATACAGCGCGCGATACAATGGCTCTATTGAGAAACCATTTTGGTGAGCGTCTAATTTCGTGATTTGAACTGTCTACTGGTCGCCTAGATCGTGTCATATTCTCGGATTTCTTTTTTTTTTGGGATTATGTAAAGTTTCGTCGAGAAGCCCTCTACGATTCAAGACTTGGAAGCCAATATTAATCGCGCAATTCACGTGATATCAGTAGCAATGCTGGAAAGAGTGATCGAAAATTGGACCTTCCGAATGGACCACCTACAGCGAAGTCGCGGCCAAGATTTGAATTAAATTATCTTTAAAAATTAAATGTCAGAGATTGTTCTTTCGGAGCGTAATAAAGATTCCGACATCCAATTTTAGTTTGTTAATTTAATTGAATCACCCGTTACTTGTGTTTGACCCAAGCAGGTTTTGAAGTTTTCACTTCTAGAACATATCTTTTAACACGAAGTGGCAATATGTAAAAGCTTTGAGATTGAGTGTTTGTGGTTGTTGTAGTAAGACAAGTAAAAAGTACGAAATTTCATGTTTATGCTTTATTGTGATCTTTAAAAATTCATATTTCCGGGTCTAAAGAAGATGTCTTCAAAGTTTTTTTTTTGTATAAGCTTTCAGGGAAAAAGCATCACATTAAAAAATCTTGGTTTTTGAGATTTTTTTGAAAATACGTAAAGCTGGTGCAGTAGACCACGAAGAGGATGGAGAGAAGAAAGTCGTCTCGGTACTATTCATGGAGCTGAGGGTCCTCCATATAAATCTACATGAAAGCAAGCGAGCTTCTTGTAACCCTGTAGAAAGCACCGGACCAAAGTCACCTAACTACCTTGGTCCAAAGTCACCTAACTACAACATATTCTACCCGACCAGAGTAAGTAGAGCAAGGACAGCTATTCTGTAACGAAAGGGATTCGAGTATATGTCTACTTAATGTTTAGTTACAGCACGGAAGATCGTGGTAGGGACGAACCAACGCTCATAGCGTCCTGCTATATGGCGCACGATACGAAGGTACCACCCGCAGAACTAGAGTTGCAAAATAGGAAAAATTGCATATTTTTCCGCTCTAATCTTTGCAAATGGAATGGAGAATCGCATTTCAACTGTTATTAACAACAAAGGAATGTCAATTATAAAATAAATAACTTTAATAAGTTGTTGTTGGCCATATAAATAAGCAGAGTGTCTTATTTTCAAATTTTCAAACAAAAATTTCGCCTTGTTGAAATTTTAATTCAGTTCAAAACAAAAGTTTAACACTTCAAGCTTAATTTTGCTTCAGTTATTTTCATAGCAAACTCTCCTACATTGTGAGTGCTTAATGCGACCTCAATTGTTATGCACAATTCAACCTATGAAAATAATTATAAGAATAAGAATGATAATCATTTCATACAAACGTGAAACATTAATGACAGCATTATTCGTAAAATGCTTTTTGTGTACGGGTATTTGCATTTGTATACAATGCGACTGCGAAGTGTTGCTGGGTTTTAACTGCGTCCACACGGCGTATGAATAATTACAATATTAAAACATTCGTTTCTCCATTCATAGCCAAGCGCAGCGAGGTAAGCGTCGACTACGAAAGCGCCTTCAAGTGATTTTAACTTTTTGCATAATATTTAAAAAAGTTTTCTTCGCAGCTTCTACGAACGTTGTATAAAAGTGCACTGTGTGCAGATTTACTTCACTTGGCATTCATTTCAGACAAAAGGCTTAAAAATTAACACTGTTTTTTTTTTTTTTGCTTTTTGTTTTCTGTTTTCAGTTTTCAGTTCTACAGATTTCGAATCCTTTACTCCTTCAGCCTTCGTTCAGCGACAATTTGTGCCACTTGTGCCTGTGGCAAAGTTAAATGGAATGAAGTGTAAAAAAGATAGCAATAACAATAAAAAATCGAGCAAACATATTTTTTACAACAATTTTTCGTTCTTGTTACTGTTTTTTTTCCCTTCTGCTGCTGGCATTGGCCAACAAAAAAGGAAGTTATTCGAGTACTCAACCAGGATAAAAACACAAAAAAAAAAAAAAAGATGAAATGAAAAAACTTTAAATGACCAACGTTGGCTTCGTTATATGTATTGTATGTGGGCGTATTGGGAACGTCAGCAGAAAATCGTATTTAATTACCTGAATGTAATCGCAGTCGCTCCATGTTTTTAGTTTCGGCTCGAATTTCTTGTCCTTCTCGTTTGTACTGGGCGCCAGTTTGTTCGTTGCCGTTTCCTGTGTGGAAATCCAGACCAGATTACCCTTGGGCTGTTTGACTAGAATCAGGGCGTGTTTGCCAGGAGGCACTTCATGCTGCATGAGACAACACCAGTTCCAGAACCAGAAGTTTATAAATGGAACATAGATGAAACAGAACGAAAAGATTTTAATGAATGAAAAGCTTTGTTTGCAGTTAACATTAATGGAAATGCAAGTACTCGTACATAGTTTATATTGTATTATCCTTTTTTTGTTTTTTTTTTTGCTTCTCTCAGCTGTGATTATTGTAGCAGCTAACTTATGCAAAAGTAAAGTTTAAATGCACAAACCTATTTAGTACTTAGTTACAAACATACAAGTACATAACTAACATTAAATGTACAATTTTAATTCAATAACATAAATGCTTAACTTTATTCGAAACTTGCTTTGGCAGTAATTGTTAATTCTATTTAAATGGAAATTTGATATAAGAAAGTTGCATTAAGTGGTTTGTGTTGTATGTAGTTGCAGTTGCCCGAAACGTAAGTAAAATATATTAGACATAAATTTATATTCTAAGATGACTACAAGTATGCTTGATTATGCTTTCGTTATTACAATAAAATGGTTTGTCTGATCAAAATCAAGTGAAATGTGGTGTCCCAAAGTAATGGTAAATATAGACATCAAAGAAATCTCTATTCACTTCAGATATTTCTTAAACATGGTTGTGAATATTATTAAACACAAGTTTACGAACAAAAATACTGTTGTCTAAAAAATTGCCAATTTGAGCTTTTAGAGACTTTATTTGTTCAAGAGTTATCAAAATACATAAAAATATCCATTCATTAAATAGCGGTAATTTTGATATTTTCGTTGCTTATGGCTATAGAAAGTCTCCATACCAACTTTCAAAACAATATTTCAATGATTGGTGCAAAAGGACAGACAGACGGACCAGGTAAGGCGTGTCCCAACAAGAGCGCACGTCTCAAATTGGGTTCCATTTTTTTTTTCTGTGCGACTGGAAACTCTGAAATTTGACAGCTGGCATCTACGATAGTTCCGATTATTAAAAATTGAGCGCTGTACAATTATTCAACGTTTTATACCTGGGTGAAGGAGCAAAATGAAGTGAATGCAGTTCTTTCGAAACATTCATCTTCACCATCTGCAGATTCATCTTCACCAATGAAGCATTTTCATTTGAAGGGGTTCGTCAACAAACAAAATTGTTGATTTTGGGCCTCAGAAAATTCGCACGTGATCCATGAGAAACAAATGCATCCACAACAAGCAACTATCTGTTGCGGCTTTTGGTCAGGCCTTACTTCACTGAAAATAAGGGCGGAAATGCAGTGACTGTGAATGGCATTCGTTACGGGAACGTGATATCGAAGTTATTGTGGCCTAAACTGGACGATATGTGGTTTCAGCAGGATGGCTCTACCTGCCACATCACGCATGAAACGAACTATTTATTGCATCGACGATTTCCAGGCCGAATCATCTCCCGAAATTCCGATATCAACTGGCCACCAAGATCGTGTGATTTCTTTCTTTGGGCTATGGGTGAAATCTCAGGTGATTTTGAATAAACAGAAATAATTCCTGAGCTCAAGGCCAAAATGCAACACATCAGCGTTGGGATGGAGCCACATTTTTGTCAAAATGTCATCGAAAATTTCATGAAAAGAGCCAAAGGGGGCCATTGCCGTATATTTTATGCCATACATAATCGGAACATGTATACTTTGCAATGCAATAAAAATATCACCAAAAAATATCTCGCTCAAAAAAAAGAAACAGGCGTTATATTTTTAAATTAGATCATGCACTCTTGTGTGAAAGGACATCCTATATTAAAAAATTGTGTTGGTAACGCTGTAGACACGCAATGAAAAAGATGAATTGGATTCATTTCATTTGCTTCTTATTTGCATATTTGCATTTTTAGCATACATAGTATAATAATGTAATGTAGCGTATTCCGCATAGTTGCTCTCTCGCTTGTTCCTTTTGGTTGTTTACAAGTGGCAGAATAGAGAAAAATGATCTCTACCTCTGCCGCTACTAACTCTACTAAAACAAACAAACAAAAAACCTGAAGAATCGAGAGAAAACAAATTTTTGACGCATAATGTGCTACGTTGTTAGTTTTGTTGCACATTATTTTATAAAAGTGAAGCAAAAAATATATTTTTGTACTGAGCAAAACTGCGTTTGGGGGGAGGGTGTTCCGTTGGGATGATTGGGCTTTGGTTACGACGTCATAATGTTTCGTCTCCAGTGATGACCCTTTTGGGCATATCTGTATCGTCATTGACATCAATCAACAGCCCCTGAGTGATGCTCATGCGACGGTTCATTTGGTCAAAATTTAGCAACTTCGAAACCAACTTCGCTGTCGTACGTTTTATAGCCCAATCATCAAAAAAAAAAAAAACAAACAGTAGAAGAGTATAACAGATATATGTCCATGCTGCATATAACAGCTGTAATAGCGATTAGTATGACACTTTAGGACTCACGAAATTTTCACAGAAAAGTATAATATATCAATAAATTCCCAATCTCACAACGGATTATCATTCAATGTGATCATGAAACTTTGGTTTTAATTTTCGGACTACAAATCGACAAAAGTAGTTTCCAAAATTTATTTTGACCTATATTTTTTTAAGTAGCCCTTGACCAACATATTTTAAAAATTCGTTTTAAAAGTATTCAGAAGAGCTTTCTAATGATGTTAAGCCGTTTGGCCGCGGTACCCAAATGAAATCTGAGCTTTTTGTTTTTTTCTAAAAAAAATCCATCATTTTGAAAAAAAAAACACACGTACACAACTAAACAAATAAACTAACTATTCAAATTTCAGAATTCTTGAACAATTTTCTTAATCTTGGGCTCGTTGGACTCGTCTCGATCAATAAAAAACCAGAAAAAATGTTAATTTAATAATATTCACATGGGGTGGGTAAATAGGGGCTACCCAAAAAAGTGGGCGGTAGACGCCGACTGGTGAATGTTTATGAAGCCACCATCTATAAGACGCTACAATATCGAATTTTAAGTTGATATTGACGTTTTTCACACAAATGCATAAGAGTGAGCTGTGGATTTGTATGGGACTACCTCAAAATGTGGGCGGGACACGCCCATTTCTATATGTTTTTGAAGCTGTTTTGCAATAAAATCCGCCAAATCGTCGAGCTTATCAAGAATATACAGGTTGTCTCAAAAGAAAGTTCACATTTGATTTGCTGATTGCGTGAACGCAACTATTCCGAGGGGCGCTGGGGGTATGTTAATCGGTAGCCTAGCTTTTGGGAATTTAGTCGCTATGGTGCGTTTCTCGGGAGCGGACCGTGCGTTGTGCGTAAGTGAGTTTTACAGAAACGGTAATTCTGCTACTGTCGAATACTGCGTAAAAAATTCTGCAGTATTCGACATGTTCGTCATTTAAATGATGCGCCAAGCCCACGACTCATTGGAAAATGGATCGGGAAGTTTGAAGAGACCGGCTCAACGCTGCAAAAATCAAAATACGGGCGTACAAGGTCTTCGAGAACGTTCGAAAACGTAGACAGTGTTACTCAGTTTGTTCGTGACAACCCGGACCTTTCGATTCGGAAGCGTGCTGTTGCTTTAAACGCGCATCATATCATCATTGTTCCGCAGTTTACACAACGATTTAAAGCTGCACCCCTACAAAATTCAGTTGGTGCACGAATTAAAGCCTCAGGATGCTGGGCAGAGGCTTGAATTCATAAATCAGATGATTGAGCGCTTTCCAACGTTTACCAACATCTTGTTTTCGGATGAAGCTCATTTCCATCTTAATGGACATGTAAACAAACAAAATTGCCGCTACTGGAGTGCAACCAATCCAAAACACAAACATCAGAAACCTTTACATTCGCCTAAAGTGACCGTATGGGCTGCGAAGTCGGCGCGAGGAATTATCGGCCCTTATATTTATGAAGATGAAAGGGGACGCACACTTACAGTGAATTCAGAGCGTTGTGTTTAGATGTTAGACGACTTCTTCGTGTCTGAACTGCAAAACTTTCCTGGTTATAACCAAAGAACATGGTTCCAGCACGACGGAGCAACTTCACACACGTCCAACAGGTCTGTACCACGAGTTTATGAAGTTTTTCCTGGCAAATTGATCTCCAGGAGAGGTCCCCGATATTGGCTTCCACGAAGTCCCGATTTAACCAATATATTCCTGGTGTATCGTCACGAAATGCAGCCATCACGGAGAATATCTGCCGAACCGTCATAGGAAATTTTAGTGCTCGATAAAATGAATACCGTGAACGCAACGGTTTACATTTGGACAATATCATTTTTAAGAAGTAAATTCCCAAAGTGTGTATTTTAATATGTAATAAACATTTTTTTTCAATAAACTACTTACTTTTTTTTATCGATTTTTTAAATGTGAACTTTCTTTTGAGACACCCTGTATATACTTTATGAGGTCTACGATGCCACCTTTAATGCGTTACACACTTTCAGACAAACTGATAATACCATTTCACACTATATGTGAATGGTATAATAAAATATTAGTTTGGGCTGATTAGTCCCCACGGCTCCAAATACCGCTTGGAGTAAATTTTTAAACGCCTTTATTTCGGAGTACTTTGATCCGATTTCAACATTTTCTGAATGTACGTTTCGAGACTTTTATTGGTATATAATTCGATCTGACTTAAAAAGTTAAGTAAAAGCTACTTTATTGGACTTTTAATATTTAATTAGTGGCCGTGTTATATGACGAGGTGAGCTTTCGTCACTTGCTTAGACTACCGTCCACTGTGAAAGTTTTTCGTACAGAATCAAAATCGGAGTGGTTGGTTTGTATGTGTTCTACCCTTAAAAGTGGGCATGGTTTATCAATATGGATACTCCAATTGACTGCAGTAAAAATAAGTCTAGCTGTCAATTTTCAATTGGATATATTAAAATTAGCATGCGCAACAATTACCCCAAGGACAGACAGAAGGATATGGCTAGATTGACTCGTCTCGAGGAGCTGATAAAGAATATGTACTTTTTATAGGCTGTACGATGCGTTCGGAACTTTCAAACTGATAAAACCATAGCACAGTAAGCGTGAATGGTATAAAATAAGAAAATCAGGTTTTAGATTTTAACATTAAATTAAATTGGTTTCTAATTAATCTTCCGAAAACTTGATAAAGCGATTTATACGGTCAACAAGCATGTACATACATATATGTAATTCTGTGTGTATAAACAATAATTAAGCTTGAACTCTTGGAAAATCATTAATATTTCATCGCTAAGCATGAAAATTTAATTAATGAAACATTTTTATTGTGTATGCTCGTACTGCGAATACCATTTCTCACATAGAATTTAGAAGATAATTTCGCTTTGTTCTCCACAAACATAAATAATTCAATTTTCTTAATTTTTTTCTCCACTTTTCAAATATTTTCGTCAAGTTAATGTCGCATGAAAAATGAAAATGAAGTACATTCCAGCGAAATAATAAATTGCAAAAATGTTTTACAAGAACATTGTGTAAATTTATTTTATGTAGCTCTGTGTTTGTTCTACGCAGATTTTTTTGCATTTTTCTACACCATTCATATCCACTGCACGGAGTGAAACTGACTCATGTCCGTGTTATCTGCTGATCTGCTGTAAATGTCACCGCATACATGACAGACTACAAACGCAGAACGCGAATGCGAAGGATTTACATGGGATGCGACTGAAAATGGCGTTGCCGCCATCTTTGAAACTGTAGCTGTATCTCTCTCTGTTTCCGTTTCTGGTTTGAGTTGAGGAACAAAAAAAAAAAAAAAAAAAAAATGGAATTAAACGCCCGCAAGAGAGTGAAAAAAACAAAGTTAATTAAATATCTTTAAGCACTTTCAAGTGCGGCAATTTGAAACAGTTTCTTGTTTTTGGGGGGATTTTTATTGGTTTATTCTTTAAATGTTTTCTTTTATTTCTATGCTGAAATGTTTAAGGCACATTAGGAACGAAACAGAGACTTAAGTAAATTTCATAAAATATTTGCGTTGGCACTTTTAATTTGAATGCAAATTGCTTTTTAATTTATTTTTGCAGCTATTTTGACTTTTGAGCTTTCGTTTGGAGGGTTTTGTTTTAACTTATAACGAGCAAAGTACGAAAATATCTAGATACTCGTAGAGCAAGCATTAGCTAGGCGACAATCGGTGGATAATACAGAAAAAAAATAATATCATTTAGTAGATATTTTTATTTTATTTTTTGGCTTGGTTTTTCAATTTGAATTTATGATTAATATTTGCATAAAATTGTCTTTGCGTGGGTGCATGGGAAATTAGGCGATTATACAATACTTCAGCCATAATTGTAATGCTGCCAAGTTGAACGGCGAAATTTTCATTTTAAAATTTAGGTGCATAATGAACCACTTTTTATGCTCTTCACAAATAGTGCGATTGTGTATATTAAAATATTGTCACTCTGTTTGCAAAGCCATAAACGAATCACCGGAGACTCCATAAAATATACCATAATCTAGATAAGCTCGACAAGTTGCGACTAGTCATAATCCTTTGTCTGCCTGCCTGTCTGTCTGTCTGTTCGTCTATCTATCTTCAACAGCCCAAGGAAGTGCCTCAATTTAAAAGTTCGTGTAGAGATTCATTGTAACCAGATGAAAACTTTTTTTTAGTTTATGCAAAAAATTGGTTTTAAGACTGTAGTGCATTGCATGAACAAATCAAAACATATTTCCCAAAAACAGTGACTTTTCAAACTAATTGTTACGGTCGCACTTATAGATTTAAATATCAACTGTCATTTGCCGAATGCGTTATGGTTCAGTAGCCCTAAATACAATTTCAGTTACCTGATACAGCCACCTGATACAGCCACAATGCACACCATGAGATGTGGTTTTCAGAATTAGGTAATGACCTTAGGGGTATTAGTATTGCGGACCAGATAGATAGCTCTCCTTTTTGTACGATCAATGAGGATTGTGCAACCAGGATGAGCACTACCACATCCAGCTCCCCTGATTTAACTGTCGTCAGTGAATCGCTTATTGCATACTCTGAGTGGTCGATTGATATAGCGTTGGGCTCGGACCATATCCCTATTGTGGTTAACATTACTCGTCCGGAAGATTTTGTTGAATCGGATAGACGAGTCTTTGTGAACTACAATATAAACTTATAAAGCTGGACTGGACTGGGTTTACACGCTGTATTGATCAATCAATCAGCGGTCTTTTGCCTCCTAATGATGTTAAGGTAGGTGAAAGAATTCTTAGAGACGCGATCACTAAGGCTGCAAAGAGGCATATTCCTGCTGGTAGGTTTCCTAATATTAGGCCATTCTCTCCAGCGGAAGCTGCACGCTTAGCGACCTTGCGTGATCAAATTCGTGCCAATGATCCGGGTGATAGTCGTATTGCCTTGTTGTCCCGCAATGTGAACAATCTCGTTGCGGAACACAGGAAGGCAAAATGGCTGGAGCACTTGGATAACTGTGACTCGGGTTCGCGAAGTCTGTGGAACACCATTAAAAAAATATCTGGTGTACCGCAGAATAGAGCTCTTTCATCTGTCACATTTGATGGAGTACAAATAGGATCGTCAAAAAAGTGTGCCACCTATTTCTGCAGACAGTTCGTGCAACACCCTTCTCAGCAGAATAGGTTGAAGCGTAAATCCATACGTCATATTAGAAGGAAAAAAGGACATGAAGATTTGGTAGATTTTATATGTGAGGACGTTCTTGCTGCTATAGGGAAAGCAAAATCATCCAAGGCACTCGGCCCAGACGGCATTTCTATGCTGATGCTGAAGCACCTTGGGCCTATATCGGTAGCATACCTCACACACGTGTTAAATCTTTCCATTTCTCAGTTAATTGTCCCTGATGTATGGAAGGTAGCTAGGATTATACCTCTCTTAAAACCTGGCAGTGAAGCTGATCTTGGTTCCTCTTATAGGCCCATATCGCTTCTTTCACCTGTAGTGAAAGTTCTTGAGTCATTATTACTTCCTTCAATGACAGAACACCTCTAGCCCTCTAGCAAATCATCAGCACGGGTTTAGGAAAGGTCGTGGTACGACTTCAACATTGAGCGAAATCACTACTTTTATAGCTGATGGACTTAATAAGCCGAGGCCATGCGAACGTACAGTGATGGTGGCTCTAGACTTGTACAAGGCATTTGACACTGTTGATCATGCAATCTTGTTTCAAGACCTGGACTCCACTTCACTACCCGATAAAACGAAACGCTGGCTATTGAACTATCTTAATGGTAGAAGGGCATATGTTGAGTTCAGGGGCGTGAGGTCGGGTTATCGTAAGTTAAAGATGGGTGTTCCGCAGGGTGGAGTTCTCTCTCCTCTTCTGTTCAACCTTTATTTGGCTAAGATGCCCCTTCCCCCTCCCCATATAAAACTAGTGACCTATGCAGATGATTGTTCTGTTTTATCGTCGGGTGTGAATGTAGATGACATATGTGCGAGAATTAACACTTATTTGGATGATTTATTAAATTTTTTCAATGCTCGCAACCTTGGACTTTCAACTCATAAGTCATCTGCTTCCATTTTCACTTCCTGGACTAAGGAGGTGAGAATGGAACTAGATGTCTTTGTTGGAGGTCTAAGGGTTCCTACCGTCCAGTACCCGATGATATTGGGAACTACATTTGACCCATTGCTCAGGTTCTCATGCCACCAAGACAAATAACCGTCTTAAGTCGAGAAACAAAGTGTTGAAAGCGCTTGCCGGATCTTCTTGGGGTAAGGACAAGGAGACTATATTAACAACTTACAAAGCTATTGGACGTTCTGTCCTAAATTATGCTGCTCCTGTATGGACTCCTTTCCTAAGTAAGACTCAGTGGCAAAGCCTGCAAAGAAGTCAGAACAGTGCGCTGAGGACTGCCACTGGTTGTTTGCAAATGACCCATGAGGATCATTTGCACAGTGAAACGATGATACTTCCTGTTCATCAGCATAATGAGCTGCTTTCGAAGCAGTTCTTGTTGGGTGCGTACAGAGTTGATCATCCGAACCATGGCACCCTCACTACATCAGCGCCTACTCGATTAAGATCGGATATCAGGATATATAAGTCGAGCATAAATCGCTTTATCACTGATAGCAACATTGGGGAGTATGAATATACTTCCGGAAGGGCCCAATTGCATAAAGATGCAACTGAGCATGCAATTCGCTCGTTTAGGGACAACATAATATTAGGTGGAAGACCTCCACCTATTCATGAGAGCGAAAAACATCTCCCTCGTAGCACCAGGACTAAACTTGCACAGTTAAGATCCGGATGGAGCGTTATGCTCGAGTGCTACAGGGAAAGAATTGGGATAAGTAATACAAATTGCTGCCCTGATTGCGGTCAATCACCGCATGACACTTTTCACCTGTTCAGTTGCCCGTCCCATCCTACACAATTGAGCCCTTTAGACCTCTGGTTACGACCAGTGGATGTTGCCTGTTTCCTAGACCTTGACACTTGAGGTTTGCATTTCGGTTTTTCTTCCTCCTTCACAAACATTGCTTGCACTATATTTGTTCTATATATAATGAATTGTATACATATGATTTTTCTGATATAGCTCACAAGAAGAAGGAGCTGCTACAACAACAACAACAACAACAATTTCAGTTATCGATCAAATTCATTTATGTAGCCCTACTGATATACATTAAGAACACATTGTAATCGATAAGTTAAATATGCTCGAAAAGTTTGAAAGTTAAGACTCAGTTGTAATGTGGAACTAATTAATAAATTTCTTCATCTGTTTCTTCTTATTTTATTCGTTCATTATTCGCTAAATACACGTCTATAATATAACTCTATATCATTGAAGTATTCTATTAATGTGTGTACTGGAATTTTTGGAAAAACTTTGAAGTCGTCTCAAGTGGAAACGCAACACTAATTTTTATAAGGAAAAGGTAACTGCTTACTTACTTTTTCTGTATGTTAATTAGCGTATAAACGCGAGTGTCGGGAAGTGTAAGTGAAGTGAACTGGTTAGGATTGGTATCTGTTGCCTATGTCCGGAGTGCCGCTTGACAGGAATGGCATCTGTTGCCAATAGAGATTTTGTGTCCGCAGTGTACCTATTATCCGGAGTGCCGCTTGACAGGAATGGCATCTGTTGCCAACAGAGTTTACGCATACGCTGTGTACAACCACAGGTTATCGCATTATGTTTGGTATATAGTATCAATATCCCCAACGCATACCCTCAAGAGTAGAATGACATAGTGTTGGTAAATGTAACAACATTTTCCCAAATCCTACATAAGTAGAAACTTAACGTTCACTTCCGCACTCGTTACATAGATATTAATTTATAAGCCATTTCACTAACCACATTGACACACATACACGAACACATAAACATATACCAACACCCCTACATATATCCTACATCGTAACGCTGAGATATAACACAACGTATAAATCATCACCCTACCATACGAGGGCTGCTATTTATATTTCGGGAACTGGCAACACTAACGTCAAAAGCTAAAATCTGGCAACACCATAATAAAGTTTGACAATTTTTGGCATAAACGTACTCACAAAGTTTTGATGTACAATTGCTATTTGTTTTGTTTACAGTGAGTTAAGAAAAGCAATTTGGACAAAAAATGTGAATTTCAAGAGAAGGTTTTCGTTGGATTATTTTTCATAATTTTCGACGTTGATATCTCAACAAGAATGTGTCAATGAACTCAGTTCTTTGTATGGCGTTAAAGCACCATCAAAAACCACAGTAGATCGCTGGCATAGTGAATTCAATCGTGGTCGTAGTTCGGTCGCCGAGGAATTCCGTGAAGGTCGTAAAAAATCGGTTGTTTGTGCCCAAAAACATCGATGCAGTGCGTGAACTGATAATGCAAGATCGTCATGTGACATATCGTGAGATAGAGGCATCCTTTGCACATTAGTTCCACTTCAATACATTCGATTTTGCATGAACACTTAGCTGTAACCAAAATTTGCTCTCGTTGGATACCCTATAATGTATCAATCGTTCAAAAAAGGGCTCGCGTCGGTTGGTGTAAGGAAATGATGAAAAAGTTCGACAGTGGCGCTTTAAAACAAGAGTATAAAATTGTGAGAGGTAACGAGTCATGGATATATGCGTATGAGACGGACACAAAACAGCAATCGACCGTGTGGGAATTCCAAGACGAGCCAAATCCAACAAAAGTTGTTCGTGGAAGAAGCACAGTATAGCAAATGATCGCCTGTTTCTTCGGCCGAATGGGTCATGTGGCCACTGTACCGCTTGAGCAACGTAGGACGGTCAATTTTGAGTGGTACACGACCATTTGTTTGCCGGAAGTCTTCGGAGAATTTCGTAAAACCAACCGCCAAAGACGAATCATTCTCCATCATGACAATGCGAGCTCTCACACATCTCGTCAAACAAGTGCATTTTTGAGCAGTCAAAATATCGAATTAATGACTCATCCTCCATACAGTCGTGATTTGGCACCCAATGACTTCGTCTTGTTCACGAGTATCAAAGGTAAACTGCGTGGTTAACGATTTACGAGCGCCGAAGAAGCAGTTGAAGCGTTCAAAAACCATGTTTTGGAAGTGTCTCTAGAGGAATGGAAAAGCTGCTATGACAAATGGTTTGAACGAATGCAAAAGTGTATTGATCATCGAGGGGAATATTTTGAAAAACAATAAAGCCATTTTCATTTAAAAATGTTTGTTATTATTTACTATATATATAAATATAAATAGTACCCATCGTATTCACCGCTTAAATTTTGGTTTGCATTTTCATCAGAACACTTGCCTCGCCTATACTTCTACAAAGTTCAGTGAACTCTCCCATTATAGATAAATGTGTAATAAACGGACTTGCAGCTTATATCTGGCGTATTTATTTATAAGGACAAATTTCAACGGACTATCATGCCTTTTCAACCATTTAAGTCTCCAGGTGGAGATGCTATCTTTCCTGATCGACCCTCTGATACATCACATGAGGGCTAGTTTCAATTTTTTTTTATATACCACAGTCATGGTTAGGCAACTCACTCGTCCTATATGCCCCACAACCAATACACATCTCAATAGATCTGAGCAGAGGCTGCTCATAGGCAGCCCAACTCAATAAATAAGTGTTTCCATATTATTGTCTCATCACGAAATTGTTGCTGGAGATGATCTAGGAGTGCCAAATTCTTTATGCATTGTTACAGATCTTTCCATTTCAGAAATGAACGATGGGCAGCACCAATTTCATGGACTTCTATTCGAGGAGTCAGTTTCTTACAGGTTGACAATGTAGTTTTATTTTTTACGTAAACTACTTTTTGTGAAAATAGCATACAGCAAAAGCAGAACAATAATTTGTTCATTATAAAATAGCATATCCAGATCGATTCAGTTCTTTCATCATTTTTACGTATTAGTTGAAACGAAGTTTTATACAAATTTCTTTCCAATTCGTAAATATTGAGATTTGACTCGGCCACAATATCAGTTATTCTTTGCAAGAATATATAAATTTTTTAAGGAATCACTTCGAAATTGAAGTGGCGCTTGTAGCTCGAGATTCTATATACTTGTAGCTTACTTTTTTGCATACGCTAACATTTTAGTACCACTGATGTTAGAGATCGACTGAGAAAAAGTGTAAGGCAGATTTTTAGAGATGCTATTTAATGTGTCATTTTGCGGAAGTTCGACTTTCACAAAATTTCTCTTTTTCGAATGATATTTAAAGGCGTTAGTGCAACAGTTCGGCCTCTTTCTATATTCAGTCCTCGAAAAGTAAACTACAGTGCAATGACAAGGAAATTTGTTTAACAAAATAATAAAAACTTGAAATGCTTAAATAAGCCTAATTAAAAGTAATAAGTATTAAAAACGATCGTTGTGCAAATACAATAGCACTTATTTCGCTATTATTATTTGCGGCAGCATAAAAATATTTGAAAGTTTTGCTGCAGCAATAATTTTAGTATAATTTTCCGCAGTTAAAGTGCTTAGATTAGGGAAAAAGTAGTTTTATTATACCTATTTACCCATATACCTAAATAAAAGATCGGTTCGGTTCAAAAATTTTAGTGTGCTCAAAAATGAATATCATGCATAAATAATGTAAAGAATTTAAAATCTACATAGTAAGTAGATTTTTAATTTTTTATCTAATTTAATTTTATTGTGCAGTGGAAAAAAATGATTAATTTAGATATTTGTGTTGCGGTGCAGCATAATGTAGGAGATCTTAAATACATATAAACCTGGCGCTCGCTTATCACAAACTCTTTTAATGCGAACTCGGTCTAGCACGATCGTAAATGTGCTACCTTCTCCCTTTTAACACGACAAAAAACCTCGATCTTACACAATTTCAAAATATCGATTGTTTTTTAAACCATTCACACATAGTGTGAAATGGTATTATCAGTTTGTCTGAAAGTTTGTAACGCATTAAAGGAGCCATCGTAGACCCCATAAAGTATATATATTCTTGATCAGCTCGACGAGACGAATCGATGTAGCCATGTCCTCCTGTCTATCTGTCCGTCTGTCCGTCTGTATGTTGCTGCGCATTTTTTTTGGGGACCAATTTTTATGCTATGCAATGTGGTGCTTTTCTATGGTCAGCCGCTAAACATACATAGACAATTGGGCGTGGCCCGCCCAATTTTTGAGGTAGCCCCCATATAAACCCACCGTGCAATTTTTGATTTTTATGAAAAAATCCAGTCATTTAGATCAATATTAGCTTGCAATTTGATTTTGTGGATTTTAATGAAAGGGTGAACAAAGCTTAATCTTTTCGCGTACATATTAAAGTTAAAAATTTTCTGGTAAGTTGTGGTACATTTTAATTAAATAAAAATGTAGACAAGTGAATTACACAAATTGCAGCTTCTACCATGGCCGAAAAAAAGAACAAAGCAAAGCTCTATAAAAAAAAAAATGAAACTGAAATAAGACGCGCAGCAAGTATTGTGGGACAACTATATACACCAAATTTACCAATAGAACACGTGAACCTATATTAGAGAAAATGGAAAGAGCCCTTAGCATTTGGATTGACGATATCTACGAAAAAAAGGTTCCTCTAAGCCAGCGCATCATTCAGGAAAAAGGCGCTTAGGATTTATGAAATGCTCAAGCAAAATGGAGAGCCCTCTTCCAGCACAGATTTTGTTGCTAGTAATGGATTCATAATATGAAAATTAAAGGTGAAGCGGCATCAGCCGATGATGGAGCTGCTACCACATACCCAGCAGAAATTCAAGGATTCATTGAAGAGGGAGAATACTTGCCCGAGCAAGTTTTCAATGCTGATGAAACTGGTCTTTGGTGGAAAAAAATGCCAAGTCGACCTTTTTTATCAAAAAAAAAAGAAAAAGTAGCACACGGATTTAAGGCACAAAAATATCGTTTTACACTTCTACTGTGTAGTAATGCATCAGGCGACTTTCAAGTAAAGCCAATGCTTGTTTATAAGTCTCTGAATCCTCGTGTATTTAAAGGGGTAGAGAAGAGCACATTACCCGTTTAATGGAAAGCAAATTCCAAAGCTTGGGTTACAGCAGAACTGTTTAAAGACTGGTTCTTTAATTGCTTTGCACCTGAAGTTGAAAAATATTTAAAAAACTTCAAGACATACTATACCAGGTGCTCTATACGTTGGATTTTGGATA
This sequence comes from Leucophenga montana, assembly GCA_035044765.1. NCBI lineage: Eukaryota > Metazoa > Arthropoda > Insecta > Diptera > Drosophilidae > Leucophenga > Leucophenga montana. The sequence continues at coordinate 747,556 of JAWNNQ010001349.1, read as the reverse complement.
CAACTGAAACTGACTCCATCGATGTAATCAGTGCTTGGAAGAAATTTTCAAGTAAAGATTGCCTTGAATTGGTTAGTTTATCTTTAAAAGAGCTTAAGGAGTCAACATTGAACGTATGCTGGAAGAAATTATGGCCAGCAGTTATTAAAAACCACGACACAACACAGTGTGAACTCCGCAAAATGTTAGTATTTGCTCATTTAATTGACGGTGAAGGATTCGAAGATATGACTATCGATAATGTGCAAGAGTTATTTGAAGATAAAGGGATAGATGATGTTAATGCTTTAACCTTAGAAAAACTTCAAGAACTAATGGCTATGGTTAGCAGCTTGGAATCGTTCGTTGCAATTTGTGATCCGCTCATCGAAAGACGATTGAAGTTTAAAAGAGAGTTTGAAAAATCTGTTTTACCCTATAAGGAGTGCTTCAAAGAAGCTATAAAAGCCACTAAACAATCAAAAATTACTGATTTTTTTGCCACAAAAGAGGAGCCACCACAAAAAAAAACAAAAAAACATGTTGAGTATGAAAACGGCTTAGATTATAAATGTCACCAAATGGATTTCATATTTTATATTACAAAATATGCTTTAACTACTTTATGTTTAAAATTTATGCCTTTATAAAGTTGAATCTGTTAAATATTTAACACTTGAAGTAACTTTTGGTTCATTTTTAAAATGTTTTTGAAACTTTAATAGAAAAAAAAAAAAAAAAAACAGAGCAAATTTGAACAATAAACCTTTTTTTTGTTTTACTTTTGGTGAAATATAGGAACGTAACCCCATATTTTGTATTAAACTCACGTCTCATTTAACACGATTTCGGCTAACACGAGGTTTTCTAGGAACGTAACCCCCTTGATAAGCGAGGGCCATTTGTATTATTTTTGTTATATGTCGCATTGCGGTCCGAAAATTAACTAAACAGAAGAGTATATAGATACCGTAATTGTACATAAAAATATATTTTACAACTTTTGCGCGGTAAAAATAAGAGAGAGAGAGAGAGACAGAGAGAGTGAAATCCGTTAGTAAGTGAAAGACAATTAGATTTTTTTCCTTTTTTTGGGTATATGAAAAAGAGAGAACAGGTGCATGGAAAAAAATGCTCTTAAATGACTAATTTGCCGCCTACTCATAACTCAATATAATATATTATATTTCGTTCTCCCCTCAAGAGTCCAGCTCATCGACTAAAGCACACTAAAGCACTTTCGTCGTTGCAGATAATACAAAGTGACTCTTTTCAATTTTATTTTATTTTCTCTTGCAATGATCAAACACTCATTGATATTGTGGATCATAATTTTTTTTTTTTATTAATATGTACATTTGTCACAAGTATATGAAAAGGTCGATGACCTCAGACAACATTAATGGCAACGATCAGCTGTATAATTGCTGCAGCAACAATATGTATATTTGATCTGTGCATGTAAATTTAAAACTTTGAATATTTAAAAGTGCGAATTAGTGATTTAAAAAAAAAAATAAATATTAGAAAAATGAATAATTAAATAAAATAGTGGAAAACATATCACAGTGATGCTTAAAAGTAAATATCTTAAATAAAAATCGATATACTTAAATTAATTGTATCTATATCACAGTGATGCTTAAAAGTATATAGCTTAAATAAAAATCGATATACTTAAATTACACTAAAGCCTCGGTTTGCGTCGTTAATGGGGACCGGAGACAGACGATGCAAAACGAATTGAAATTCATTTTTCCATATACTTACTGCAAAATATTTTAAATTCGTTCCAAAGCTAAGAACAATGCAATTTTTAAGAAGGCATGTGTATAAACATAATTTTTTTATTCATATGATAATATGTATGTTACACGTATATGTAAAATACTTATGTTTATGAAAAGAATTTAAATGAAAAAAGCTAAAATGAAAAGAATCTCACAGTTTTAAAGCAGAAAACAAATTTACAAAAGAATAGCAATGAAAAATTAGGTTTCTAATCGCCGTTAACTTCTGCTGGCTCAGTTAAATTTTCTTTAAAAAGGCGTCCAAAGTTTGTTGTAGCACTGTATGGCGTCAGCAAGAAATTGGTTTGTTTTAATACTACGAGTTTCGTCGGGATCATTGTTTGAAAAAATTTCATCGCCTGTTCTACCAGCAATATTGCTTTCCAATCTGTGCAGTCGTAAGCTTTTTTGATTCAGTCTGTATAGTATTGGAAGCAACTGTTTCTTCTTCCGAAGCATGTTCAGTGCCCAAACTTAACAAATTTTCGTTTGTGAGTTCTTCATTGTGTGAATTCAAAAGCTCGTCTATATCTGTAATCTCCATTCCTTCAACATTATTTTCCCTAGTTAATTTAGCAATGTCTTCGCTAACAGTGGGTACCTCGTTAATCAGAACATTGTTTTTAAATACGCACTCTTTTCATGCAAAACCAATATTTTCACAGCCATTTTAATATTGTAATCCTTCCAAAACTTTGGTATGGATAAGTTTTCTTCTGTATCAGTTTTTCCCAAAAGCTGGGAAAACGTTCGACGTAGATAGTAGCACTTGAAGTTCGATATTACACCTTCATCCATCGGCTGGATAACGGAGGTGGTGTTTGGAGGCATAAAAATAATTTTTATATTTTCCGAAATACCATCTGAATATATTGGATGCCCTTGAGCATTGCCCAACAGTAGCAGCATTTTAAAATTAGCGTTTTGACAGCAACAATACGCTCGGGAACAGCGCAATTTTCGATCCAAGCTGTAAATAGAGCGGAAGTCATCCACGCTTTTTAATTAGCTCGCCAGTGAATCAGGAGATCATTTTTGTTTACATTCTTAAGGGCTCTTGGATTCTTACATTGGTAAATTAGAAAAGGCTTGAATTTGAAATCCCCTTCTGCATTTCCTCCTAGAAGAAGTGTCTGCCGATCTTTACTGGCTTTATACCCAGAAGCAGATTTTTCAGCCTTGGAATTGTAGGTTTTTTTGGGTAACCGCTTCCAATATAAACCAGTTTCATCGACATTCAGGACCTGCTTGACCTGCGAGAATATCCACCTCAGCAGCTGAATAATCAGCGCTAGCCGCTTCTCCTTTCAGAGCAATACTATGCAAATTTGCCCGAACTTTAAAGCGTTCAAACCAACCGTGAAATTTTGCTTATATGATTTGCTTCCTATTTTCTTTGCTTTGATCTATTAGTGCTTGTGCTTCTTCATAATTTCTAGACTTGGTTTTTGGTTTTGTTCGTTTAGAGAAAACAATTCAGTTTTAAGCACGTCTTCATTTAGAGTACTTTGTAAAAACGAATGCATTTTTGCGGGACTCTAGCGTGTGTTCAAGCGACGCAAAGTAAAATTAACGACGCAATTTAAAAACAGTGAACGAAAAAAAATTTTCGCGACGCAAATTGAGACAACGCAAATTGAGACGACGCAAACCGAGGCTTTAGTGTAATAGTATCTATATCACAGTGATGCTTAAAAGTAATTATCTTAAATAAAAATCGATATACTTAAATTAATAGTATCTATATCACAGTGATGCTTAAAAGTAAATACCTTGAATAAAAATTAAATACTTAAATATTACAGTGGTATTTTGCACAGTAAAATCAAGTCCGAATAAAAATTATTGCGTAGAATATATCTAAAATATAAAAATCTATTTAAATTCAAAACTAGTTCAGAAAGAGAATGGCGCACCGAGCCTTCATTCATTCTGCAGTAAAATCATTTTTCTACCCGCACAAAGATTTACTTTATGCTACATTTGCAATAAGTACAATTATTTATCCTTATTTTATATTTTAACTATATATATATAAATATTTGATTATTAATCTATAGTAATACATTTACATGGTTGTAAGAATATTGAAGAATTTATATTGCTCATAATTATTTGTATTTTTTATAGGTTTTTATATATTATATATTTGGGAAATGAATATAGATTTTATAGGAAAGGATTTTATTTTTTTGGATTAAATAAATTTTGTATAATGTTCGCTTTAATTCCACGCTGATGGCGGCTTAACTTCTTTTAATAATCGAAGGGATCATCATATTTTATCTTTCTTTTGGCTTCTGATGATCATGGAAGGGTGGGCGTACTTGTTGCCTCAATAACAGCAGAGAACAACTCATGTCATTAATTTTTCTTAATTGGTTTATTTTCTTAGCATATCGTATTTTCTGGTTACTTTGACCTCTCCCCTTTTATTTTTATGTCTTATTTAAATCTTTTTGTCGCTAGCACGCTAATCTAAAATATAATGCGTAGCTGATCAAACTATTTGTACACAGAGTAAGAGCCACCCCCAATGTCGACGAGCTAGAGCCGGATTTTAAAAGCGTGCCGCTCTGTGTCCAAAGATCAATCTAGACCAACTATGTTATGCTACGAGTATAACGTTACATGCTACAAAATCCATAATGTAGGTCACACCTTGTACATTCAGACTAGCATTACAACCAGTTTAGAACATATCGTAAAAACAAAATAAAATTTTAATATTGTATTATTTTGGGACACGTGTTTAAAAATTTGTTATAAACTTTTGTCTGTTAAAAATTTGAAATGGTTATTTGTAAGAAGAAGATCAAGGGCACATTCAGTATAACATCGTTGCGAATTGCCATGCCCAATAAATTTTATATGTACTGGGTGTCGTCTCAAAAGAAAGTTCACATTTGATTTGCTGATTGCGTGAATGCAACTATTCCGAGAAGCGCGGGGGGATGTCTATCGGTAGCCTAGCTCGGGAGCGGACCGTGCGTTGTGCGCACTTGAGTTTTATAAAAACGGTAATTCAGCGACTGTAGCGCGTAGAAAATTCTGCAGTATTTGACATGTTCGTCATTTAAATGGTGCGCCAAGCCCTCGACTTATTGGAAAACGGGTCGAGAAGTTTGAAGAGACCGGTTCAACGCTGGAAAAAGCAAAATCCGGGCGTCCAAGGTCTTCTAGAACGTTCGAAAACAGTGTTAGACAGTGTTACACAGTCTGTTCGTGACAATCCGGACCTTTCGATTCGGAAGCGTACTGTTGCTTTAAATGTGCATAAGTCATCATTGGTCGGCATTTTACATAAAGATTTACAGTTGAACCCCTACACAATAAAGTTGTTGTAAGAATTAAAGCGTTAGGATGCTGGGTAAAGGCTTGAACTCATGAACTAGATGATTGAGCGCTTTCCATCGTTTACCAACATCTTGTTATCGGATGAAGATCATCTCCATCTTAATGGACATGTGATACAAGCAAAATTGCCGCTATTGGAGTCCAACCAATCACCGAGACCAGCGTCGAAGCTTCAAACCCTTACACTATATATATTTTAATTTTATGTACACAAAATAAACAAAAGAATTATTAAAAAAAGAAAAAGATGAGAAAAAAGAAATAAGCTACCATAACACTAGGCATAACTTGCGCTAAAACTGCTTGCGGATTATAAGCCTGCTTGTGACAATGAAACGTAAAATGAAACGAACATTAGTATGAGCGAGATGGTGTACAGCGTTCATGTGCTTACCTCGTATGGTCATGTGTGCGAGTTTTGAAAATTTGGAAAATATTTTCTCTTTTTCGCTTGCAAATTATAAGAGAAGAACGCCATAGACTCTCATTGGAAAATCATGTGCGAAATGTTCTCCACGGCTTTATTTTATAAATAAAATCTTGAGTAAATTGAGCATACTTTTGCTCGGTCTGATTTTGTGCGGCTGCATCCTGCCCTCTCATTTAGCGTATTTTCAGTTTCAAAGTTCCATTATAAATATACAATTACTCCTCACACCACACGCCTTCGCAGCTATAGCGATACTGATTGCTCATTGGTTTCTCATTTGCATCCTTGTACACTTGCTCGAAAAAGTCTGACGTAATCACAAAACAATTTTAAAATTTTACTTTAATCGGAAATATTTCAGCTAATGTTTTATGTATTGAATCAAACTTTGTTTTATTATATAGTTTATTAAATTCTCTCTTAACTAAAACAATAATATTTTGAGAACCGAAACAGGCCTGTATACAAACTTTATGGGGTCTACGATGTCACCTTTAATGAGTTACAAACTTTCAGATAAACTTAAAATATCATTTCATGTTTGTGAATCGTATTATAAGTTTGACTCTTTTGGCAAAACTGATTTTTCTAAGCTTAATCATCTTCTATGTAGTACTGATTGATCATGTTTATTTACTTGTTACAGCATTGATCTCAATATTATCTACAATTTAAAAAATGAAGGAGTGTCCAAGATTATGCAATATATTCTGTTGCTCGTTCTAACTTTCAATTAGCAAATACAAGGTGTGTCGCAAAAGAAACAGGATAGTTTCCTTGTGCTTCGATACTGCATTTTGCACGGTCAATAAGCATTTCGAATGAGGGTTTTAGTTAATTTTTCCTTGAGAATGCCGGTCGACGCTTTTTGGATGGCTTCGGTGTCCTTTCATCGGCAATTGAAGTTTTCCAAATAGATAAAAGTCACACGGAGCCAAATCTGGCGAGTACGGTGAATGGTTGATGGTTAAAATGCCATTTTCGGTGAGAAAATCGGTGATAATTGTCGACCGATGAGACGGCGCATTATCGTGCAACAGGCGCCAACTCCCTGGCTCACAGTATTGTGGTCGAACACGACGAATACGCGACAGAGCACGCTTCATAATACCAAGATAAAATACAGCATTAACCGTTTTGCCAGTTGGGACGAACTCTCGGTGTGCAATGTCTTCGGAATCGTAGAAACATTGTCTTCACTTTTGACTTCTCAATATGATTTTTTTTTTCGGTTTTAGCTCGCCTGGATGCTGGATGCTGCTGAAACAGCTATTTTTAAAAAGTCCTGTTTCTTTTGCGAAAGTCCTTGTATTACTGAAAATGATGGTTATCCACTATATCGCCGCCAATCCACTGCTGACAATGGAAAGCCAATAATAGTCAGAGTGAATCAACAGGACATTGAAGTTGATAATCGTGGGGTTGTTCCGTTTTCACCGTTACTCTCCAAGACATTTAAAGCACACATAAATGTCGAATTTTGCCATTCCGTAAAATCTATTAAATACATTTGCAAGTACGTGAACAAAGGTCGTGAAATGGCTGTTTTCGGAGTTGCTGCCGAAAATTCCAACGATGCAATCCCGCAATTTCAAATGGGCCGCTATGTTAGCAGTAACGAAAAAAACACCCAACTGTTGTTCACGTTCGCCGTACATTTAGAAAATGGTCAAAGAGTGTATTTTACAGCGGAGAACGTATTACAACGAGCAGACAGGCCACCATCGACAACATTGACCAGCTTCTTTGAAATGTGCCAGAATGATGGCTTTGCCCGAACGCTGCTTTACTCCGAAATGCCTGGATACCTGGAATCAATCGTCAAAGAAATTTCAACGACCGAAACAAGGACATCCAGTTCCAGGTTACGCACAAGTATTTTCCACCTATGCACTATGACGTCTTTACACAGTCCATCCCAGCCAAGACGAGTGTTTTTATTTGCGTTTACTATTAGTCATTGTATTGTGGGACACATACAGAGAAGCCTGTCAACGTTTGGCATTTATTTATTTAAAATTGCAACTACATACTTGTACTCGTATATAAGACAGTCGCTTAATATAAAAATTTAAGTTTGTAGATTGACTAAACTAACTTAAAACTAGAAGAAGGAAGTTGCGGACACTCAGACCCGTTGGAGGAATTTTTGTTTGGCACGCCAGGTTGGCCAACTGTGCCCCTACTCACAGCCTGGGAGGTGGTCCAAGCGGGCACAATTACAAAAATAAATAAAATAGAAGTTGTTAAATCAAGAGTGATTTGTTTTTACAGAGCTCTTTGTATAGTGTAAGGAAGAGTGAAAAACAGTGAGGAAGAGAGAAAAATAGGTTGAAAACATATTGTAGATAGAACAAAGAGCTCGGAGTGAATTGATGAGCGCGTAATTTTTCGTACAAAAAGGCAATTTTATTGGCACAAAGTGGCTAGTTAGCCGAATGGGGACATTTAGTACTATGGACTGAAGGTAAGTAGGGAGAATCAATCTCCCCAATGACATGTGCTTGATGCTTACCAACAAAGTATTAATACAATTAGGAATTACAACGATCAATCGCCCAATGCACGACGCATTTAATCACGAGTTGAGACACAAAACCCTTGAAAAAAAAGTATCGCGAATTCTTAAAAAGGATTACGTTAAAATTCCTATGATTTTAAGTGGGATTTTAATGTGAATAGTGCATCAGATGCAGCGCACCCTTTAATTGAGTTGCTCGACACAAAATTTAATTTAAAAATGTGCAACAGTCGAGCACAGTATTTGACGCTGTATTCCAAAGATATAAAAATCAAATTGAAAGTAGGAATTCTGCGATGGCTAAAGTGTTGCAGCAAAGTAAAGACCGAACTCATCTCATTTGCTCAAAATTTCTCAATATCCAACGGAATTTTTGAATTCGCTGGTATTGCCCGGATTATCACCTCATAAGCTGCAATTAAAAGTAGGATCAGAAATAATTATGTTGCGGAACATAAACCAACCACGTCTGTGTAATGACACACGGCTTGCAGGTGAAGTAATTAATGAACAACGTCAACGAAGCCACAATTTTGAAAGGGAAGTAGGGTGTTTTTAGACGTGTGGTTTTCAATCTGGCAACACTGTTTTCGGCAGCTGTTTTTTGTAGCTGTCACTTGATTTATGTTCAGTTTGGTTTGCCATTTCATAATGAATAGACTTACTCCGGACCAACGTTTGCAAATCGTGCAAATTTATTACCAACAGGAGGTGGCCACCGATCCCGATTTTCACAAGAAAGTTTTGTTCAGCGATGAAGCTCACTTTTTGTTGGATGGGTACGTTAATAAACAAAATTGTCGCATTTGGAGTAATGCTAATCCACAAGCCATTGTTGAGACGCCGTGACATCCTCAAAAAGTCACTGTTTGGTGTGCTCTATGGGCAGAGGGCCCATTGTCGTTGGTTCATATTTCTTTAAAAATGTATCCGGCCATAATGTTACAGTCAATGGGGAACGCTATAGATTAATGATTAATGACTTTTTCGTGCCTGAATTGGAAAATGTTGATGTGGACAACCGTTGGTTCCAACAAGACGGCGCTACATGCCACGCGTCGTGGGCCTGTGGCGTGGCCTCCAAAATCGTGCGATTTAACACCGCCTGACTATTTTTTGTGGGCTTATGTGAAGTCGCTTGTCTACGCAGATAAGCCCGAGACGATTGACGCCTTGGAAGAGAATATTCGGCGCGTTATTGCTGACATACGGCCCCAATTGCTGCAAAAAGTGGTCAAAAATTGGGCCTCTCGGCTGGAATTTATTCGAACCAGCCGTGGCGGCGCCCACTTGCCCGAAATAATTTTTAAAACATAAGGGCAAACCGTTATCTTTAGAATAAAGCTAAATTCTTGGCCACAACATTAAATTATGTGCGATTTATTTCATCTTGAAAACCACACGTCTATAAAAAAACACCCAAGACGCTTTGATTCCACGCATTTCTACGATTCCGAACGACATAACATTCAATTTTAAACGGTTAAAATTATTAGTACGGCTTTCATTTGCAATGTCGATAAATATATCGCAAGGGCAGTCGGTAAGTGTTTGTGGCATAAATCTTCAAAATCCATGTTTTCACATGGCCAATTGTATGTCACATGTTCCCGTATCGGAAAACCATCAACATTATTTATTTACACGCCAGAAAACAAAATTATCAATGTTATGTATCAAAAAGTATTACAGTAAACACTATGTTTTTTCAAACAAATCTACTATCTATTAATGAATTCTAACCTCAAGTCAGGACGCTTTTGCCCATATGCTATAAATACAACTAAACGAAGGCGATAGTCATAATAAATTTAAATCCAAATAAATCAATTTTAAGTGAATGTGAAGATGTGAACTGATCATTGTCGTTGGTGGGTTTCGTTGTGGAGCGAACGAAATCGTTCTTAGCGACACGATTGGGGACATGTATGAACGAAGAGGATATATAACACGTAAAATCTCTTTAATTTTATTTCCTTATAACTAGCCGTGTCTGTTTTCAAATTTCCTAATGTTTGTTTGTCCTGACGAAGTGAATTAAATTAAGTAGTTCTCTAATAGAAGGAGTATTAAAAGAAAGTTCACATTTAAAAAATCGATAAAAAAAAGTAAGTAGTTTATTGAAAAAAAGTTTATTACATATTAAAATACACTCTTTGGGAATTTATTTCTTAAAAATGATATTGTCCAAATGTAAACCGTTGCGTTCACGGCATTCATTTTATCGAGCACGAAAATTTCCTATGACGGGTCGGCAGGTATTCTCCGTGATGGCTGCCATTTCGTGACGATACACAGGAAAAAGTCCATAGGGGTTAAATCGGAAAATTTCATGAACTCGTGGTAGAGACTTGTTGGACATGTGTGAAGTTACTCCGTCCTGCTGGAACCATGTTCTTTGGTTATAACCAGGAAAGTTTTGCACTTCAGGCACGAAGAAGTCATCTAACATATCCACATACCGCTCTGAATTCACTGTAACTGTGCGTCCCCTTCCAGCTTCACAAAAGTAAGGGCCGATAATTTTTCGCGCCGACTTCGCAGCCCATACGGTCACTTTAGGCGAATGTAGAGGTTTCTGATGTTTGTGTTTTCGATTGGTTGCACTCCAGTAGCGGCAAATTTTGTTTGTTTACATATCCATTAAGATGGAAATGAGCTTCATCAGAAAACAAGAGGTTGGTAAACGTTTGAAAGCGCTCAATCATCTGGTTTATGAATTTAAGCCTCTGCCCAGCATCCTGAGGCTTTAACTCTTGCACCAACTGAATTTTGTAGGGGTGCAGCTTTAAATCGTTGTGTAAAATGCGGAATGATCTATGCACGTTTAGAGCAACAGCACGCTTCCGAATCGAAAGGTCCGGGTTGTTACGAACAGACTGTGTAACACTGTCTAACACTGTTTTCGAACGTTCTGGAAGACCTTGGACGCCCGGATATTGATTTTTCCAGCGTTGAACCGGTCTCTTCAAACTTCTCGACCCATTTTCCAATGAGTCGAGGGCTTGGTGCATCATTTAAATGACGAACAGTCGAATACTGCAGAATTTTCTACGCGCTACAGTCGCTGAATTGAAGTTTTTGTAAAACTCCCGAGAAACGCTCCATAGCGACTAAATTCCCAAAAGCTAGCTACCGATTGACATACCCACCGCGCCCCTCGGAATAGTTGCGTTAAGGCAATCAGCAAATCAATTGTGAACTTTCTTTTTAGACACCCAGTACTTCTTGTCAGTGCACATTTTGGTTTTTATTGGAGACTTATAATCAGGCCAAACACTTATAAGATTGAAGTAAGATGCTGATCAAAAAATACCTGGAATTTGTCATTTAATCTCGAGGTTTATAGATATGCTATGCATAAGTGTTGGTACAACTATCAGGCATTGCGGCGATAGACGGATTTAGGGGGTCAGAATATTTGTGCACTTTCTATATTCAATTATAAATTAAGCATTTCTTTATTTACCCCAAAATTCAGAATTGGGATTAATAAATTACGCAAGTAATTCAGTTTTGATTATGCTCTGGCGGATCACGTTGCCGATTTTATATCTTAAATTACTCTTCGGAGCGAAACTTGATCTGTTTTAAACGATGCTATAGTTAAGATCCATAAACCAAAAGATTTGACTCGACCACAATATAAGTTATCCTTTGCCAGAATTTTTAAATTTCTTCAGGAATCACTTCGAAATCCATTATGTAAGTAACACCTTGTACATTCAGAATAGCATTTCAAGCAGTTTAGACTATATTTTTTAAAAACAAAATTAAATTTTAGTATTGTACTACTTTATGAACACAAAATTAACCAAAGAATTACTAGAAACAGAAAAAAAATAATAAAAATAAATTGGAAATGTAACCAATTTGTAAAATACCATAGCACTAGGCATAACTTGCGCTAAAACTGCTTGCGTATTATAAGCCAGATTGTGACAATGAAATGTAAAATGAAACGGACATTAGTATGAGCGAGATGGTGTATAAATAAAATCTTGAATAAGTTGAGCATAATTTTGCTCGGTCCACACCACACGCCTTCGCAGCTATAGCAACAAACAAAAAATGATCCTTATTTCATTAATCGTGAAAATGATAGTTATTGCCATCTGGCTCCTTTCTTTTCGAGAGACCCACTAGTGTTTTTTGTAATTTTATATGAAGTTTTTCTGTACTTGAACATTTCCTGTTTGGTCAGTACTGGGCTTTAAATACAAATGTACTGACCTTAGCTCCAATATTTCTTATTTAAACATTTCAGAATCTTTAAAATTTAATTCTATTTCGCCGCATATTTATCATTTGGGTAGCATCCGACAAGGAGAAACATTTTGGAAAATCTAAGTAGATATATGAAAGTTCTCAGCAATATTTTCTATATCTTGAGTGGACTGTCGTCGAAATTCACACAATATATTTATAGTCAAGTGCGAAAGATTAACACCCTTTTTAGCCCTCTTAAACAAGACATATTCGCTTGATTTGTTGTTGTTGGAAAGTTGGTACTGCAGGGAATATTGCAATTTTATAAAATACTAGATTGTTCGCCTCGACGTTGTACGCGGCTCTCCTCTTTCCCCTGCCACTCCTACCCCCTGACACTCCTTCCACATTCCCCACCTTCCAGATGCTCCTTTACTCTACCTCCAATTCTATTAAATTTAGAAAAATCTAAAAAAAAATTTCTGTTTATCCAATCGCCATGGGACTATTTTAAATATTCCCACAAAATTTGATCAAAATCGGTTGAGCGGCTTCGGATTCTATAATGAACATATATACATACTTCCAGTTTTATATATTTATAGAAGATAAATTTAAATACAAATAATAAAGTAGTATAAAATTTTAAAAACACCAAATCATGATCATTGACCTCTTTAGCTCATGACCAGCTGATACGACATCTAGCGTTGCGTTGAACAACATCTAGTTCGCTTGCTAGCGCTTATGTGAAATTGTGCGGTCTTCCCCACCTTTCACATACATACATACATACATACATACATACATATATAGATTTTAGATTTATATTAATGTTGGTGCTCCGCTTTAACCTTCTTCGTTAAATGAGCTATCTAACACTGAAAGAATTTTTCAAACCGGACCAGCAGTTCCTGAGATTAGCGCGTTCAAGCAAACAAACAAACTCTTCAGCTTTATAATGTGAGTCTAGATTGAGTTTAAAGAAAGTAAAAACCAGGTAACGTTATCGGCCAATTACAAAGACCAGAGCTCACTCCCACTCCAGCTCTCTCAATTTGTGAAAAAATTACAACAACAAAAGTCAAAGTGAGTGACGTCGCCGAAAATAGAAAAAAAAATAGCTTTGCATTTGAATATTTATTTTAAATTCAATTTGAAGTCAAAACAATTTTAATGCCCGCGGGAACCTTAAGACGGCCCTGATTCCACATAGTTGCTGTCTTTGTTGTTCCTTTGTTTTCGATTGACAGAATAGATAACAAATACTCTCTATCTTTGTCACGCTGTAAAAGGCGAATCACATTGTCATGCTCAAAACGGTTGTTGTTGCTGTTGTTGTTGTTGTTGTTGTTGTAACAGCTTCGTGTGAGCTGCATCAGGAAATATATATACACAATTTATTATATATGAAATGAATGTAATAGTGCAAAGCGATTTATGAATGTAAGAGAAAGACAGACCGAAATGCAACCTCAGGTGTCAAGGTCTAGGAAAAAAACAACATCATCTGGTCGTGACCAGGGGTCTAAAGGGCTCAATTGAGTCGGATGGGACGGGCAATTAAATTGACAGCATTCAGGGCAGCAATTAGTATTGCTTATCCCAATTCTTTCCCTGTAGCACTCGAGCATAACGCTCCATCCAGATCTTAACTGTGCAAGTTTCGACCTGGTGCTACGAGGGAGATGTTTTCGCTCTCATTAATAGGCGGAGGTCTTCCACCTAATATAATATTGTCCCTAAAGAGCGTATGGGATGTTCAGTTGCATCTTTATGCAATTGGGCCCTTCCAGAAGTATACTCATACTCCTCTATATTGCTATCAGTGATAAAGCGATTTATGCTCGACTTATATATCCTGATATCCGATCTTATTCGGGTAGGCGCTGATGTAGTGAGGGTGCCATGGTTCGGACGATCACCTCTGTACGCACCCAATAAGAACTGCTTCGAATGCAACTCATTATGCTGATGAACAGGAAGTATCATCGCTTCATTGTGCAAATGATCCTCATGTGTCATTTGCAAACAACCAGTGGCAGTCCTCAGCGCACTATTCTGACTTCTTTGCAGGCTTTGCCATTGAGTCTTACTTAGGAAAGGGGTCCATACAGGAGCAGCATAATTTAGGACAGAACGTCCAATAGCTTTATAAGTTGTTAATATAGTCTCCTTGTCCTTACCCCAAGAAGATCCGGCAAGCGCTTTCAACACTTTGTTTCTCGACTTAAGACGGTTATTTGTCTTGGTGGCATGAGCCCGAGAATCTAAGCAATGGGTCTAATGTAGTTCCCAATATCATCGGGTACTGGACAGTACGAACTCTTAGACCTCCAACAAAGACATCTAGTTCCATCCTCACCTCCTTTGTCCAGGAAGTGAAAGTGGAGGCAGATGACTTATGAGTTGAAAGCCTAAGGTTGCGAGCATTGAAAAAATTTAATAAATTATCCAAATAGATATTAATTCTCGCACAAATATCACCTACATTCACGCCCGGGGATAAAACAGAACAATCATCTGCATAGGTCACTAGTTTTATATAGGAAGGGGGAAGGGGCATCTTTGCCAAATAAAGGTTAAACAGAAGAGGAGAGAGAACCCCACCCTGCGGAACACCTATCTTTAACTTACGATAACCCGACCTAAACTCAACGTATGCCCTTCTACCATTAAGATAGTTCAATAGCCAGCGTTTAGTTTTATCGGGTAGTGAGGTGGAGTCCAGGTCTTGAAACAAGATTGCATGATCAACTGTGTCAAATGCCTTGTTCAAGTCTAGAGCCACCATCACTGTACGTTCGCATGGCCTCGGCTTATTAAGTCCATCAGCTATAAAAGTTGTGATTTCGCTTAGTGCTGAAGTCGTACCACGACCTTTCCTAAAACCGTGCTGATGATCTGCTAGAAGGCAGTGTTCTGTCATTGAAGGAGTAATAATGACTCAAGAACTTTCACTACAGGTGAAAGAAGCGATATGTTCACATAAGAGGCACCAAGATCAGCTTCACTGCCAGGTTTTAAGAGAGGTACAATCCTTGCTAGCTTCCATAAATCAGGGACAATTAACTGGGAAATGGATAGGTTTAACACGTGCGTGAGGTTTCTACCGCTATAGGCCCAAGGTGCTTCAGCATCAGCATTGAAATGCCGTCTGGGCCGAGTGCCTTGGATGATTTTGCTTTCCCTATAGCAGCAAGAACCTCCTCACATGTAAAATCCACCAAATCTTCATGTCCTTCTTTCCTTCTAATGTGACGTATGCTGAGAAGGGTGTTGCACGAACTGTCTGCAGAAATAGGTGGCACACTTTCTTGACGATCAAAGTGGCTGTATCAGGTATATATGTATACAAAACGGTTGTGGGCGCGCTTGCCAACATGTTCGCGAGCATTAGTTGAGAGCATGACTTCATTAGGGTTTTTTTTGGTAAAGTTTTAAAAGGAAAGGTTTCAAAAAACAAATATTTAAAACAGATAAATCGAAAACGTGAATAAATAAAACAAACAAATTTTTTTTTATTACTGTGCATTAACTGCGCATTAATTATTACATTATTATTAACTATTTTATTAATTATTGGAAATAAAATGCTCAAAGGGAGCATAAAGTGATAGCGTACGAGTCGCTTGATTTTGATTGTGTTTTTGGTTGTAAATTATATTTTTTTGCCAATCGGTTGAGTATTTTCGACGTTAAAGACCTTAACCATCTTGACACATAAAGCGCATGTTATAGTTTGCAAGCAGTTTATGCAATTGCAAAATTAAAAACAGCGCTTTCGCCCCAATTGAAACTTGAGTTTATGTGCAGGGCCGGTTATCCGTAGTGCGCGCGTGTCCAAGATCCACATTCAGACACACCGACATGAGCTGAGATACTCTATGGCCGCGCAAAGATGCTCGTACTGCACACCGTACACAGCATAGCGATACATGCTCTCTTATTGCCGGTCTCTTTCTGCGCGGCTCTGATTAAGATGCGAAAGCGTTTTCCATGACACTCCTGTATTATGGACAATCTTATTATTGCATACTTTTAACACAAAAAGTCGAATTTCGACCATTGGGAGAACACTTCTCTATCGCCTTTAATATATCGATACTACATCCTTACAGCAGACCATACATCCTAGTATACTATATGGGGTCTACCACGCCTCCCTGTGCTTATTACATACAAAATTATTATATCCTTTGGATTCAGGGTATACAAATGTGTAGCAACTATCAGACGGACATACGGACATGGCTAGATCGACTCGTCTTGACGAGTTATTCAAGAGCATCAGGCTTGTTCCGGTTCACTTTTTGTTAAAGTGAATTCGATGAAATGAAAATTTTATAACATATGAGATAATGCTGAGATTTGAACTCACTTACATTGAGTAATACGAAGTGCACTTGAGCAATGCCAAGTGATTTCAAATCACGTAATCATTCCATACGTGAAAAACTTACCATTTTATCGAATTTACTTTCGCAATATCTTTCCGAAAGAGAGAACCGAAACAGGCCTGTACATACTTTATGGGGTCTACGATGTTATAAAGCATATCCCCGATATAACGATATTTTTGGTTCAAATTCTCGATTGATCATTTAAAATGATCAAAATATCGATATTTCATATTATTTACAAAATATTTTGCTGTGCATGTACTGCACACTTTTTGTCTTACAACATATTCTCTATTTAAGTGAACTCACAAATTTAAAAGATTCTTTTTTCCTTCTTTTGTACTGAATCCTACAACTTGCTCGGCTTGTTCACATTACTGACCTGACTCATCTCGATTACCTGCAAACACGCATATGTACATCTCAGCATACAAACAAGCATCAGAAAGCTGATTAGCTTTCAAACCTTTGTCGCACTTACCGCCCCACAGGTTGCTTCAGAAGTTACACAATAGCGTCACCTTAGACGTCGCCGTATAAGGTTACAACAAGGGCATCATCATTAAACCGCAAACAAAAGAATTTCCACTCAGCTCAACTGAGTTCAGCCTGACTGTCGCCGTTGCTGTCAAAGCAGCCTACAAAGGTTACACATTTGCTATTGAATTGCAATGTTGTCTGAATAAAAAAGCGACCGATAGACAGACAGACAGACAGACAGACAGACAGACAGACGGACAGACAGACGGACGGACATCAGGTGAATTTGGTGGCATTCCTGGGCGTTGTCCTTTAAGCCTTTGGCTTTCTGCAAGTTGTGCGGTTGGCACTTTGGTGCGGCAAATAAAAAGCATATTCGAGTACTAGTGTAAGAATCTGCTCATTCAATTCTTCTGTCCGGCCATTTTTTTTTTTTTTTTTGAGTATTATGCGGTTTCCTGGCGACTGCTTTGCTTCCTTTGAGACGTTCTACAGCTACATTTTTTCCGTGCTCGCCTGCTTGAGTTGTCAATAAGCGAAGGTGTTGAGTGCTTGTTAAAGTGAAGTCACAGCAAAGAGATAAAATCCTTTTCATAAAAGGATTTTAGTAATTTAGAATTTTTCAATGGCTTTCGTGGCAATTCTATAGAGAATGCTTTAACATAGTTTTTACTACCTTGCCATGGATATGTCTCAGTTCAATTATGAAAAAGGACTTGAAATACGTTTGTTAGGTTAGGTGGCAGATGGCTTCGCTTCAGCATTGTGGAACTTGCCCAACTTTTTTAATTTTTTTTTTTTTTTTGTGAGAATTTATTTGATAGTCAAGTATGTACGACTACTTAATACCCTATACTTTCAAACAAACTCACTGCTCATTTTCAGATTTTCATATGAAAATTTTTTATTTACCTCTCCTAAAAGTATATAGTTGATCAGAAATATCAGCTCTATTAGGCGAGTCGCTTTAGCTATGTCTGTGTATCTGGTGTCTACCCGTAACATATGCCCTCAACCTATTCAATTATCAATATTTAAATTAGATGATATTGTATTAAGAGGCCATTCAAGTATTACGTAACGCAAGGTTTTGCCTTCAGTGGTCTCATCAAACATCGATACTGTGCATGAACTGACAAAACAAGTCCATCATGTGACATACCGTGAGATTGAGACATCCATATTGGATACCGCATAATTTGACAACCCATGTCATGTTGTGTAACTGTTTCTTACAGTAACGTAGGATGGTAATTTCTCTCCCAGTTGCTTTCGGAGAATTGAGGAAACCAACTGTTAAACCAACGACACTACGACCTCTCATACATTGGATCACACCAAGGAATTTTAGAGTTCAAAACATCGAACTGATACGTCGTCTGCCTTTCCGTCCAAACTTGGCACCCATTGAATTCTTTTCGTTCCAGCACATCAAAAATAAATGGCGAGGTCAACGTTTTTCGAAGTTATTCTAAAAGAACGTTAAAGATAGCTATGAAAGTAGGCACTTCTTAGTGGGAAAATTACTTCGAAAATTGGTTCAAGCGCAGGCAAAAGTATATGGATATGGACATGGGGAATATTTTGAATAACAATGGAAAGATTTTTCATGATAAATTAGTACCGATTAGAACCGAGTATAACCAGGCAACTACGAGGGTTACATAAGCGATTTTTTTTTTGTGGAACATGAAAGTTTAAAAATGGGTGGAATACGCCCAGTAATATATATAAACATAACAACGCTTGACCTGACTGATTCATTCATAATCGACACAGAGCGGAATGGTAGAACGCTGACTTCTGGACAGAAGGTTCCTTTACTGGAGAAAAAGCCAGGGCGGGGCTTAGGGAAATTCCGCCCACATGGATGGAAAATGGGGGAGGTCAAGTGCTTAATTCTCCTAGGTAATCGCTAAAGCAGTAAGATTTTGTAGTTGCTGCTCTTCAAGTGCTTGTACAATGTCACTGGGAGTGGTTGGGAGTGAATGTGAGTGTTAGTTTTGTGGATCATTTGGCTATGAAGTCTGATTTGTTATTGCGTTTGACGTTAGTTTGGCTAGGAAACCAGATTAGTTTTTGTTGTGGTTGACATTTTCTAGTTAGTAGAGTTTTTTATTGTTGTCGCATAGAAGTTGTGGTTATCGCAGTTGGCTACGGCATTAATTGCAGATAGGGAATCTGAGCAGATTGCACGGTTACCAAACTTGTTTTTTTTTTTTCATATTTTTATAGCTTTGTGAATTGCTATAATTTCTGCTGAATGTAATGGTTGTTTTTCATGTGAGATTCTGCAGCTTGTGATTTGGGAAGATTTAAAAAAGTCTATGAAGATGAAGTTGTATCGTGGTGATAACTAGCTTGAATAAAATAGTTTTCTTGGTGTTTAAAAGTTTATGCAGTTTGAGCGCAAGCGACCAAAATTATTTCAGTTTCTGTTCCGGCAAAAATCGTTCAGTCTGGCATTTCCGTTACGATCCAAAGCACTAATCAAGTTTCTTATTTTTTTATTTACTAGCGGAGCTGGCGTGCGTTGCTAAGTACGTGCGCTCTTACTTTGCACTTTTCAAGGTGACCTCCAAATTTGTACCAAATCTGATCCACAGCCGCCATCTTATATTTTGGCGGTGGTGCGCCACCCAATTTTTGAGTGGATCGAATTTCACCCGGATACTGAGATACAATAATAAGATACAAGTATACGGCGATGATTATTTGAGTAGATCGAATGTTTTTCTGTTGCATAAACGTTTTTCCGAAGGCAGAGAGCTCGGATACCAGCAATAATGGAAAAAGTACGCGATTTCACTGCAAATGATCGCAATGCTTCGCTCAAAATGATAGTAATTGCTTTAAAAAGAGAAACGATTCGAATCATTTTTCATGAAGTTTTTGGGCAAAACTAAGGTCTGTGCAAAATTTGTCTTAAACGTTTTAACGGATACCCAAAAATCGGCCGTGTCAATCATTCCAGAGAAGTCGTTGCAGCCGCCAGAAATGCTCAAAACTTCCTGAAATCAATTGTTAATGGTGACGAAACATGGTGCTTTCATTACGACGTAAACTAAGGCTCAAAGTGAGGCACGGAAGTCGAAAAATTAACCAAAAGCCAAAAATAAAAATAAAACATAGAGCAGCGCTGTCCAAAATTTCCATCAAAAATCAAAACAATGCTCATTACATTTTTCGATGTCAATTCAATTGTTCAAAGGAAATTTGTTAAACTAGAGAAACAATTACCGGCGCATATTATCTTCAAGTTTTGAAGCGTCTGATGGCCAGAATCCGTCTTATTTGATACGAAACATGTTGCACGATAATGAAGCGAGTCACATCTCACTCAATATTCGTCAGTTTTTGCCTTGAAATCAAGTCTGTGTGTTGAATCAACCGCCGTATTCACCTGATTTGGTCCCGTGCGATTTATCTCTATTCCCACAATGGAAATTGAAGTTAGGATGTTTCTTATAATCATGTTTCAACCATAAAAACAGCAACAATACAAGCAGTAGAGGCAATTCCACAAAATGAGCTGGAGTACACATTTGAATCATTGTTGTAATAACTGTAACATGTGTATTGCACGTGGAGAGGATAATTTTGAATAAATAAATTAAAAAATTGGAAATCTGAATTTATTGTTATATTTATTTTTACTACGTCCATTAATCCATCCTTTGGAACCTGCCTCTCTCTTTGCCAAAACCAATTAAAAATCCCAGGAGCAGTTTTTGAGATTGGAGGTATCATATAGACATGAACAGCAGGGGATTTCAATTTATATACTTATGTGCAGATAGATAGATAGATAGATTAACCATCCGATCTAAATTGACCTAGACTGGTGGATTTAAGCCGAACCGGTAAACCGAATCGGTAATTTTTCTTCTTCTTAAGTTGGCTGTTAATGTCATTGACATTCATGCATGGCAAGTTTGAGCGGGATGCAATAATTAATCTATGTTTGACAGCTGCTTGTTTACGAAGCGAAAAGTTTGCATGGCGATTTTTAACATGAACAAAAAAAAAAAAAAATGAACAACGAGTTTTCTTCAAATTTTGTGTTTCCAATGAAATAACGGCAACGGAATTATTCAAAATGTTACATAAGTGTTTGAGGACTCTACTTTATAGAGAATGCAAGTATTTGAGTGGCATAAAGCATTCAATGAGGGTCGTGAAATCGTAGAAACTTGCCTCATGCCAGTCGTCCATCCAGCTCTGTTAACAAAAACATCGAAAAACTGATGGAAATTGTGCTCGAAAATCGTCGTTTTGGCATTAGAGAGTTAGTAGAAACACTCAACATCTCTTATGGATCGACTCAACACATTTTGGTTGATGTTTTGGGTATGAAACGCGTCGCCGCCAGACTCGTACCAAAAGACCTGAATTTTTTGCTTTTTTTGCACATTCCAGCTTGATTGTGACGGAGTTTTTGGCCAAACATGAAAGAAAAGTCATCGCACAACCACCGTATTCACCAGATTTGGCACCCTGTGACTATTTTTGTTACCGAAATTTAAATATCCGCTCCGGTGATACGTGTCATGATCCGATTGAGGATTTAAAAAAAAATCGCTAAAAATTTCGTATAACAAGTGTATGGAAAGGTGTTTTGAAGGCGATTATAAAAATTTGTATTAAAATGCATAAAAATGTTGTTTTTTTTCCAGTTCGGGGCAATATTGGTATAACAAAATTAGCTACAGTTTCTATTTTGTGTCTCCTGCCCCGATAAGTCTACCTCTTGTTTTACTTTATGTTTGCGACAAAAATAAAAATAATACGGTTGCCCGGTTCGGGAATAGTACCAATCGGTATATTGCAGTAGGTATTCCTCTGCTCCATTTTTATGATGCGTCAACTTAAATGGCAAATGTCAATTAGTTTATCATTAAATATATATATCGAAACCTAATATACTTGTATATTTGTATGAACCTATACATAAACCTTCCTCGGGAACATGCCTATCTATTTTTGCAAACCAACTGAAAATCACCGCATTAGTTTTTGAGATTGGAGGTAGCATACAGACATGAAAAGCAGGCGACTTCAATTTATATATCTATAGAATTATATTACTTTCATGAATGATGTTAACAGAAAGTGTAAACGTAAAACTTTCTTCGATGGCTCCTTAAATGCATCACAACCTTTATGATAAATTGATAATACGCTGTTCATATTATGTGTGAAGTGTATAACAGATACAATACGTTTTTAATTAACTTTGAGACTTGCATTTAAATGTTCTATTTATAATTATATAATTTTATTTCTTTAAATACGCATTTTTTTTTTTTTGCTATAGAATCGTGTACGACTTACCTGACGCACCGCATAGTAGCAGGTGAGATTGCGCGGATATATGCCAGGATAATTGGGTGACTGCAGGCGACAGGACTTCTTGTCGCAATCGCTGAAGATGCGCGAACAATACGTGCCCGGAATGAGGTCACCTGGAACGAACGAATGAACAAACAAATGAAAGAATAAACTAAAGAAGCAACAAATGTCGTAGATACTCTCGTACTCGTACTCGTACAGTACAAAATAAAAAAGTATAAAGCATGATATAGGAACATTGCGAACATTTACATTGGCGTATACATAATAAAAATGGAAATGTAACAACTGCGTAATGAAATGGAAAACAGAAATGGACAGACAGATACAGAGACAGATAGACGGACGGACGGACAGAGAAGTAAACAGATACAAAGGCTAAGATACATTTGTAGTAAAGAAAAATATAAGAAGAAATACATTTGCTCCCTTCCAACACTTACCCAGATAGTATTTGGGCTCGGTGTAATTGTGCTCATCCTTCACCACCGGCTTCTCCAAGGAATTCACGAACGTTTTGTTGTTTGCATAGGCGCTGAACAAACTGAAATCCTGTCCGTATCGATCGGAATGCGCACCGCTGGAATTTGTGAAATCCTCAATCGGCTGATGCGATGGTAGCTGATTGAGAAAGCTGCTCCTATTGTGCCATTGTTTGAGATCTGTCAAGGTGCACACAAAACCAAATTGAACATATTTTGCTTGTACTCGTATATATCTTCTTCAACTACTTATTTTAGAGCTTCTTGCTTTGAATAATCTTTTCAATTTTATTTTAATTTTGTCTTATCTCAGTTTTCACATAAGTTGAATTAAAAGCAGCGAGGACACAGCTTTTTGCTTCTAATTCAACTTCTACATTTTATGCGCCTCATTTTTCGGTTTACTTTATCGCTTCTGTTGCAACTTACCTTCCAGCTTAATGCCACCGTAGCGGGTCACCGAGCTGTCCCTCGATAGAACCTTGTATCTAATGCGAAAGTCGAAATTGTAACCGCTTTGATCCCGTGCTAACCTGTGCGTGTTTTTTTTTTTTGTTATTTTATTTTTGTAGTTGGTGTTCAAAGTTTTTGTTGTCGCAGTCACCAGGCGAAGCATCAGCAAAAATGGTCGCAAAGTGGAAAAATAGAGCATGGAGAATTCATTAATGGTTCAGAAACTTAAGCTAATTATAGTTTTAGATTTTAACTTAAGATGTTTTTAAACGAATGATAGTGAGCGGATTTGTTAGATTGTTGCTCTAATTTAGTAACTTCTCTTTGTAGATTAATAATACACTTAAATGCTTGTTTGTAAGCCTGTGCAGTAACTTGATTTTACATTTGTCATCATTGTGACTTGTTGTCCAATTGTGAACTATTTTGAATTAAAACTTTTGAATGGCAGAACATAGCAAAAAGTTACAAATGAAAAGTTATTAACAAAAGGGTGCAGATTAATGAATAACTAAGCATGCCTGTACTATTTTATTCCATTTCGAAGTAAACGCGTTTATCCAGCAAAATACCTGTTTAGCCATGCAGCTCTTTTTGACATTTGGAGCAGCAAGAACCACTCAGAAAATCTCGTAAGAAGTCACTTATATATAGACCAATAGGCAAGCGCAAATCATTCACACCCTATTTAACCCTCTTAAACACAACCTATTTGCTGGATTTTTTTTTTGTTTGGTGGGAAGAATGTGAAAACTAGCACGGACGAATGTGTTTTCTTTAAACACAAGGATTCTCTCACGAAGCTCTTTCTCTCTCAGCTCTCTCAATTTGTTATAGATGCTACTTGTATATACTATTCACACAGAGTTTGAATAGTATTATCAGTTTGTCTGAAAGTTTGTAACGCAGTAAAGAAGGCATAGTAGACCCCATAAAGTATACATATTCTTGATCAGCTTGACGAGGCGAGTCGATCTAGCCATGTCCGTCTGTCTAACCGTCTGCATGTTGTTGTGTATTTTTTGGTGATTAATTTTTATGCTATCCCTTCTGCTATCACTTCTGCAGTTTAATAGAGTATCAAGATTGACTCGCTATGTCCACTTTTTGGGGTAGCCCCCATACAAACCAACCGCCCACTTTTTAATTTTTGTATGAAAAACATTTTTTTGTTGTAGTCAATATCAACTTAATAATTGATATGGTAGCTTCTAGTGGACGGACGCTTTACAAATACAATAATGCATGGGACCCGCCCACTTTTTGGGGCAGATCCATACAAACCTACTGCCCACTTTTGTGTTTTTGTAAGAAAAATTTCTTTTTTAAAGTCAATATTAGCTTGAAATTGGATTTAGTGAATAGCCTCTTCATTTACATAAACAAATGGGCGTTTCCCGCCTACTTTTTGAGGTAGTCCCACACAAACGCACAGCTCACTTTTATGCATTTGTATGTAAAACGTCAATATTAAAAAGAAAAAGTTAAGCAATCGATATGGTGGCATCTTATAGATGGTCGCTACAGCTACTAGTGGGCGTGTACCGCTCACTTTTTGGGTTACCCCTATTTAAACCACCCACGTTTATGTTTTACAATACGATTTCGTGTGAATAGTATTAGAGCTTCGGTTCAACCGAAGTTAACGTTTTTTCTTGTTCTCTATTCACATTGCAAAAAAAAATATTGATATCGTAGATAACCTCGGTTAATTCGAAAGGCGAATCAGCAGTTCCATTTGACATAGAGAATAAATTAAATCTAGGGTCTCTTCATTATCCGCATTCGAAAAGAAGTCAAAAGGAAAGGTATGTAGGTAGTTTTCAGGTGCTTTTCGAATTCCTTAGCTTTTCCTTCACTCGACCTACATCACATTCCGCCTTCTTCTAGTTGTCCTTTTGAGATACCTCGTAGCGTTCCAGATGCTATGCTTCGCACAACCAGGCTCAGCTGCAGCAAGAAAGGTACCAACTTCTTCGTTTCTGGCTTCAGTAAGCATCGATTTAAGCTACTTCGTTGCTGGATTTAGGGCAGTCTTGTCAAGCGGTTTTCTAGTATCGTGCCAAATTCGTCTCAACCTTCTTTTAACTCAAAGCTTGACAGCTAACTCCGGGTAGCCAAAGGTTAAGATGGTGCTACGGTATATAGGTTTTACTAGTAGTGGCCGGGGTTGAGAGATTTGTAGCGTCAAGTTGAGAGATTTGTAGCTTCAAGAATTTTTTGCATGAGCTGTTCGATGTCATCCTCAATTTCTTCACCTGGTTCCTGGTACTGGTTTCGTCGGTTTAAAAGTGGTGATTTTGTTACGAAGGACAAAGAACGTCCGGACCAGCCCAGAAAGTTTGAAGATGAAGAATTATAAGCATTACTCCACGAAGATCCGAGTCGAACCCTTCAAGAGTTGTCAGAATCATTGGAAGTTGACTTGTCAACAGTTGGCAAACGACTCAAAGCCATGGGAATGATTCACAAGCAAGGAAATTGGGTGTCGTACGAATTGAAGCCAGGACACGTCGAAAGGAGATTTTTCACTTGCGAACAGCTGCTTCAACGCCATAATCGGAAGAGTTTTTTGCATCGGGTTGTAACTGGCAATGAAAAGTGGATCCATTACGACAACCCAAAGCGAAAAAAATCATGGGGACCACCCGCCCATGCATCTACATCGACGGCAAAGCCGAATATTCATGGTGCCAAGCTTATGCTCTGTATTCGGTGGGATCAGAAGGGTATTGCGTACTATGAGCTGCTGCAACCCATCAACAATAATTGATGCAATTGAGCCAAGCAATGAAGCAAAAACTGCCGAAATATGGCAAAATACACGACAAGGTGGTTTTACAGCATGACAACGCTCGGCCACATGTTGCAAGATCCGTCAAGGAAACGTTTGAGGCGTTGAATCTAGGCCTTATAGCCCAGACATAGCCCCTTCTGACTACCACCTGTTCAGATCGATGATCCACGCCTTGGCTGAGCAGTGCTTTACTTCTTATGAGGATACCAAAAAAATGGGTCTATTCGTGGATTGCCTCAAAAGACTAGACGTTCTTCCAACGCGGAGTCCATATGCTGCCAAAAAGATGTGAAAGTGTTGTAGCAAACGATGGATAATACTTTGAATAATATACATTTTTTTTTAAATAAACGCTCAAAAATCGAAAAAAATTCCATTAAAATTAATTCCAACATTGCGCCGTATTTATTCTATTTGGACCAATTTACTTTGTGGATAGTTATTAAAATTTTTTCGTTATTTCAAAAATATTTTTGGACTTTATGCCATAAATTAGACCTGTAACTATGCACTCTACATACTACAAAGAGCAATGGAATCATTCGCACAGCTCTCGCTTATGCATAGCGTACGAAACCATTAAATTAAATAAGTAAGTATTTCAATAATCCGCTTTTTGAACAGTGTCACGCAATTGTTGTAAAATAAACCAAATACGTATGTAAGTACGAAATGCTACTAACTTATTCAATTTTATTGTGAATATCAACGAACGCGTTTCGCTGTAGAAGAGCACTGGTCCCCATGATGAGCCGCACCACATGCCGCCGATGGGAGTGCGTGCAACCTCGGCGATTTGCATGTAACCATCCGGACAGCCCTCATGGACGTACGATGTAAAGCGTCCAATGGTGAAACTGTCCAAAGTAACCTGAAAAATACAGAAGAAAAAAGACAGAAACAGAACAAAAGAATAAGCCAACTGTTTAAAACTGGAGCACTATGAGTGAGTAATGAACATTTTCAATGGAGCGTCGACTACGAGGAGGATGATGATGACTATGACTATGACGACGACGACTACGATGACTACAACTTCTGTGGCCAGCAGATCTTTGGTTAAACACAGCACAGAACAATGCGCCTCAGAGTGTAGGCACGATGAGCGCTTTTCAAGTGAAATTGTACCGGATTCAGTTGCTGTAATCGCAAGAAAAATACTCGAGAAGTGACGAGCAGTGAAGTAAATGAATGGGTGAGTGGGTTGGTGGGTGAGTAAGTGAGTGAGTGACCGAAATGAAGTGGTTCATAGTTGTCTAGCTAGGTGTGAAATAAATATCAGTTACATCTTTCGAGGGAGTCTATTCTATATACATACTATGAAGCTACGTCTGACAGCTTGCCTTTTAACTTTATCTTTTTTATTTTATTATTTTTTTTTTTTTGGTTAGGTTTCATTCTTTGGCAATAGCAGGAGCAGTAGCAGCAGCAGTATCAACAGCAGAGTGCAATGCTGGCATAGATAAGCAGTCAGGCAGCTGGCCAAGTCCCAGGGGTAATAGTTTTGCAGGCACCGAGGTGATAAACGAGTTTGTAAGTGAGCGTGTGAATTGAGCGTTCGAGGATATTCATCCGCCTGCTTATACTACTGGATGTGCTGCTGTCAGATGAAGTTATATTCATTGTCTGCACGGTCGCTCGGTCGCTCGGTAGCTCAGGTTTAGTGCTTTAGTTGCTACTACTGCCAGAATGCGCATAGGTACATAGTGTTCAGACTTGAAATCAATATTGATACAGCTTGAAAGATACTTTTGACCGAATCACTCCTCTGCTGTCGCTGTAATATGATACGCTTATCTCACTAATGGAATAGTTTATCACGTCTATAGACAATCACTCGTGCGTTATAAAGACGACAAAGGGTTGTTCAATGAAATCAAGTAGAGCACATGCTATACTCTCATATATGGACACTTTACTACATAAACTACGCATACACACCTGCACCAAATCGCCATGTTGTCCGCCAGCTGCGGTAAATGTCAGCACGCACACGAACGGCACGCGATCCTGTTTTGGTCGATGTAGCTCCAGAGAGTAGGTTAGACCGATGTCGCCGAAGTAGGTACGATTACAACCTGTCATAAAAAAGCCAAAAAAAAAAAAAAAACAAAAATAAAATATAATAAATGAGTGTTAATTTAAACTTAAACGCAATTAAAGACACGAATGAAATACATTTAGATAGGGTAGAGTGGAGTAGCAAAAAACACGCACAAACTTCATCACGAGCTCGACATTTAGTTTCTGACATTTATTCATTAAGCCTTAGTGCAGGTTGTCAAAGCATGTTGTGACAGTTGTCAGTCACAGTGGGTTGTCATTCGTCCTTTGCCTTTCATTTTTTTAATTTTTTGGTTTTTCTTCAAAAGAGTTAATTTTACTTCTTCATTGACATTTTTTGAACTTGTAATTTGTTTTTGTTTTGTTTCTTTCTGAATTATGATTGTATGTCTTAATTAAGGAGTATGATTTTTATGAAATATTAAAATTGTTTTGGCTTCTGCCTTCACAAAATCTTAAATCAAAGCAAATAACTTTATTGAAGTTTGAAAAATATTCGAGAGACTTTTATTTTACTCTTCACACATAGTTTGAATAGAATTATAATTTTGTAATTTTGTGTGGGAAGCATTGAAGGTTTCCATCGAAGTACAAAAATATAGGTGAATTTTCATATTTCAAGGGCTGTGTATATTGAATTTTATACCATTCCCAGCCATATAACGTGAAATGGTATTACCAGTTTATCAGAAAGTTTGTAATGCATTACAGGAGCTATCATAGACTCCATAAAGTATATATATTCTTGATCAGCTCAACGAGACGAGTCGATCTAGCTATGTCCATCTGTCCGTCCGTCCGTCCGTCTGTCCGTCTGCACATGTTTTGGGGACCAATTTTTATGCTATCCAGTTGAAATTTTGCACATATACTTATTTTTATTGTAGTTTAATAGAGTAACAAGGTTTACCTGCCACGCCCACTATTTGGGGTAGCTCCCATACAAACCTATGGTCCACTTTTGACTTTTTGTAAGAAAACTTCTTTACTAAAGTCTACATTAGGTTGAAATGCAATGTGGTGCCTTTTTATGGTCAGCCGCTTAACATACATAGACTAACGGACGTGGTCCGCCCACTATATGGTGTAGCTCCCATACAAACCTATGGTCCACTTTTGACTTTTTGTAAGAAAAAGTTTTTTATTAAAGTCAAATTTAGGTTGAAATGCGATATGGTGCCTTCTAAGATACAGCCTCTAAACATACATGGACAATTGGGCGTGGCCCGCCCACTTTTTGAGGTAGCCCCCCATACAAACCCACCGTGCAATTTTGTGTTTTTTTTTATGAAAAAATCCTTAATTTAGATCAATATTAGCTTGCAATTTGATTTTGTGGATTTTAATGGACAACCGCTTCATATACATATACAAAGGAGCGTGTCCCGCCCACTTTTTGAGGTAGTCCCCTATAAATCCACAGCTCATTTTTATGCATTTATATGGAAAACTAAAATATCAACTTGAAATGCGGTATGACGGCATCATACACATCAACTACATCGCTTCATACACATCTACTAATGGGCGTGTACCCCCATTTTTTCGGGTAGCCCCTATTTAAGCCCTCACATTTATGTTTTACAATACTTTTTAAAGTTTCGTGTGAATGGTATTAGAGCTTCGGTTCAACCGAAGTTAACGTTTTTTCTTGTTTGAGTTGAGTTCTGCGAGCGTAATAGTATTACTCTTTCTGCACTATATCATTTTAACTCTTATTTCATTTTTTTATGTAGTATAGCATACTTTTGGCACCAATAATTAATTCCTTTTGGTTCTGTTTTATTCTAAATTTTCAATGGCTTGTTCTGATCCTCGCTGCCAATTTAAAAACAAGGCGTGTACTGACCAATACCTTGCTTGTTGGTTATGCGATAATATTTCACACTTGTTTTGTGCTGGTTTTAACTGTCGAGTTCTTGACGCAATCAATGAATGGAGAGGTCTACGTTGGACTTGTTCCCGTTGTAGATCGACAGAAATCGAGATATTATGAAACAGACTAGGTCTGGTTTTATTGAATTTAAATGCTGTTTAAAAATTTGAAATAAAAGTGCAACGGCGTCAAATCACATAATCTGGTCGGTCAATTGACATTGTCAAAACATGAAGCTTGTTTAAACTTCTAGCGCAATTGAGGCAAAATCGGTCGGTGACTTGTTGACATATCGTTCAAGTAAGAAATTGAATCAACAATTTACTTTTTTGAAACCACTAAATAAAACAAGCATGTTACTATGTTTCAAAGCTAATATTTATTCAGCATACGATCCATTTAATTCAATACAATGCACAATGGTCCCAAATTATTAAATATAAAAGCTGATATAAGTTTTAAGCAGAACTGACCACGCCCACTCCTGCCGCCCACATAAAAAAAGTTTAGTATCATTTTTATAGCATTATTAATATAAATCTAAGTTTACTATTATTATACAAAAAAATTAAACAAATTTAATTCAATCGCTCTCATCTTCACTATCAGTGTCGCTGTGAATATTTGAGTCGTTTATAATCTTCGGCTCTTCTAGTAGGCCTAATACCTCTTTGGGTAGGATCTTGACTTTATTAGACCCCTTTCGTTCAGTAAACAAAGGCTAGACAACAAAGGCTCCGATGAGTCCAAAGGTGTGTGAAACACATCCGTTATATTGTTAATTCGACTATCTTTCCTTGAGTGAGATTGGGCGATCTTTCTTATAAAATTTATTGCTCGCTTCTGACGCATTTTCACACAAAGAAGGGCATAAAGGGCAACATTGCGTGGACTTTGTTCCCGTTAATATATTCAGTAGTTTTCCATCTATTAAAGTCATACATAATTCAGAACAGATTCTGACTTTTATATTGTCGAATTTGTATTCGTAAGGAACTAAAGCTTGTATTTGTCTATCAAGATCCGACTTTCCAGCAATTATATGAGTGGCCGTTTCTTTGATGAATTCTATTTTTACAGGCCTGCAGAATCGAACAGACTGTGGAGTGGCATTTACCCAAACATTTCTATTAAACTTGTCTATAAGTTTAATGGGTATTAGCGACGTAACAAACAATTATTGATCACAACAATGGGATCTTGATGTTCTCTGAAGCTTTGCTTGTGAATGGTTTGCCCAGTAGACCCATCAAAGCCATAGCTAGCAATTGATTTTAGCTCCTGCAAGTCCGGATACTCTTCTAGACCATCTTTCTGCAATGTGATTAGACGACTAGCTGTGTGATCTAATAAACATTGCAGTGGTACTTGAGCCACCGTTGCAGTTATTTTTATTCCACTAGCCTCCAATAATTTCTTGTAGCTTGGGAATATGTTGCAACTTCGGCTTTTGGCTAGCAATCTAGTGCTCATATATTGCCTTTTTGTCAATGAGTTTTCTAAAAGATATGCTAGAGCTTTATCTGGAGATATTTGAGATTTCGTGACTTCTGGTGGATCACTCTGGCGAGATTTTTTAGCTGAAACAGCTGCAGTATGTAGAAGAAGGTCTTCGTCAAGTCCATTACTCTTTGCAACATGATGAAGCCAACTTTCTTTTCAATCGAGGTCCAGCCTCCTTATAGCTAAGGGGAGGACGGCCTCTTTTAGTGGGGGATGGAGTTACAGTTATGGAATCATATTCTGTGAGAGCCAGTGTGCGTGGACTTCTTTAAACCGGCTTAGCAGCCGATTGCATTTCGACAGGTATTTCTTAATGTGGCCAATAAAAGTTTTAACATTATTTGTTATTTTGCCTTCCAAATGTTTGCCAATATTGCCTAAATTTTCCAATATAAAATCATTTACTGCTGCATCGGATCGATTATTCTTGCTCCATATTTCGAGCAACTCTGAACGGCTGAATTCATATGTCACTGAAAATAGTCGTTTTTCAAAAACGAGCAAAAACGAACAAAGCAGACTTATTAAATATGAATCAATATACATA
Organism: Leucophenga montana; assembly: GCA_035044765.1. NCBI lineage: Eukaryota > Metazoa > Arthropoda > Insecta > Diptera > Drosophilidae > Leucophenga > Leucophenga montana. The sequence continues at coordinate 715,313 of JAWNNQ010001349.1, read as the reverse complement.
TATAAAGAACTTGATCATGTTAGCTGCTTGCTCAGGTACGCGCTGCGAAAGTCATGCTCCACAAAACACAACTACTTTTGTTACACATTCCTGCTAAATATACACTTACAAAACATTTGACAACACAAATACATATACAATGACATCACGAAATGGGGTTTTTTAATTGATTCTACATACCTTGATCTTTATTTTCCATACTTATACTTTTATTTTTACACAAATGGAACAATTTGTATCTTTAAAAAAGTTCCCACAAAGTTCCCGCCAATTTGCACGTGCGAGGGCTGGTATCGATCAGCTGATTAACTGAGCGTGCCCAATTAACAGGGTTGGAATAAAGCTCAAAAAAAAAAATCTTTTTGGAGTGTCTATTTATAAAAAATTTTGTTTATATGCCAAAAATATTAACATACATTTTTTGAATTTATGCCGCTGTGGGACCATTGTGCAATGGTTGGAACGCTCAACAATAGACTTTTTAAACTAGCTTTTAGGAATGTTCTTTAGCACATTGTGACGGCTGCTTGTAGTATTGCTGGAATGTCGTCGTAAAAAGCTCCTTTCATTGCAAAATAATTGCACGGCGATAGACCAGGGGAATGCGGAGGGTGGTCGATGAGATAAATTGTAGATTGTCGATGAGCTAAATTGTAGATTGTACTTACAGTGAAATTTGCATCGATAGCGATTATTTCACTTACTTACTTTCCACTAACTCAGCACGATTAGATGCTTCGGTTGGTCCAAGTCTTGTATCATCATTTAAACCATCACGACCGTTTTTAAATCGTGTAAAACACGTGTAAACTTGAGTACGACTCATAAAATCATCATCATAAAGTTTTTTTTAACAATTCGTAAGTCTCAGCAAATTTTTTACCGAGTTTAAAACCAAATTTAATATATTTGCTCTTTTGTTTTTACGACATAACTACAAAAAACTGCTGTTATTAAAACGTGCATAATTTTGTAACCTGTCAAACGATTCGTATGAACTTAGCTGCTTACGAAAGAAGACAAATGTTCCTTTCTAACACTGCCAACATTTAATAGATGGCGCTACGTGTTCTATGATTTAAATTAAAAGTTCGGTTATTTTTAGATCATACCTTGTATGTGTGCAGGTTATAAAAACATAATGCCGATGGATTCACGGTGTCTAGAAATATTAGCAAATAAAGTAAAGATTTGTCCTTGCCAACCATATTGTTGCAAGGAAATATATATAGTGCGGCACGTCGAATATCTTGCTTAAAAGTACCTTGAACGATACTAAAGAACCCAAAGTTATAAAGATATAAAGTTGGCGGGCTTTGTATTATTTTGCGACCTAATACTATTTCCGAAGCGTTCCGTGGCACAAATTTCTTCTGGGATGAATATTTCTGCCGAAACTATCACTGAAATAATTCAGTTGATTTGTAATCGCTCTGTTTTAGTTTTGAAATTATCTATTTTAAATTTTCACTAGAAAATTGAACTTTTGTGTCCTTTAAAACACCTAGGAATGCTGTTTACGTATGTGCTATTCACTATGAACAACAATAAAGCACATCACAAAGGATTTATATGCCAATGGTGAACATGAAGTGTAAATGTAATTAAGGACACCGAACTGCTGCCACCACTCACTCAACTTGCAACATTGTTGCAACTTGTTCTCGTTGCCCATCATATATTTTACATAGTATCATTCACTTTTTGCCACACTCGCTGTCAGCAGACACCGTGCTAGGTCAAGTGATGATGATTTTAATTAAGTATCTCATGCAGCGTTGCCAGCAATGAAGAATAAAAAAAAAAACAAAAAAAAACCTGCATATTTTTAATTGAATTTCATTTTTTATGCTACGCATTTTATTAAAAAATATAAAATTGGCAAAAAAGAAGAAGAAAAAAAGATAAATTGATTATTGATGAGTCCGTGTCCTGCGGTCTTGTATTGATATTGTAAGTATTGGGTTTGTCTCCAGCGCGCTGCGAAGTCTGCCACACATAAATAAATAACGCCGACAACTAATTAAAAATTTTAAATTAATCACCAACTTATCGCAATGCAACTGAAATATATCTCATCAGCCATATTAAACGAAATCATTTTAAATAATGCCATTTGATTTAAATTCATTTGCAATTGTGCTTAAATTGTTTTTTATTAGGACAGCTAAATTATTTCGGTTTATATTTTATTAAAATTGCATTTGGTGGCTAATTAAATGCAAATTGCAAAATTTGAGCTATGTACACAAAACATATTTATGGCTTATGTCATGCGACATTCGATTTTCCAATTAGATAATTACATCCTGGGCGAATAGTTGAGTGTAAAACTACAGGGTGTTGTTTGGTTTTTAGAGGTACCACTTTCTGTCAGACATTAAACTGGCATAAATTGTTCAGATCTGGCAATGCTATTGTAATTTGTGTTCAGTTCGATTTGACATTTTATCCAGAATAGATTAACGCCAGAAGAACGCTGGCAAAATGGTGTAAAATATTTCAAAAATCGTGTACTACGTCCATTTTACGGTTGACATAATCGTAATTTGATTAACCATAGATCCTTTTCGCACCACGTACTATACTTGAAATGAAATTATCCATCCATAAAGACATTGTACAGTGCGCACCGAAGGTCCAATAGCCGCTGTAAAACGTAGTATTGAGGAGGACCCAAATGAGTCGATTAGAGATTCTTGATGCACAATTAAATCCACAAAAAAATTCAATGTTTGTGAACCGGTGGAATCATTGGTCCTTTAATTCCATAAAAATGAGGCAGGTTGGAACGGTATTGTTACCAACAATGAGTTATTAGTGATTATTTTATGCCCCATTTGAATAGAATGTTTATTGAAAACATATTTTTCCAACAGGAAGGCCCAATACGCCATACAGAGCGTGATACAAACCAGTCAAATGTCCACCGAGAGCATGTGATTTACCGCCTTTGGAAGATGGTGAAGTCATTGTTCAACTTTGGACGACTTAGACAACAACATTCTGCGAACCAATACCGAGATACGGCTCTCACTGCCCGAAATCTTTAACCCATTAAGGTCTAATGGGTAAAATATACCCATGAAAAGGTTTTTCTTTATTAAATTGCCTAAAAATACAGAGGCGAGCTATCGCTCTGCCATTGATGTTGTGAATTAGGCGAAAGATAGGGGTATGTTTGGCTGGTACATACCAACTTTGAGTTGTGTTTTTTACAGGGTGTGACCAGTTGTTAAAAACTCGAATTCTTAGCAATTTACAATGGAAAATGCTGATTGGGAACGAGAATAGTTTTAATAAAAATTTGGTTTTTCAACTGGAGTACTAAAGTTTATGCACTTCTCTTCTTTACTATTGTTTCCAATGTTGGAGTGATCGCACGATTCACCTGCGAATAGGAAACACTTGGATTGTTTGGGTACCTTTGTACTTATGGGGCCGTTATGGTTACTTTTTTCGCGAGAAATATTATAAAAATCAAAATAAAAAATAATTTTTCTTTTGTAAATTAATATTAAAAGTTTGATTTATTCAAAATTTAATGGTCACGAAGAAACCATAATTACTTGGCCTTCTTAATATTAGGCTGATCGTGTGCCACATTGCTGTGTTAGTCCGAATTAGAGCATTTAGTACGCAGATTAACTTTGTAATTGCAACATTTATACATCGTTTTGAGGCGACGCTCCCGCTGTTAGTCTACTTTGGCAGTGAAATGGTCAACACTGTCCAATCTTACATCCAATTCTGAAGTCGTTGCTGACGATATACCACGGCCACCACGAGGATTTCATATAGGATTCACAATATCTTCAACGATGTCAAGGCGAAACTCGTATCAACTCAGTGGTGCTTTGAGCAATACAATTTTCAGGCATTGACCACTGCATCATCTAAAGCATTTGTGAGAAGAGGCCAATACGACTGTCTCCGCGAATTCGAATGCGTTAATTGTTTTTGGCATTATCGAACAAATCGACGCTACCAACGACACCACGGGCCGTGCCTTTCATTGGCTTTACAGACGTCAATGGAAAGTTATTGGTTCTAATATCTCGTACAAATGATAACTTATAGCTTGTTTGTGATTGTTCGGCGAAGCGACTTGCGAGATTAATTATTAGTTTTTCCAAAACTCTGCATTCTGTTATTTATTAGCCGATGCTTCTGCGTAAGGAATATACTGGAAGCAATATCCTGCTTGATGGTACGCTTCGGTGCAGTTACCGCTTGCACACAATTATTGTAGTCGTAATCCTCGTCAGCTGATGTGACAGTACAATTACCATTTGCATCATCAAAAATGTACTCCACCTCCAGTAATGTGGAGTCGGAAACTTCGTTGAGCGTAATAATATTATTATCGAAATCTTCTTCGTCGCTGACAACACCCAAAGGAGGGAATTCGCAATTACTTCAATTGAATCGGTGTTTTTACCACCCTTTACATCGTCACTCCTCGCGTCAATTATTCCCTGCAACTCTGCTTGGGTTAGACATTTACGTCGACGAATTGTGAATATTTGTATGTGGAGAATTATTGAAATCAAATGGGTGGAACGGTTGCATTAAATTATCTTTCCAATAAAGCCAATTTTCAGTTTGAAATTTTTTAATCTCAGTACTATTTCAATTCAATCCGAAGTTCTACACCTTTAAAATAAACACTATTTATTACAAAATAGGTTGAACAGTTTTAGTGCTTAATTTTGTACTGTCAAATGATTTTTCCAATGGAGCTCAGCGTGCATTGAAATATTTGTGGACATTTATTTAATTGTTTACTCGGCTACGAGGCAAAATCTAAGAGTTTACAGTGCAGCTATAATGTCTGCAACTTTATAGATACCAACGTAATTGACTTTTCGTTACGTTTATTAATACAGCTCCTGAGGCTAGGTGGCAATCAAATTAGCTCTTAATATTAAAGCAATTACTTTAATGAGTTATGGTTTATAATTTATGTCAAACAACAAAGAACATTATTCTTGTTTGAATTCTGGGTATAATATTGTAACAAGGAATATTGAAGAATATTGAAATAATTTTAGCATAGCACAAGGTGTGCTCAAAAGTAAACAGGACTTTTGGATAGGTTAATTTTCTGGTAGCGCCACCTATTTGTGAAAAGTTACATGATTTTCCCAATTTTCTGTCAAAAACTCACGAAACTGTGGTATTGCATCTAAGTTATTGTGTAATCGGTTCAAAAATGAGCATCGAACAAAAAACGAAAAACAAGTTTTTTTTTTTGAAGTTTTCAAACGGTTCAATTGATGAACTAAGTTTATGGTGATGGTTGTTTGTACTGGGGCAGAATTCATGATTGGTATACGCGGTTTTAATAACGTCCATGAGAATGTAAATTGTGACTAATATGTTGTCTAACCGAAATCCATGAATGTCGTAGATTCCGTTGAAACTGAATTCATCGAAGAACAGCCAAAATCTTCATTGAAATTCATGAATTTATCACACTTTGATCAAACATTGCTGAAATTGGCGGTAATTGGCGTTAGTTGCAGGATTAAGCGCCAGCTTATCGATCGTCAACTTTCGTGACCAACTTTTTGACTAAATATCGCATTTTTACCATCAGCCACTACCCGTATTCACCTCATTTGGTATCGTACGACTTTTACTTTTTCGGAAATATGTTTAGTATTTGCCATTTAAGATGTTTGTACCGACATTCTGAAGTATATTCGTGACGTCGGTAATAATTCCCTATCCAGTGTTATGAAATTTTTGACTGTCTTATATTGGTGCTGCCAATATGAAACGACATATTTCAAAAGTTCTGTTTACTTTGAAACACAATTTGTTTTTTTTTTTATCACCATTGGAAACTGACTCGATAAAGTCATGTAAGTTGTATGATAAAACAGATCTCAGAGATTATAAGAGCTAACGCGACATGAAATTTGAATATTTAGATTCTATTTATCGATACTGAGATTTTTATGTAAGGTTTTTTTCTGGAGTTACGCTGTTCACAATTCTTCCTCTCGAACGCTCCCAACGACGTATTTAATGAACTCAGGGCTCGCGCTTCTGCGCCACACAGCAGGACCGGGATTATCAGTGTCTTATAGATTTTTGTCTTCGTACTGAGAGAGGGAGGGCTATATTTCTAAATTGTTTGCTGAGCCCAAAGAAGCATCGAATAGCAAGCAGGTTGACATTGTTGTTACTGGTTATCTGTGTTTAGACAACGTTTAATTCAAAAGGATATACGCGAGACGAATCACTTTTTTATGGAACATCGTGCTCGACCATTCTACGTATGGATATTGGCATAGGATGTACTCCATCAGTAGATTAGAAAAGTTGCACAACAAAGCATCACTCTGCCTGAAACATCTCTTGTTTTCAGAAATGCACGGTGAGATTCTTTCCTTCTCTGACGACGAATCATGTATGGACGAACGGTCTTTGCAGTGATATTAAGTTCAGATACAGCATTGAACATCCTTTGTATTGACGTGTCCCAAGGGGCCTTAGAATCTACAAATAGGTACTAGATGTCTTTATTTTACACATATATTAGTTAATGTATATTGAAAATTCGACCATAGGTTGACTTTTTTGGCTTGAGGCCACACTGATACTGATACCTATCAGTGGGTCTGCGTATGACTCCAATCATTTACACAGCACGCTGGACAGAATTTTATATTCAATTGAAAGAAGACTTATTCCATGGTAGAAGAAGGAGAAAGCACACTAAGTTTGCAACCGTTGGGCATACATTCATAGGACCATATCTTGCAAAATAAACGGTGCGTACGGCATAATAATTTTTCGCCACCGATCTTGAATAACTTAGCTGACAGCTCAGCAGACTCTGCCGCTCTGTTATTCTTCTGCTTATTAGTTACTAAGTCGAGCTTTTTTCGAGCGGTGGCTCTACAAGACAGCAATCATCAACTGGAGATATCGTACTAGAAATACTTCTCGATCGGCGGCATTATTCCCTTCATCGCCTCTAAGCAGGTTAGAGAAGTGACTTCTCCATAGTTTCAGTAATTCCTGTGCTTCTGTAACCAGACTTCCATTTTTGTCCTTGCAGAAAGAAAGTCCGGGCTTTAAACCTTCGGTCAGATGCTTGACCTCATGATCAATTTTTAGAGTTTCTTTTTAACATAACTCACATAGCTGAAACGGCGTTTTTAAGTATGTTGGTTATGGTTATTAAAAGTCTTTATACCAACTATAAAACCAATGTTTCATAGAAGAGATAGACAGACAAACGGAGATGGGTAAGTCGACTCGTCTCGTCTCGCTTCATACACATCTACTAGTGAGCGTGTACCACCCCCTATTTAAACCACCACTTTTATGTATTACAATACTATTTAAAGTTTCGTGTGAATGGTATTTGAGCTTCGGTTCAACCGAAGTTAACCTATATGTGAGTTTTTGCGTTTGAAAGGTACATGCTTTCCCAATTTCCCGTAAAAATTTTCATGACATTTGATCATGAGATCAGAGTTATTGCCGTCGAAGATTTCGTCTATATTTTTAATGAATTCACACACTTTTCATCTAATTCACACATAGTGTCAAGACGAGTTGATCTAGCCGTGTCCATCTTTTCGTCTGATGATTGCTGAGGATTTTTATACCCTACTCTTGAGGCCAAAGGTAAACTAAGGAAATGTATGTAACAGGCAGATATAGGCGTGGCAGCCCACATAAATATATATATTCTTGATCAGCATCAAAAGCTGAGTCGATCTAGCTATGTCAGTCTGTCCGTCCTTCGTATATTTGACCACTAGATCTCGGAAACTATCGGGTGTACAAATTATTTCGGTCCGTTATCAAAAGATGGCTCTGTCTGTTGTGAATGTTTCATAGTAACAGCTGATTTCGGTAGTTTTTAATAGGCTAGACATTTGTCAATAATATTCAGTTTATATCGCCTTGTGTTTTAGAAGAAGAAAAAACCTTATTTTTTATTGTGTTGAATATGTTTAATGTTGTGTCAACTAAGCAGCATTTGCGGGAGGTTTCAGTTTTCTGCTTTAATTGGAAGAAAACTGGAAAACTAGGGAGTGGTTTCGACGTTTCAAGAATGGAGATTTCAGCGTTATAGTCAAGTCTCACACTGGACAGCAAAACAAAAAAAAAAATCGAAGACAAAGACAAAGGTATTCCAGTATCATTGAGAGTGACTTAACAAGCAGTTTTTGTACGATTGAAATCCATGGAATTGATTCAAAAGCAATGCAATTGGCTGCCTTATGAAGACAGAACAGAGTCCAAAGGTCCAAAGGCAACAAAGAAAGACTTTTATACATCGAATTGTGACTTTGGATCAGAAATGGATATTCTACGATAATCCCAAAAAAGAAAAAAATACTGCGCTATGCCCGGTCAATCGTTGCCAACGTCTTCAACATCAACATCAACACCAAAGCCAAATATTCATGGTTCGAAGGTCATGTTGTGTAGCTGGTGGGACCAAAATGGTGTTGTGTAGTACTACAAGTATGTACTACAGTCAGGCGATTCCATAACGGGCGATCGGTATGGGCTACAATTGATACATTTGAGCCGTGTATTACAAGAAAAAACGGCCGGATTAGAGCAAAGAAATGACAAAGTTATAATTCTGCATGACAACGCTCGGCATCAGCCCACAAAATTCATGAAAAACTATTTCGAAACACACAAGTGGGACATTTTACCACACCCGCCGAATTCTCCGGACATTGCTTCTTCTGATTATTGATCTTCTTATTGCGCTTCTTCTGATATCTGATCCGTTGTTCCGACGGATGCATCATGATTTGACAAGTCATCGTTTCATTTCTTTCGCAGAAATCTAAAATGGGCTCCTAACTTGGATAAAGGCATTCAATTTTTTCAAGATGGAATTCGAAAATTGCCTCAGAGGTGGGAAAAAGTAGTAACCAGCTATGGAAAGTACTTTGATTAATCTGTTCATTCATTTTATTTTTAAAGAAGTGCATTTTTGACTACAAAAACAAAAAACGGAATTAATTTGTGCTTCCAATAATACTGTAGAATAAGGTCCCCATAATTTCTTTTTGGTTTTTAGTCTTTGGTTCAAATATATACCCTTAAACTGGGTCAAGTAGTTTACGTAGTCGAGCATACTTGTACTCGATTGCTGCTTTCTTTTACGTTTTTTTTTACGGATTGCAAATGGTTATTAACAGTATTTAGGAGGTTTCTGGGTTTAAACACAGTACGTATATACTCGCATATGTATACGAGTATACATATATGGATGAGTCTTACAATATTAATTCATGTGTACTCACGTGTGCAGAAGCGCGGTTCATCGCTTCCATCGCCGCAGTCGTTGTTGCTGTTGCAGTATTTGCTCAGTGGGACGCAGCGTCCATTGGAGCAGCTGAACTCGGACAGAGAGCAGGGCGTAGGGCCGCCGAGTTGCAGATTTGCTGGTTTGGCAGTAGCAAGTGATGACGACGAACCGGCTGATGATGATAACGATGATGATGATGCTGATGATGATGATGACGCTGAGGAGAATGACGAGGCTGTTGCTGCAGCAACAATAAAGGATGTTCTTGTTGTCGTTGTTGTTGTTGCTGTTAAACAGAGCATAGCACAAAGTGCAGCACAGAACGGAAATACTCTACGAAGGTTGCTGCTGCTGTTGCTCTTGTAGTTGTTGGTGTTATTGTTGTTGCTACTGTTACTGCGGCAAGTTATTGTCGTCGATGTCGCTAACGAGAATGTTGGCGTTGCCGCGGTTGTTGCGCTTGTTGTTGTTGTTGTTGTTGTTGTTGTTGTTGTTGTTGTTGCTGCAGCCTCAGTTGTATGTGTGCACTTTTTTATGTGGTTGCAGTGACTTTTTGTTTTTTTAATTGTTTTACATGTTTCAGTTGCAACATTTGTTGTTGTTGTTGTTGCTGCAGTTGCTGAGCTTTGTTGCTCATTTTCGTGTTGTTGTTGCTGTTGCTGCACTGCTTTACTGCTGATCAGTTCGCACAGGAAATGCCCTTCCAATGTTGCTGGCATCATTCTTTGTTGTTGCTGCAGTTGTCCATTTTCTTCTTTTTCTTTTGATTTCTTCAGCCTTTTTCTGTTTTTGTATTTTTGCCGCCATTTTAATGTCATTATTGTGCCTGAAAAAAAAAAAAAAAACAGACGAGCAAAGAATATCCCATAAATAAAGTATTAAATTTACAGCGCGTATCTGTGTATACAAGTTAATGAGTCTTTGTCCTTTTGTGGACAGTGCTTTTTAGCTCGAGATGTGTCGCCCATTAAACTAATTAAAGTTCTTGTCTGTCCGTCTGTCCGTCTGTACATTATACAATGTTGGTCTTCATAATATACCAACACCATTTATTCTCGCATAAATAAAGTCATCGTTGTTGCAGCTGCTGCCGCTGTTGGAAAGTTTACATCGTTCATTAGTCGTTAAAGAGATATAATAAAATGAAGAAAATAAGGTGTAATTAATTTGTAGCATATGCATCTTTTGATCTCGTTAAATATTTCTTTTTTTCATACCAAATAAACAGAATTTTCCGTCTTTTCAATATATTCTGGCTGCTTCGATTGTAGGTACTTACAAAGTGCATGACTGCATAATAATACAAGAACCGAGCTTATTTACGATAGTAACTCAGTTTATTAAATTATTGAATATTTTTAAAATTTCATACCTACTCATGAATAACACAGCCAAGGATTTGTTGGATTTCGAACGATTACATTGGATTTCGGACAATTAAAATTGAACTTTGGTTTTTGCGACAACAGGATGGTTCAGATCTTCATATAAAACAAGAAACCGAAGCTCTAATACCATTCACACTAAATTTTAAATAGTATTGCAAAACATCAACGAGGGGGTTTCGATAGGGGCTAAGCGGGCGGTACACGCCTACTAGTAGATGTGTATGAAGTGACCATCTATAAGACGCCACCATATCGAATTTCAAGTTGATATAGTTTTCCATACCACGAGTAATGCAGAACAGTGAGCTATGGGTTTGTATGTGACTACCTCAGAAACGGTTCCACCAACTCAAATTTCAAGCTAATATTGATTTGTCCGTCCGTCTGTCTGTATGTTGTTGCACATTTTTTGGAGACCAATTGTTATACTATCTAGTTGAAATTTTTCACGTACACTTATTTTTATTGCAGTTTATTAGAGTATCGAGATTAACCCGTAACGCCCACTTTTTAGGGTAGCCCCTATACAATTAACCGCCCACTTTTGACTTTTTGTATGAAAATTTTTTTTATTGTAGTCAATATCAACTTAAAAATTGATATGTTAACTTCTAGTGGACGGATGCTTGACATATATATTAATGGGTAAGACCCACTCACTATTTGGGGTAGCCCCCATACAAACCTACTGCATACTTTTGACTTTTTGTATGAAAACTTCATTATTAAAGTCAATATTAGGGTTAAGTGCAATGTGATGCCGTTTTCATGGTCAGCCGCTTAAGATACATAGACTAATGGGCGTGGCCGCCCACTTTTTGGAGTAGAGCCCATACAAACTCACCGTGCAATTTTGATGAAAAAAATTGGTAATTTAAATCAATATTAGCTTGAAAATTGATTTGGTGGATTTTAGTTGACAACGGCTTCATATACATATACAAATAGGTGTGTCCCGCCCACATTTTGAGGTGGTCCCATATAAACCCACAGCTTCCTTTTATTCATTCATTTCAATGGAAAACGTCAATATCAACTTGAAATTCGATATGGCAGCATCTTACACATCTACTACATTGCTTCATACACTTCAACTAGTACGCGTGTACCGCCCACTTTTTGGGGTAGCCTCGATTTAAAGCCCCACTTTTAAGTTTTACAATAATATTTAAAATTTCCTGTGAATGGTATTAGAGCTTCGGTTCAACCGAAGTTAACGTTTGTTCTTGTTTTTATATTTTGTTTTAAATATAGTTCTGTAGGATTATAAAGGTCGTGCTGTAAATGTTGTAACCGCCAATAACATCAGCAGCATTGCAATGACTTGAATTTAATTTTTTTAATTATTTGTACTATTTTGTATTCAAAGTATTGTACATTGATAGCCACTACTTTTTTGCCGAGTCTCTGGTAGCATACGTACTTCGCGTCGGACGAACGACTCGTCTTAAGAAGCAATCTAAGAGTGCTGCATAGCCAGGCCAAAATTATTCGATCTTAATAAGTGGTAATTGGACTTTCCCATTTGAGCGTCTCCAACAATGATTTTAATTGGTTTTCCAGCTTGAAAGGTAGCCCCTAAAAATAACACCCCCCACTTTTGACGTTTTGTATGATAATTTTTTGTTTTATAACAGTCAATATCCCCTTAAAAATTGACATGGTCATTTGACATGACACATATTTATCAAAGGGAGTGATCCATTTACTTTTTGGGGTAGCCCCACTCCCCCATTTTGGCTTTTTTGTTGCAGTCAATATAAACTTGAAATTTGACATGACGGCTTCTTATGGACGGATGCTTCACATAAATGCCAAGGGCCGTGTCCCGCTAATCTACAAACTTATCGACCACTTTTGAAATTTCGTATGAAAACTTATTACAGTCAATATCAGCTTAAGATTTAATATAGTGGCTTCTTATGTACGAATGCTTCACATATAGAGAAAAGCGTGTGATTTCTTCTTTTTAAAGGTAACCCCCATTCACACCCACTACCTAATTTTGAAGTTTTTCATGAAAAACTTTTTCGTTTCAGGTAAAATCAACATAACATTTGACATGATGGCTTCGCATGGGTGAACGATTTGCATAATTAACAAGGAATGTGGCACGTCCACTTTTAGGGGTAGGACCCAACGAAGTTCATTTTTTTTTTTTGAGTTTATACTATTGACACATAGTGTGAAGTTATATTATAAGTTTTTCTGAAAGTTTGATACGCATTAAAATAGGCATCTTAGATCCCATAAAGTATATATATTCCTGATCAGCTGGACGAGACAGATCCGCTTGTCTGTCTGTCTGTCTGTCTGTCTGTCTGTCTGTTTTTGCGCATCAAATTTCAAGATATCCGGTTGCAATTGACATGCCATGGCTACTTCTTATGGTAGCTCCCATACAAACCACCCCCACACTTTAGACTTTCTGTATGAAATTTTTTTTATTGCACCCAATAGTACCTTACACGACATTGTTGGAAATAGCTCCGTTTCTATTTCTTGTAAGATTTCTGTGTTATTTTATTAAAAGTGTTGTAAATTTTTGCCAAAATTAGTAATCAGTGTTTTTAAACACGCAAAAAGTAAACATCAGCTGTTAAACTTCTTTCTCTGCACTTGTTTGGTCGCAGCAACCATTTCCGTCACAGAATGCTTTATGCACGACTTTTTCGAATTTTCTCTTCAGCTTTTTGTTGTTCTATTTGAATTTTTTTTATCAACTGCATAAATTGCTAATATAGCACAAATTTTCACGGTTTTATCCTGGTGAACACTGAAAATGTAGCTGTCAAATTTCATGCGCCTCGTTTGACCACAAAGTAATATTTTGACAGTTGCATGAAACACAAGTCAGATAACATGTCACGAAAATATAAAATCGTGTGTCTAGGCCATAAGCATTGAACTAATTGTATTGAAGAATTATTTCAATTGGACACGACGGAGTATCTCGGCATAATATTTATTGAGTACATCACTGTGCGTCATATGCTTTATATAATATAGTAGTAAGTTTTCATTTTATATATATTCACATGCATTTTTTTCATTAACTGCATTTTTAAACAAATGCTTATTTTTTAAATACATTAAACCCAAATTCTATTAACAAAAATTTGATTAATTAAAATTTAAACTTTCAAAAAGCCAACGGTTTTCTTTCATTCTCTGCCTCTCTAATATCATCCCGCACACATGACCATTTAAGGCAAACACATGATCGCTAGATGATTTTGTAGTTAACAGCTTTTCATTGTCTACGAAAGTAAGTAGACGTGGTTAAAATATTTGCGCTGTGTTTGTTTTAAATTAATTAAATGAATGCGAGTATTTAATCTTTATAATTTATAGCCTATGTGTTATTCTGATATATGAGCTATATTATTGTAAGGTTGCATTAAAATCCATTCAGTAGTTTTTACGTGCATGATTATAATCATCCACACATTCACACATCCATACAAAACTTCATCGATTCGACCACTTACTTATCCGCTAAATTTTTCTTATTACATTATTTACAGAATACACAGATATCACTTTTTATATGCATATGCTTCCACAAAAACTACAAAAGCTGCGCTTAGTATTTCGATTCGAACAAAATCAAAATGCAGATCTTAAAAATTTCATTCACATCGGAATTTAAAGTAAGAATAAAACCAAAACCTATTTCCGCATAATGCACCCAATGAGATATTTATTGCAATATATTTTGGTTTATACTTTGTTTTTTTTTTTGTTGCGTTTTTTGTTTGTTTGTTTGTTTGTTTGTATCAAAACAAAATCAGCGAGTAAAATCGCGAATTGAGCAGAAATTTTTGGTGGCTGCGTTCCCGAAAAGATTTTACAACACTGAAAAATGCAGCGGCAACAAAAATTGATTAATGTGCTTATTGTGCAATGGAGAGCGACAACAATACAAATAGCAACAACAACAATAATAACAACAACAACAACACCAACAACAATAAGAGCAAAAGCAATATTAACAACAACAAATGCAAAATATTGCTGTAAATACTATTACAGTGGAAGAGTTAGAGTGTGTTAGATAGTGTGAGAGAGAGGGAGAGGGAGACTGGGAGAAAATGAATAAGTGCAAGAGAATGTATGAAGCCCTTTCTTCTGTACCCTTTGCCAGCGATAACAACAACAAAAATAAAGCGAACTACACCGGCAACAACAACAACAACAAATGCATTGTCGATGATTTATTGCCGTTAGGAAACGCATCACTACTATTTCTCTCTTTCTCCATCTTTATCTATTACTCTATATCTATTTCATGCCCTCTGCCCTACCTACACCTTACGCCATTTAGCTGTCAGCAACAGCAACAGTAACATCAGCAGCAGCAGCAGCAGCAGCGACAACGCAAAATGAACAATCAGACACAAAAAAAAAAAAGAAAAAAAAGAAAAAAACTAGAACATTTTCATAAAAAAATTACAATTTAAAATTAGAAAAACAGACAAACACGACAGACTGGCGGCGGGTACCAAATGACAACAACAACAACAACATTCTCGAGTAACCGTAAATTAGTTGTGGGTCATTCCGCTGAAAAAATGTGCATGAATCGTATGAAAACATACTTTTGTATGGTCTGCAAAAATATTGTAATACATACGACTATATACCAGCACATAAGTACAAAGATAAACACTACCAGGGTAGCTCAAAAGGTCCATGTAAAAAAAAAAAATTATATTCACCCTGTTATATAAATCGAATTGGGTTGGCCTCATTCTCGGAATTCAATACTGTTCTACAATTCGGTTTATTTTTCGAAACTAAAAAATTGCTTAATTTTTTTTTTTTTTTTGGAGAACTTAAGCTGTTTCGCTTTAAGACCGATAGAATACAAAAAATAGGTTTTCACAAAATTTTAAACCGATTAAAATTCGATTCGAACAAAAAACGTTCGAAATCAAAACTCTGAACTAAGTAAAATTTCATGAATTTAAAAGCGATTGAAATCAGACTCCACAGCATGGGGAATATTTATTTACTTTAATATTTTTTTTTTTTCAGATAGTCAACTTACAATTTGCTCTAGGAATTACTTATCTAGGCTTTATTCAACCTTCAAACCATTCAAAAGAATTTTATTTTTGAGAAAGAACCTGTCGAATAGATTTGATACTTTTATTAGGTGAGTGCTTTATTCACATTTGGAAGCAGAAATATTTGCATGCCTTGGCATACCATTGACCTACAGACCTATGAGATGCGTGGACGATTTCAGAAAAAGTGCGGGAACATTATTTAATATTTTCAAAACGTAATCAAAAACCCATTTTATGCATCACATTTTGTTTTATTTTTTATAATGTATGTTCAATATCCAAAGTCTTTTTTTACACAGTATTGAAAATCATATCAGGTAAATGATGCCCCCATTGTCCATACACTGAGGATGCCGATTTGTGGAGTTTATTATGACCCCTACTAGCATATCAGCGGGTAAGTTGGGAATTTCTGCACGGATGTTGGTCTTCAGGTCTTGTAAGTTTCTTCGGCAGTTGACAGAAACGCGGGAACACAATGACTTTAGGTGCAGTTCTCGGAGAGTGTAGGCCTCGACGTCAAAAGCACACTCCTCACTGTTCCAAAACATGATGCCTTGTGCATTTCGTTGGAACTTGTTTTTAAGATATCCAGTTGAAAGTCGGTACATGCAGAATAAGTATAGAGTATCCATATTGACATGCCATGCCCACATTTTGGGATAGCGCCCGTTCAAACGCCCGCTCAGTTTTGTATTTTTGAATAGAAAAGATTGTTTGCAGTGGATATTAACTTAAAAATGTACATGTTTGCTGCTAATGGACGATCGCTTCACATATATAACAGTGGGTCAGATTGCCGTTCTCCCTTTAAGTGGTAATACTCATACAAATCTACCATCAGTTAAGTTTGATGAAAGTCCAAGTACATTATATAAAATCAATAAGATTAAAAAATTCAAATATATCTTTCTACTAAGTGCAAAAACAATCATTAAACTATTTTTTAATCATTTGAACTGTTACCAGGGTTCTATGTTCGATTTCCAAAAACATTAAAAGTCGGAAGATTTTTTTCATCGATGGCTTTTCAATTTGTGGATTTAGTGATTTTGCGTAAGTCTTATTATAAGTCGTCTGAAGCATTGCTATAAAGCAGCAATGTTATCCGATTCTTAGCTAGTTCATACTCTGGAGGTTGGTTTCTATGGAGCCTACCGCTAAAAATGGGTGTGGCAGCTTGATATGGATACTGGATATGGATATTGACCAAAATAAGTCTCCATACTAGAATTCAGCTAAGTATTTGCAAAATTGATACAAATAAAATGCACAGTAACATGCAGACAGACAGTCGGACACATCTAGATCAACTCTTCTCGTCGAGCTGATGCCTCCGCTAATAATTAAAGTACCTTGTAGTTTAAAGTTTTACTGTATTATGCTGTCCATGGTCGTAGATGGTGTGATAAATTGTTCTTGATTATTCTGATAGGTCAAAATTTATGACTTTTGTCGAGCAATTAATATACATCCTTGCTGTCCAAAGCCTATACCGGGCACATGTTAAAGATATTTTCCGCAATTTTTTCATTTTAACACGCACAGAATGTGTGTGAACCAAAGCACACAAACTTGCTGGACAGCACGAATATTTCATTTTGTGATTACTTACAAAGCTACCCTCGTTCTATCGTTGACCCCTACAGTTAAGTGACTAAAGCAAAAAATAGTTCAATGAGTGCAATCAGACAGCAAACATATTTGCAACATTAAAAATCGGATTCATGTCTGGTCAGGGGCTAAAATACCTGTTTCTAGTTCAACTGTCTGTCTGGTGGAAAACATCGGAGAACTTTGTTTTTAATGTCAAACTGTAAACTGTGCGAAAAATAAATCGGTGCCATTTCAGCCTTGCATACTGCACAGCAAGAGAATTTTTATAACCATAATTCTATGTTCCCAATATTTCAAAATCTAACATCAATACTGTTGTCTGGAAAGTAATGCAAATTGTTCTGGATTTTGGTTCTTTCTAAATTTCTATATTGTAGAAAACCGAAAAGCTTAATAAATATTGAAGTATATTTAAATCAAATCTACACAATATCTTTTCTCTGTTTGGTATTTCATTTTATACATGCTGAAAATTCAAAACATCCACAAGACGCCTTTTACTTAGTTACGTGTACAGCATATTATTGGAATTTTCGGCTTTTCAATGCGTAAATTCTTTTAAGTGTTTTTTTTGGCACTTTCAATTAACTTCAAACAAAAGTCAGCAATGTCAAAAGTCTTTAATATGCTATCACATTCTAGTTGTGTTTCAAAAACACACACACGTACACATACAAGGGACAACTTCAACAAGAAGAACAAGAACAAGAACAAGAACAAAGATGATATAAAAGACAAGAACAATAAAATGCAACTTGTTTTATCGAGACGAGACACTCAGGCTTATCAACATAGATACTACATCGAGGAAGCGTATGTGGTTGGTTACTTATTTCATCTTTCCGTAGCAAAAGATTCAAGAAAAATCAGACGCAACTTGCATTCAAAATAGCAAAAGCAGTCCCTGAGCTGTTGTCGTAGGCTTATAGTCAAGACGGTGCGGGCAGTGCAGGGTACAGTCATACGAGTATGGTGTGAACATGCATAGGCATCATGTCTTCAAAGCTGCTGCATTCTTCAAGCCCATGACGAACATTATTGTGACACATGTAGCTACATACATACTTGGTTTAGCTCGATTTCTTTCAGCATATATTTCTAAAGCAACATGGGTCCTACGAGGACGATGACAACGTTAGAGAAAATGCAAAATAGTTGCATACAAAAGTGTCGAACAATGATGAGTAGGTTGTATTACTGTGCTTGTAGTTAGTTGCTCAGAACAGCAGCTGATGCTGCTGATGCTGCTGATGCTGCTGATGCTGCTGATGCTGCTGCTGCTGCTGTTGGGTGAATGGCATCTTCAAACCGGAAGAGAACTTGACTTCGTCATCTCGTATATGTTTGAATGTAAACTCAAGTAAACTTTACTTAAAAATGCAAACAGATGCAGCGAAATGGAGATGTACATGTGTACACCAATCAGAATAAGTGTGCTGACACAGTTTCACTTTAGAAATTCGCAAAACAGATTTTCGGTAGAGATTCTATTCGAGCAGGATTTCTACTCGAGTAGAGATTTATCAAATGAAACACAAATTAATCCGAGTAACCCGAGTATACTAGAAATCCTACTGGAGTCGCACAATATATTATTAGGTGTCCTAAAATTGTAGAATCGATTGAGCTCAAATTGTTTAGGCAAACTTCAGGAAATGGAGTATGTTCAAGAAAATGGAGTGTGTTCGCGATATGTGATTGTGGTAAGTGCGTAAGTGCAAATAATTCACTTAATACTATTATATTATGCCCTGTGTTGCTCCAAACAAAAAATCCACTTTTGAATGGAAGTGGAAATTTTTGAAAAAAAGACACCAAAAAAAGTGTCAAATTGAAAATGATGGAGAATATCTCGAATATCGCAAATTATAGATGTATTGCTAAATTAAGTGATATACCCAAATTGTTTGAAAAAGTTATCACTGATCAATTGCAACGATCGCTACTATTAGTGGTTAGCCCATTTCAACATGGATTTGTTAAAGGCAGACTGATGTCATATACATCGATTTCAGTGAAGCCACCGACACCGTATAAATAAATTAAATGCCGTAGGGTTTCCACCTTCCTTTGTAAATTGGTAACAGTTCCACCTTGTTGGTGGATTTCAAAACGTCTTATTCAATAATTGTTTATCTAAAACTATAAATTTCTGGTCTTCCACAAGACAGCCACCTCGACATATTACTTGTTGTAGTATATATAAATGATCTCCTTTTAGCAATCAGCGTACAGCGTACTACGCTGTACGCTGATGATGCCAAACTATGTTTGTCGTATTCTGATGCTTCCCCACATAGTCTACTGCAAGCAAATTTGAATTCGTTACAAATTTCGTGTTTACAAACAAACTACCTTAACCTAAATATTTCTAAATGTAAATGTATGAACTTCCATCGCATAAAACCTAATGTTATGAGTTAGTTTTTAGATATTTATAGTCTTTGTATTAATAATTTCGACCTTTTATGGACCCTAAATTGAGCTACAACAATCATATTGCTTCTATGGTAAATAAATCTAAATGAGTTCTTGATTTTATATAACGTTGATCCAACTACTACATTTCTGTATACTTTACTTGCACGTTCGAACTTAGAATTTGCATCTTGTGTTTCGAATCCACATTATGTAATTCATCAAGATCGAGTCTGATCAAAAACAGTTTCTGCTGTTTGGTCACAGAAACTTCAATTGGGATTCTGACATACATCTGCCGCCATATGTGAATCGGTTAAAACTAATTGATTTTGCAACTTTGTCTGCACGACGATCGATGCTCTCTTTAGTTTTTCTTTGAAAAGGTCCTAAGTGCTGAAGTTGATTCTCCATATTTGCTTCAATCGGTATTTCTAAATGCTCTTCCACGCTTTATGCGACACATGTGCCTTTAATGTTGGCTTTTTGCACAACAAATTATGCCTGCCATGACTCACTTCGGTCACTTTGTTATACCTATAATAAGTTTTCGCATCTATTTTCTTTAGAGTCTTCTCTGAACTTCATAACCATAGCTATCCTTAACTCTGAACTTCAATAAATTGTAATTAAATTTTGTATTGTATATACGACTACTTGGACCACTTCCTTGGCTGTGAGTTGACCTGGCGACCAAAACAAAAATCTTCCAACGGATCTGAGTGGTTGTAACTTTCCATTATTGGTTATAAGTAGTTAGTTATAAAATATTATGGTTATGGTTCTGGCAACTGTTCAATTTAATGTAGTTGTAATAAATAAATAAATAGAGTATCATCCACATTAATGGAAAATGAAACGTCAGAAGGACAAGAATTGCAACTTGAATAACTCTGAACTAATGCATCTACTTCAAGAGAATCTGAAACTGACCAATGCGAAATACGTGTTCCACAGCTTCGTAGCGTGAACACTGAGAATTGACAGCAAAATTAGAAGTATAGATGCTCGTGTTGAACTTTAGTATTTGACGCAAATGGAAACGATTCGGTTTATGTAAAGAGCACCGGTAAAAAAATAGGACTACTAGAAGAATGAGCGGTACCACGCCCACGGCGGATAAACTCAACAGCGTACAGAAACAATGGGCGGGGCTACGTCACCATATAAGAGAGAAGCCACAGAAACGTATCAACACACACCGGGCTTACTAGTAGTAATAAAATAACAAATAACAAATTTGAAATTCATACGCGTATTGTTCGTATTTTGATATGGGTGTGTATTTCCCCATTTTTTTTTTTTTTTTTGGCTAGGGATGCATACTTATTCTACCTAGTGTACTCGTATATATAGTAAGTAATTAAGTTTTAGTTAGTGTGCAAGTCTTCTGCATAAACTGCTTTGCGTGTAAAAATGCTCACAAGCTGTATAAAAAAAAAAAAAAATAAAAAAAAAATTATTTAAATTTAAACATATAAATACGAGTGCAAAACATCTTCCCTTTCAACAGTCCTAGTCTCCTATTCACAATTGTTTAAACATTTTATTGTTGCTTTTGCTGTTCGTCTGGCTCTGTGAATCCTTATTTGTCTGCCATGCTCTAGAAAATTTGTTACTTTGCTCGTAATCATTAAAACTGATGAGGCGTACACAGTGAGGAGGAAGGCTTCTGCGTCATGTCGCGTCGCGTTTCCAAGTGAAACAATAAAAGAAAATGATAATTGCAACAATTTGCAGCGAAAGAAGCGCCAAGTCGGAAAAATAAGTAGAAGAAAAACTAACTCAAAAGAAATGGGGAAAAAGGGAAATCTGGAAAAAGTGCCAAAAATAGCAATAGGGAAATCGTGTGGCGGATATATTGTGAATCGATGTGACAGTCAAACATCTAAAAAGTGAAAGCGACAGTTATGCTGCTGATAATATCATCAAATAATAATAGCAACAAATTAAAATGTGGTAGAATACGAAGGTAGCGCATTTAGTTCTGTAAATTGGAAAGACGAGTATGAATAGTGAAGACTAATAAATATTGTACAATAAATAATAATTTCACTAAATTGTGCATAACTTTGTTATCCTTTCATGGATTTTCTTTAACAGTAGCTTATTTTCTTTCTAAAAGGACCTTATTTGCGTAAAAATGTTAAACTATGCATATTTTACTTTTGTCGTTTTGTTTTTCGTCGATTTCGTTCATTTTCGATTCAAATTATAGCAGAAAACTATTACTTTTTCGCCGTGTTTCTATCTATTGTTCCGAAACTACTGAGCTACTGAGCCGATTGAACCAGGTTTTGAATATAGGTCATTTATAATAATTATCTTTGCTTTGGAGTTTTATTTAAGAAAAATCGGTAAACCCGCGAGTCGAGATATGTTAGATTCAACTCAAGTCGCCTGAATGTTACGCTCCTCGATAGACGGTTGAGCTATCGATGCCTCATATATTTGCTGATATAAGTATACAATTTACACAATACTTGCTATTATTAATTGGATTTACCTTTAGTTGAACAATTTCAAAACAATGAATATTTTTAAAACAATTGCTTTGGTTCGAACATGTTCGATGCAGCAAAATAAATTCAAAGTGTTTTTGTATGGAACCTGTACCTTCTTGTGAATAAATCGCAATCATGTTACAACTTGAGTTGATTTTGGGTATAAAATTCTACATTCCAACTTTCAAACCAATATTTGAAAAATTGCGGAAATAGGGCTGGGACGAACGCACACACAGGCAGACAGGCAGACAGAGAGACATACAAACGAAAATGGCTGAATTGCAACGTTGAAACTTAGATTGATTAGAGCCCTTGATAGAGCCTATTATTGTCTAAGTTCGATAGAAGCGAAACATTTTTGTATATATATTTATTTAAAAAATTGAATCAATTAAGACAAATCCCACCACCTACAATCTACTAACACCGCATCTTATCACTATATACGGTATAATATAATGTGGAAGTTCAACTTATTTTATTATTCTTTTTTTTTCTTTTTTTTTTTTGTGTTAAGCCGGATGCTATCACATCGAAGTTAAGTGACGTGAATGCCATTAGCCGTAAATACAGAAACGTTTCTGGCAGACAAACAGAGTACAGAATCTGTCACATTCAGGATAACAAACTGGCACACATACGCATAATCAAATCGCTCTGTCAGTGTCAGAATATCCTTGCCTCGTAGGCAGAGATTCATGTATGTAACTCTGTACAATATTTAAGTTTATAGAAAATTTTATTGTAAATAACATGTGAGCGACATGTAAAAAGCGTCGCAGAAAGGAACTTTATTTAATAGCAAAGTTTTTTCCCATCAGTTTCTTGACAGCTTTGCAGTACTTTTGTGTAGCGTGGGTGGTTTGTATGGAAAATGTTTAATTACGAGTATACTTAAATCAAACTATGTTCAAATTTTAAGCAGTCTGTATCATTAGGTATATGTCAGTTTGGCCATTGAAAGCAGATACGAAAGGTAGACAGACGGACAGAAATCAGAAGATCGGTCCGACCGAAGAAAACCACTGTTTCACATACTGTGTGGTCGCTGATGTGCTGAAATGGATGCATATTTTATTCATCTTCATAAAATGGCACAAAACCATATTGTGGTTAACCAACATCCAACAGAATTTCGAAGTTATCGCCAGATTACGTTTGAGTTAAATTTTGGCACCGACCTGCTTTGTGTCCGTTTGTCTGCCTTTCGTGTATGCTTTCAATGGATGTCAAACATAAACTTTGGGCACTTCAGGGGCTACACACAAATCAATATAATTCGAAATTCCAAAATTCACTGAATTATCAAATTGTTTTCGTTGCAAATAAATATGTCAAGTTAAGTTTTAGATTATCACATTGAACTGAAAATGAAAGAAAGTACATAGAAGATATGAAAGATGATGATGAGACATTAAAGAGAAAGTATAAAAAAATCACAAAAATCGCAAGCTAGAAACCTTTGAAACAGTCAAACTTTATGGAAACATCATGGAATTAAGCTTTCAAAATATGCAGCATCATCGACCGATCTTCTTCAAAGAAGAAGCGACCCAAAACAATTCATCATCAATGGAGATCGTTATCGGACCATGACAACGGATTTTTTATGCCATTTGACTGCGCCACAACTCTCACAGTTTCAGCCACGATCGTTTTATCCCGGCAATGTTTTGCCAGTCGCCAAATTAAAGTAAAACAAGAAAAAACGTTTACTTCGGTTGAACCGAATCTCTAATATCATTCACAAGAAATTTTAAATAATATTGTAACACATAAAACTGGGGGCTTAAATGGGGCTACCCCAAAAAAGTGGGCGGTACATGTCCACTAGTAGATATGTATGAAGCGATGTAGTAGATGTGCAAGATGCCGCCATATCGAATTTCAAATTGATATTGACGTTTTCCATACAAATGCATTAAAGTGAGATGTGGGATTATATGGGATTACCTCTATGTATATGGTTGTCCACTAAAATCCACCAAATCAAGTTTCAAACTAATATTGAATTAAATGAAGAATTTTTAATAAAAAACACAAAATTGCCAAAAACACAAAAACACAAATTACCCCAAAAAGTGGGCGTGCCACGTCCATTAGTCCATGTATGTTAAGCGGCTGTCTATAAAATGGCATCGTATCGCATTTGAACCTAATGTTGACTTTAATAAAGAAGTTTTTCTTACAAAAACACAAAAGTGGGCAGTATAATTGTATGGGAGCTACTCTAAAAAGGCGCAACTCGGCCGGCCACAACCGTTAGTCGATGTACATATGTAAAGCGGTTGACCATAAAAAGGCACCACATTGCATCAACCGAATATTTACTTTAATAAAGAAGTTTTCATACAAAAAGTCAAAAGTGGGCAGTAGGTTTGTATGGGGCTACCCCAAAAAGTGGGCGTGGCGGGTTAATCTTAACACTCTATTAAACTACAATGAAAAGAATTGTATGTGCATAATTTCAACTGGATAGCATATTAATTGGTCCCCAAAAAATGCGCAACAACATACAGAAGGACAGACGGACATGGCTAGATCGATTCGTCTCGTCGGGCTGATCAAGAATATATATACTTTAAGGGGCCTCCTTTAATGCGTTAGAAAACATGAGGCAAACTGACAAACTATCGGAGGTGTCACAGAAATCTCTAGACAAAAATCCGTCTGGTGCTTTGAATTTCTCTAAAAAATTCCGTAGGTGTCACAGAAATCTCCGAGATTGCATAGAAAACAGTTTTTAGTGTACAGACAAGTTTTGTGCTACGCAGAGTTGTTGTGTGGCAACGCTGTCATTCGTTGTTATTGCGTAAGCAGACCTGGTCGGTTTTCAGCAAATAAATACACATTTTTATAAATTTAAAATAATTAATAAAATGTGCTAAATGTTTAAATCCTAAGACACAGTTACGAAGAAAATACATTAAACTAGCACATAGACAAGGTTTTACCCTATGATTTGAAGTGCTTACAAATGCTATTAACAATTTCACCAAGCAAAAGGTTGGAGATTACAAACGGTCTAAAAGAGATTTCTGTGACACATACGAAATTGATTTAGGTCGGAATTGGGGTGAAAGAGATTATAAAAATAATGATTTTGACTATTCACAGCGATCGCTCAATTTGACGGCTCAAGGCTGTTTATGTTGGCTTTTTTTGAAGTTTATGTCAACAAGCAATGGCTTGGCCAGGAAACATTAAAAAACAATATCCGCAGGAAAATAGCCCGAAACAGTAATGGAAAATGCCGGAAAGGGAGCACATCTCTTCGTGGATATAATTAAAGCCTTTAAACGAATTATACTTAACGATGTAATCAATTTAATGCAAATTAAAAATGCTTTTTCTTCAATCTTAATTGTGGTAAACACTCTATACTCAGTATAATTCAAGTTGCTGGTATTCGCTAAAGGACGAAACAGTAAGTGTAGTCAAGAACAGAATACAAAATGCGTTGGCCGGAACAAAATTCGGAGTACGAGTAATTATTGAGCCTTTTCTCTCAGACAGACTTACAGATGAACGAACCGACATTGGAAGATTAACTCGTCTAGTCGTGGTGATCACGAATATATATATATATATATATATATATATATATATATATATATATATATATATATATATATATATATATATATATATATATATATATATATATATATATATATATATATATACTATACTATACTTTCTGGGGACTATGATTACTCCTTTGTTATATTATTCGCTCTGATATACATTTTGACATTTCAGCATTATATATTTCTTGTGTAATGTATAAAATGTTTTTCAAACAAAACCCAAAACGGGGCCGAGGGTTTGTATGGGGCTACCCCTAAAAGTCGGCGCGGCATGTTGGTATGGATACTTTTTTTTTTTTTGCTTAAGATAAAAATAAGTTCTCATACCAGATTTTAGCCGTATATCTCCAAAATTGATACAGAAACGCTGCAGTCTAGCGTAATCGATTTGAAGATGTACCTTGTCTAAACCACTTTGTTTTTGTTAGAATTAACGTAAGATACGCCCAATTGGGCAATTGAGATTGAATTAAAAAAAAATAAAATTCTCACAGATTTTTAAAAAAAGGGTGGGGCTATGTTTGAACTCTATTTGAATAGCAAATATGAGAGTATATAATAAACGTATATAAGTGGTACAAGCTCTTCACAGAAAGCCGAGAAGATGTTAATGACAAAGCCCACCCGAGGACTCCAACAACCGATGAAAACGTTGGAGCAGTGATGAAAATTGTTATGAAGAATCATCGAATCACTATTAGAGAAGTTGCTGCGAAATTCGGCATATCTGTTGGCTCAGACCAAAAGAGCCCACTGCCCTCAGGAGCTGTTGAATGACGTCAACGACGATCCAGATATGCTCAAAAGGGTCATAACTGGTGACGAAACATGTGTAAATGGTTATGACGTCGAAACCAAATAATCCAAATGGAAGCGATCTAAAGAGAATACCCATATTAACGGTGTCATAATTTGATTATACAATTGCCAAATAATTTGAGCGCTACATAACTATCTAAGTAAAAAGAAGCATATAGGATATTGCTTGTATACGATTCATTACTTCTAGAATATAAATATATTTCGATATGGAAGTTTAATAGAAATATAGTAAAAGCAAAGGTCACCCCTTCTGACTGTGTTATTTTAAAGGGTGACTCTTTTGTTATGCGTTGCTTTCGCTGAGCCTAATTGTGTTATTGAGGTATTTTCATTTAGTACTAGATCTAATTTTGTACGGTTTATGTAGTGCTTAGGTTAAAACATGTATGAGAGTAATCAAGATAATGTTTTCCTTTGGAATATTTGCTGCTTTTAGCTGTACCAGAAATATGTCGTGTAGCATATGAAAACCCCTTTCAAACAAATTATATGAAAATTGCTTCGATCACATTCAAACTACCCATGCTTTGTTCGATCCTTTGGAGAGTATTTATGTATATATGTATATAGCTGAGTGTGTGTGTGTGTGTGTGTGAGTATGTTCTCTATTTGTGTATGTGCTCGAGCATTTGTTATTGTTATTGCATTTTTTAAGCTCTTTCTAAGCCGCTTAGTGACTGCGCGTTTATTGCTCTGCATGCGAATGATGTTCCACAAGAGATTCAGGAATGTGTTTGTATGTTCCTTTTGGTAGCTGTGTGTATCTGCGTGTAGGATTCTAGTATGCCATGAATCGCTTATGTAGCTGTAAGCTCGTTAATGAAATTTTGACGTTGTTTTCTTTGAGGTTTTTGACGTTTTGCTTTTCCACTAAGGCAATTTTATGTGCTTTTCGTATCCTTTACTCCTTGTTGCTTTTGACATATGAAGTGTTCGCGAGAAAAAAAGCTGTGATTCGAGCAGCGATTAAAATTTGTCACGCGTTTGTTTTTCTTTTCTTTTTTATTTTTTTCTATTTCTCATTTGCAAAAATTTGCATACACATAAAATGAAATGGTTTCAACTTATTTCTGTCGCTCTGTCTCATACGCTTTCTCTTGAGCTTTTACTGCAGCTTATTAGCAGTTCGCCGTGGTTGTATTTTCAACTTTAAACTTTATTTATAGTCTGCCATGTAGGGCTTAGGGTATGCTAAGTTTGTGCAAATGTACGTAACAAGCACCATCAAAAATCGAATCCACATAGCATGTGCGGCTGTCTGTCTTTCGTAAGTATATGGTGTTTCTTTAAGAGTTTCCATTTTCCGATAGGGAACTGTCATATATTGGTCAGATATGACAACGCTATTATCGTTTGAGCTTAGTTTGGTTTGTCATTTTTATCGTGAATAGACTAACGCCTGAACAACGTTTGGAAATTTTGCAAAATTCTTTTGAAAATCGTGTTTACGGTCGAAACAATCGACAATCCGACTGACTAATTCGACTAATCATGTATTTCTTATTCTAAATAAAACTTTTTTCAAAATTTAACTTCCAGAATGCGCTACATACGAGCCAACCGAGCCAGCATGCTCGAAATCATATTTGAACACTAATCGCATAAAATTATCTTTCTAATTCCACTCCAAGTGGGACAAATGGGGTCAATGGGGTAATGTTTTCTTTTTCATCCATCGTTTTTAAACTCTGCTTATATACTCTACACAAAAATTATTTAAGCACTTGAAAGGGGCAAATGCGGAGTCGATGGTTATATGGGCGAAAATTTGTTTTTTCATCCCATCATTTTCAAACTCGATTTCTATACTCTATACAAAAAATAATTAAACACGTCGATTTTGGAAAATTTTAAAACCAAGAGCTGCAACCGGGGTGCACGATTATCTGCTATATATATGTGCATGAGAATACTAAATCAAACTGATTCGTCATCAACGTAGAGCCGAAACCGCTTTTGCTAGAGAGCACATATCTAGACAGTTGTTGTTGTTGTTGTAACAGCTTCGTGTGAGCTGCATCAGGAAATATATATACACAATTTATTATATATGAAATGAATGTAATAGTGCAAAGCGATTTATGAATGTAAGAGAAAGACAGACCGAAATGCAACCTCAGGTGTCAAGGTCTAGGAAAAAACAACATCATCTGGTCGTAACCAGGGGTCTGAAGGGCTCAATTGAGTCGGATGGGACGGGCAATTAAATTGACAGCATTCAGGGCAGCAATTAGTATTGCTTATCCCAATTCTTTCCCTGTAGCACTCGAGCATAACGCTCCATCCAGATCTTCACTGTGCAAGTCTCGTCCTGGTGCTACGAGGGAGATGTTTTCGCTCTCATTAATAGGCGGAGGTCTTCCACCTAATATAATATTGTCCCTATAAGAGCGTATGGTATGTTCAGTTGCATCTTTATGCAATTGGGCCCTTCCAGAAGTATACTCATACTCCTCTATATTGCTATCAGTGATAAAGCGATTTATGCTCGACTTATATATCCTGATATCCGATCTTATTCGGGTAGGCGCTGATGTAGTGAGGGTGCCATGGTTCGGACGATCACCTCTGTACGCACCCAACAAGAACTGCTTCGAAAGCAGCTCATTATGTTGATGAACAGGAAGTATCATCGCTTCATTGTGCAAATGATCCTCATGTGTCATTTGCAAACAACCAGTGGCAGTCCTCAGCGCACTATTCTGACTTCTTTGCAGGCTTTGCCATTGAGTCTTACTCAGGAAAGGAGTCCATACAGGAGCAGCATAATTTAGGACAGAACGTCCAATAGCTTTATAAGTTGTTATTATAGTCTCCTTGTCCTTAACCCAAGAAGATCCGGCAAGCGCTTTCAACACTTTGCTTCTCGACTTAAGACGATTATTTGTCTTGGTGGCATGAGCCGAGAATCTAAGCAATGGGTCAAATGTAGTTCCCAATATTATCGGGTACTGAGCAGTAGGAATCCTTAGACCTCCAACAAAGACATCTAGTTCCATCCTCACCTGCTTAGTCCAGGAAGTGAAAATGGAGGCAGATGACTAATGAGTTGAAAGCCTAAGGTTGCGAGCATTGAAAAAATTTAATAAATTATCCAAATAGATATTAATTCTCGCACAGATATCATCTACATTCACGCCCGAGGATAAAACAGAACAATCATCTGCATAGGTCATTAGTTTTATATGGGGAGGGGGAAGGGGCATCTTTGCCAAATAAAGGTTGAACAGAAGAGGAGAGAGAACCCCAACCTGTGTAACACCTATCTTTAACTTACGATAACCCGACCTAAACTCAACGTATGCCCTTCTACCATTAAGAAAGTTCAATAGCCAGCGTTTCGTTTTATCGGGTAGTGAGGTGGAGTCCAGGTCTTGAAACAAGATTGCATGATCAACTGTGTCAAATGCCTTGTTCAAGTCTAGAGCCACCATCACTGTACGTTCGCATGGCCGCGGCTTATTAAGTCCATCAGCTATAAAAGTTGTGATTTCGCTTAGTGCTGAAGTCGTACCACGACATTTCCTAAAACCGTGCTGATGATCTGCTAGAAGGCTGTGTTCTGTCATTGAAGGAAGTAATAATGACTAGGAAGTAATAATGACTAATCTAGACAGTAGTTTCTTTTTGTGGTACAAATTTCATTTAGGTGGGGTTTTGGGAAATTCGCTATTAAATGAAGAAAGAGGGTTGAAATATTATATGAGTTTATTATTTTTCCTCCTCCCGCTTTCAAACTCGTTTTGTATACTCTACAAAACAAGTTAATAAACATGTGATTCGCTGATATTGGAAAATTTCAATAAGAAGTTGGGAAACGGTGGTAAAAATTTTATCGTAATAGTAAGACTCCCTAAGCCGGTAAATTTGTAAGCAGCTACTATTTGCGTAGTTTATAAGGGCAAAATGCAACAAAAATACACAGAAAGAATTCAAGAGGTATAACATGCTTGGAAAGGGGAACGTATTTATCATTGGATACATAGAAATTCATATGATACACATCGCGTTTTTCCTGATATAGTTGCGCATTTTTTGGGCCCCAAATTTCAAGATAATCGGTTGTAGGTCGTCACGTAAAGTTCTTTAATAGAGTATCGATATTGCGATGCAACGCAAGGGGTATGTTCTGCCCACTTTAGGGGGTGCCCCTTTACAAACTTATCGCCCAGTTTTGGGATTTTGTAAGAAAAACTTTTATATTTTAGTCAATATCAACTTAAAATTTAATACAGTGGCTTCTTATGACTGATCTCTTCACATATAGAAAAAAGTATAATTACCCCTTTTTAGGGGTAGCCTCCACATAAACTCACCACCCACTTTTGTGATTTTTCATGAAAAAACTTTTTCATTTCAGGAAAAATCAACTTAACATTTTATATGGTGGCTTCATATGGACGAACGCTACACATAATTAGCAAGCCATTTTTAGGGATAAGCCGCACCGAACTAACATTCCACGTTCAGCTTTTTAAATTAAAACATTTTCTTTACACCTGCTAAGTTCACAGCTTCAAACTTCTTTTGAGTCGAATCGAAGTTAACTTGTTCCCTTGTTTTGGACTTTTGTAAGATATCTAGCTGAATGTCGGCATTTAAGCTTCTTGTGGTCCTAAGATTATGAAGTATACTTATTGATATGCCACGCTCACTTTTGGGATAGCCCTCATGCAAACCCGTTGCCATCTTTTAAATTTTTGTGTGAAAAACTTCTTCATTTAAGTCATTCAGTCAGAAGCTTGAAATTTGATATGGTGGCTTTTCATGGACGGCCGCTTCATATACATATACTAATGTGCGTGTTCTGAAAACCACCATCCACGTTTATGTTTTGCAAATCGGTTTAAAATTTCGTGTGAATGGCATTAGATGTACGGTTCAACCGAAGTTAACGTTTTCTCTTGTTTATATTGCATTTTTGTATGAAGGGTGCTAAAGGATTTTGTTTTTGTCGTTTTTAAGTGTTTTTAACTCTGCTGCATAAGTAATTAAATTGGCATAAATCTCATACGCCAAAACTCCTCGCATATTCAAAATCCACTTAAAATTTGTTGTTGTTTTATTTTCAGTTTTCTGTTATTTTTCCATCATATATTATTATAATAATTATTATTGTAAATTTTCCGCAATGTCATAGAGAGAGAGAGAGAGAGAGAGAGAGAGAGAGAGAGAGAGAGAGAGAGAGAGAGGGAAAGTAAGGGAAAACCGTGGGAGTGAATGACAGCAGCAAATGCGGGAAAATTCAATCTGTGTTCGTCCATTAACACTGAAATAAATGCTAATGAAAATTGTCATTGTCCGGGCGCTTTTGTCTGCCCTGAAGCCACAAAGCGTAGTGCTCACTACTAGAATTTTAAACATTGCTCCAACACGCACCCGTGCACCGAAACGTTTTTCCCCGGTATTTAATTTGATTTTATTGTACGCTCGTACTACAAAAAAAAAAAACGATAAATGCGAATATGAATTGACATTCGCTCACTGTTGAGTCCGGCAGTTCGAGTAACATTCATTCATCCATTCATACATACATTCATTCATTCAATCAATCAATCGTTCAGTAGTTGAAGCTGTTGTTCGTGCTCGACGGAACATTCATTCATTTGATTATTGAATGGATTGAACGAGATTTTATATTTGTTTCGCAGAACCTTTGTCAGCCTCGTATCTCTCTCACCCAGTGTGTCGTCTGACTGGCTGCTGCCTTTTAATTAGTTTTTGACGTTCGCAACTGGGCATCGCTAATGGCTTAAACACGTTTTAATTAACATGACAATGTCCGAGCCAATGCCGTGTTGTGTGAATTAATGCAATTTATTTTTAGGCACTTGACATTCATTTGTACTACATAGTACTTGAATTCTTGTCAAATAACGATCAATTATATAAAAATAATTTGGCATTGTGAGTGATTTATTTAGGCTGACAAATTAAATTATTAAAATATTTAATTAAGAAGCCGTTGAAGAGTGAAAATCTAAAATGGTGAAGGCTGCAACTCACAAAATATCTGATATCAACTTTATGACTTTATGTAACTCCCAGAAGGAGGCGTTGTAGAACCCATGAGATACATTAAGTAGTAAGAAAAAAAAATACCATTCACTTGAATTTTTATTTATATCGCCGATTGTAAAACATAAACGCGTATAGTCGGTTTATATGGGGGCTAACACAAAAAGTGTGTACACGCCTATTAGTATATAAATACTCGTATGTGAAGCGGCCAATTTAAGAGGCTACCATGTCAATTTTGAAACTGATATTGACTGCAATAAAAAAAAATAAGTTTCTCGTACAAAATATCTAAAGTTTTAAATAGTTTGTATGAGGCTAAACAATGTGCTATCTGTGGGAAAAATTAAGTGAAGGGCGATATTTTGAAACAAATCATCTCCACCGATTAGCCGCATTTTCATCTGATTGGGTTCGTCAATAAATAAAATTGTCGAATTTTGGGTTCAGAAAATCCGCACCTGATTCATGTTAAACAAATGCAGCCATAACGAGCAACTGTCTTACTTCATTGAAAAAGAGGCCGGATATGCAGTGACTGTGAATAGAAGAATTCGTTACAGGAACATGAAAGCGGAGTTCTTATGGCCACAACTGGACGGTATGGATCTGTCACGCCGCGCATGCAACAATCGATTTATTGGAGACCGAATGTTCTCCCGAAATTCCGAATAATATGAATAATACGAAATTGAATAAACCACAAACCATTTCTGAGCTCAAGAACAAGATCCAATGCGTCACCGGTGCGACAGAGCCACCACATCTTTGTCAAAATGTTTGATTCATGAAACACTGTCTGTGTTCAATAAAAATATCAGCACTCGCTTAAAAAATAAACAGTATTTTCATAAATTAAATTGTGCACTCTTACTGGAATACCCTAAACATATTTTATGGGGTCAATTATGTCTCCTTTAATGCGTTACAAACATTTTGTGAATGATATAATAGTTAAATCATTTAGAATTTATATTGTCGTCTTCAAAATAGACCCAATTTGATGTAAAACATATTTGCCAGTGAAACACATTTTATAGGCGATGTCCGATCTAAACTTCACCTCATACCACGAAGTTTCTTTTATGGCCTCGATCGACTCAAAACGGATTGTTTATACCCTGCAATGGAGGGCCAAGGGTATACTAAGTTTGTGCAAGTGTATGTAATAGACAGAAGGAGGCGTGGCAGATCTCTTAAAGAATATATATTCTTGATCAGCTATAAAACTCGAGTCGGTAGGGCTATATACAAAGTTTGTTCGTCCAATGTTTGAACAACGAGATCTCAGAGGCTGTCAAGTGTTAGATGTTGGCTGCCATGCCCACAAGTCCCATAATACGGCTTCATATGCTTAAAATACACATTTGTCAATGTAAACCTGCCAAAAACATTTATTTTGTCTATGTGTACTATTTTATTATACGCTGGGCCCACAGGGTAAAAGGGTTTTTTATGTTTGTGCAAATGTATGTAACAGGCAGAAGAAGGCGTGGCAGATCCCATCAAATATACATGTTCTTGATAGAGACATTTCCGTCCGTTCGAACAAATAGTTCTCGAAGACTTTAATACATACCTACTCAAAGTTTGGATACTTAGACGCTTTTTACAAAGATCATTAAATAAACTCCAGAGAAACATACAAACCTGGCCCCATTAATTATTTATTTTTGTATTTTAAAACTTTTTTGTGTGTTTTAAAATACAAAAATAAATTATAAATAATTTTTTGCGACCTTATGTCTGTCTGTCCGTTATCTCTTCGTTCTGTTTGAAGGAAGAGATATCATAAACTATGTAGAGATGTAACGTTCAATCTTGTATGTGTAGACTCTTTAGTTCCCTCTTCAGAAAAAGTTCATTAAATGTATGTGTAAACGTTACTATAATATAGCACTCCGATTTTCAGTTTTTATCACGGACCGCAAATAAGAGTTATGAGTTTAAAAAAATCAATTCCGAAAAAAAGTATCTAGATGAACGAGAAAATCTTAAATATAATAATTCAGGATACAGTGTCCTGGAAACAGGATAAACTTTTAATTGTAATTTTTATGATAAAAATTAATTTTAACTCTTATTTTTGACTAAAAAGCTAAAATTATGAAATAATCATTAAATTGCAATTTTATGTAAGAAACGCAAAATAACTCTTATTTTTCAGCTTTTATAATAAAAATTATTTGTCAACTTTTATTTGAAAAGTCAAAAATAAAAGTTATTTTGTGATTCTTATTTTTAAAGTTGAAAATAAAAATCAATTTTGAATATCTTCTGAACCAAGCGGTGTATTTCAAAAGTTGATATACATAAATGAGCTTTGTCTTAATAGCTTTCCATTCCATTATGGTTTTTTTTGCGTTTTCTTTTTTTTTTTTTTTGGAATAAATTCGAAAAATGAAGTTATCCTTTTCATCTCCCTTTTCGTCCTGCGAATCACCATCTCATTGTGCTCGAATTCATTTATTACGCATGGTGATTTTAGCAGCGCAATTACTTCTTTTGGCATATATATATTTTTTTTTGTATTTTTCTTTTGTCGTTATCCGAGATGAATACTGGAAAATAAAGGATCCGAGCTGTCCAATGCTCTGTTGAAAACATTAGTCACATTGTCCAGCATTTTCTTGCATGTCCTCTTCTGTCGCTCTTATATATTTTGTTTCTGTATTCAGATGCATGTTCCAACATGTACCAAACCATAGTACCAAACAATAATCTATTATCTGATGCCCATGCACTAATACTTTATGAACAGTAGAGGACATGGGGTACCATGGATACTTGATATGATAAAATTATTAAACTTCTTTGAGTCAATTTCATACTCGCATGAAATTGTAATTAAAATTATATAAAAACTAAGTAATATATTGTAGTCAATATTTAATATTGATGATAGCAAAGCTGTATCGGAAAATGTCCTTCTGGCTGTGTTGCCGTGATTAGAGTTGCCACTGCCATTTGCTCTCGGCTTGTCCACATTGAGCCCCATTTGCTTCTTCATTAGTTTTTGTATAATAACTTTCCGTTCATGCCAAGTTCAAGTTCGAAGATCAGCAATATATGAAATTTTCAATACAAATTACAAGAAGCGAATCCAAGCGTGTAAAGGACTTATTCCATATTGAAGAGATTCTGCTTTTGCCTGAAAAACATACGAATTGAAATCTTTAACATTCAGCAAATGTGCAAATGGCTTTGCTCCACACATTGGACAACACTGACATGAGTTATATCCAGACAATATGTTAAAAACTTTTCCGTCTATGAGAGTCATTTGACCAGCACACTCCACAATTCAATTCAATTTATACACAAATTTTTGGAGGTTACGAATCTGAATCAAAGCTTTCCTTTTGCGACAATACGAGGTCATGAGTTTCCTT
Source organism: Leucophenga montana (assembly GCA_035044765.1). Taxonomy (NCBI): domain Eukaryota; kingdom Metazoa; phylum Arthropoda; class Insecta; order Diptera; family Drosophilidae; genus Leucophenga; species Leucophenga montana. Next base: position 679,182 of record JAWNNQ010001349.1, on the reverse strand, counting down.
TATAAATTCAATTTTCAAAGGCCGACATAACCGTTCAGATTGTGGTGATTGATTGAACCACAACCACAACAACGAACCATCATATCCATCACTATTCTGTTCAAAACGTTGCTTATATATATTGTGGCCAGTTGAACCATCATACCATAACTAAATATTAATTTGGAGTGCATCAAGTTCGGAAATTCTTTTAAAACTTCATACTGCATTTCATGAATACGGGAAGTGGTATGGTCTAAATGTTTTTGTAAGTCAACCTGTGCTTTATTTTCAAAATAATCTATGCCATTCGGTCTAAGTTTTAATTTAGAATTAAGCAATCAGCAAAAGGCGGGTAAATATCAAATCCGTGTCTTTTTCTATTACTTTGTAAGCTAATAAATATATTGGCTCTTTGTAAATCCATTTTCAAATACAAATGCCAATGCATTGTCAGCGGACATTTGTGTGAGTTCGGCAGACAAAATTTTCCTTTTTATATTATTTATATGCTTAGTATTGCCAGCAGCTTTTAAAACAACAGCCATGTCTTTTTCAGTTGTTTTTTTTTAGCTAAAACTGTAGCAGCATGCAAGAGCAACGGCAAGAGTTACTGTTTTATTCTGCAAGATCCGTAGCTAACTTTCTTTTCAAGCGGTCACTAGCATTAGAATACTCAACTTTTGGACGACCAACTTTATTTGGAGTTTCACTGGGAAATTCCATTTCGATTATTATTCGATTACCAGTCAGCCAGCCAATTTGATTGTTTAATTTTTGAATCTGTCCAACATTCGATGGCAACCTGGCAAGTGCTTTTGAATATATTTGATAAAAGTCTCAACTTTTTTATTTAATATGCTACTGTCGATGTTCCGACAAGATGGAACTCTACCTACAAAATGTTAAAAAATATGTGTGTGTGTATAAGAGATTTATGAAAGAGCACCTACATGCGAACTTTCAGTTGACAAATTCACAGTGAGCAGACATTGAGTTGCTGGTGATAGTGATGGAACCAATTTTTGTTGCAACTCTATTTTGGAGACTTTTATAAGCTTTGGCTCGAGACTAAACTCTCTATTCAGTTTATGAAAATTGCACATAGTCAGGTTCTCGCCAAATGCTTAGAAAAGAGAGAAAGTAGTCTCACAACGAATGAGGTTGTTCTCCCAGCAAAATATTTGTACACACGTTTTCGCAGGATATTGCTTCAAAATCCCATTCAAATATTGAATGCAAGGAATCTTTTATTGCAAAATATTGCCAAATACTTTCCATTAACAAAAAGGTAACTTTTTTTTTTTTTAATCGCGAATAAATTAAATTCTTACTGAAACCAGGGACCGTAACGTGGAAAGGTTAGGTATTGAGACAAAGCTCATTTATGTATATCAACTTTTGAAATACACCGCTTGGTTAAAAATAAGAATCACAAAATAACTTTTATTTTTGACTTTTAAAATAAAAGTTGACAAATAATTTTAATTTTTTTTATTTTTTTTATTTATTTTGTTATTTTACGCAAGACCTTGTTTTGAAGTACTTGTATACGGTTTATATTTGTGGCAGCAGCAGTGCCCCATAGTTGTATGCCATACATCCAGGTAGGCATAATGATTGATTTGTAAATAAGCAGTTTATTTTCGAGGCTGAGTTTACAACTTGGGCAAAGTAACCAGTTTAACTTTTTGAGTTTAGCGTAGCAAACTGCTGTGGTTTTTTGAATATGCTTACGCCAGGTGGCACGTCTTTCAAAGTTAATACCTAAGTAGCATACATGATCAACATGAGGTATTACCAAATTGTTGAGCAAAACGGGCGGGCAGTTCCCTTGCCAGAATGAAAAAGTACAGTGACTAGACTTTTCGCTATTGATTTTTATATTCCAGCGATTTGCTCAACGTTGAAAATCTTCAAGATTATTTTGAATGTTAAATAAAGCTTCGTGTGGACAGTTTGAGTTTGCAAGTATGGCCGCATCGTCAGCATATGTAGCCAGAAGCATGTTCTCATTTACTGGAACTGGTATATCAGCAGTATACAAAGTATAAAGGACAGGACCAAGCAGCATGCCTTGTGGTACACCAGCAGCAATGCGGCGGATCTCTGAGCGCTCATCTTTCACTTCGACTGTGAAGGCACGGTTAAGAAAATACGACTTCAAAAGAAGGAACTGCGATGTAGGCAATATTGATTTATTATTTTGAAGAGAAGGCTTTCAATCCATACCTTCAATCAAAGGCTTGCTGTACATCAAGAAATATAGCAGAGCTATAATGCTTATTTTCATAGGCCTTAAGAATATGTTGTCTGAAAACTCGGTGGCACTTGTTCTGGGGTACCATGGTGATGCCTAAAGCCAAACTGATGATCAGGAATGGCACTCTGGACGTCCAAAGCCGGTAACATTCTACCTAGAAAAATTCTTTCAAAGATAGTCGGTAGTAAACTAATTGTTCTATAAGACGCAACCAGGTTTTCTGGTTTGCCAGGTTTCGCTATCATTATAATTACAGCGAGTAGTAGTAGTACCAAAAATATTATTGCTTTTTCAAGTAGATCGCTTAGACAATGTACCACAATGTATCTCGAAGTCGAGCAAAAAAGGACTGCGGCGTTCCCTCTGTTTAAAATGAATCAGGCAAAAGAAATTAATTTATTAAGTAACATTTATATAAATCAGCTTTAAATATCTCCAGTCTTCTATGCAATTAATTTAAATAGACTATTCGCATTTATAGTTACTTATTGTAAATGTGTGCGTTTCTATTAAAAAACGAAAACAATCCTATTTTATTTGATTGGTCGTAATTGTCTGACAGCTTTCGAAGCATTCTGCAGTAATGTTGTAATTTACATTGTATATTTTATGTGTAAATGTGAAATTTTTGAGCCGCTACGCGTGCTGCAGATACATAACAATATTCATTTCAAAAGCAGTCATAAGAGTAATTGGGAAGGAAAGCTATGCTATCTAAATGTATTCGGCAGATACATTTACACACAAGAAAATGTTCGATAAAATTGTATTGTAAATTTATACAAATGCCTTCAAATTGTTGTTTTAAAACGAGTAGAAATTTCAGTTTAATTGTCGTCTTCATGTGCGTATTTGGATTACAATGTTGATGGAGATACATACATACAGAGCAGGAACGAATCGAGGTGTCATATGACTTCGGCGCTGTGATAAATCGCAGGATTAGGTTAGGTAAGAATGGCCCAACATGGTTAAACCCCACATTGTAACTTAGGCCAGCATAGGCCCCTTGTGATACCATATTTGTTCCTATTTCATCCGCAGCTACTCAGGAAACCACTTTGTCAGTATAGTGTTTTCTGATATCTCAATTAAGTTGTCCAGAAAGGGGCGCCCTAATAACGTCAGTCTCTTCCTACTGTGGGCCGGACAATGACAATAGCAAGTGCTCGACCGTCTCTTCCTCTTCGGCATTTCCGCAGCTTCTGCAGAAGTCCCAGAAGTTTAAACCTAGCCTTGTGGGTAGGTTGCTATACCGATCATCTCTGTTGAGATCTGTAGTTTACATGTAGCCATGGGTATACCTACTGTGGCCTTCCCCGGAAGGATATCAGCAGTGCTAATTTATCCGCTTCATCATTTACCACTATGTTTTTGTGACCAGGCACCCAGATGAGATGTATAACATAGTGCTCTGCAATCTCGTTAAGAGATTTCCGGCACTCTGTTGTGGTTTTAGTGTTGGAGCTGAAAGAGTTCAGCGCTTTCAGGGCAGCCTGACTGTCCGAGAAGATACACACATGTTCTTGAGTATTTGAGTATGATCTTAGGAGATGTGTAGCTTCCTGAATGGCTAGCATCTCCGCCTGAAAGACGCTACAATGATCGGGCAGTCTAAAGCATTCGCTAATCCCCAGATCCGGTGAAAATACACCTCCTCCTACCCTACTATCAAGCTTAGACCCGTATGTAAAGATATTGATAGCGTTTTCTCTAAAGTGAGGAAGGAACGAAGTTAATGTTTGGTGTGCAATAATCCGTATTTGGTGGTATGTTTCCTTGTAGTAGTAGAATCCTCGAGTGTCCAAAGGCTCTACCGTACCAAGCTGAAGATTCTCTTAGTCTGAGGGCTGTGACTCTTGCCTTCTCTCTCGCAAGGAGATCAAGTGGGATCAGATGGAACACTACATTTAATGCGTCCGTCGGTGTGGTACGCAACGCTCCACTGAAACAAAGTTCAGCACTCCTTTGCACCTTATGCATTTACTTAAGGGTAGAAGCCTTTTCTAGTGCTGGCCACCATACACATACTCCATATAGCAGAATGGGCCTAACTACTGCAGTGTATAACCAATGAACGATAGATGGAGAGAAACCCCACCTTCTTCCAATAGCTTTTTTGCACGCAAAGAGTGCTATGTTGGCCTTCTTAATACGCTCTTCCGTGTTTTTGTTCCAATTTGCATATTCGCTGATAGTAAGACTAGTATTGTTGAGTTTGGGTAAAGTCAATTTAGGAGTCTTGTATTTCCTTGAAAAGGATACTAGTTCTGTTTTTGTAGGGTTCACACCTAGGCCGCAGCCAGAAGCCCATTTTGAGAGTACTGCAAGTGCGGATTCCATTAGGTTACATAGCGTTTGTGGGAATTTTCGTCTAATTAACACCACTACATCATCTGCGTACGCTATTACCTTATAGCCAGCCTCCTCCATGAGTTTTAGCAGCTGGTTTACCACTATCACCCACAGAAGTGGTGAGAGTACACCCCCTACTGACAAATCTTCTGACCAATGTCCCTCCTAGTTGCGAATTCACAGCTCTGCTGGTTAGCATTTTGTGAATAAGAACAACCAGAGAAACATTGACCCCAACATCTGTCAGAGCCTTGGTGATAGCGACTGGGAGAGCGTTATTCAAAAGCTCCCTCTATGTCTAAGAATGCAGCTAAAGCAAATTCCGTTTGCTCTATCGACTTCTCGATATTATGTACCAGGAAGTGCAAGGCTTTTTCTGTTGATTTGCCTTTACTATACGCATGTTGAGCATTGGAAAGAAGCGAGTGATTGAATGTGCTTCTTATATGAGCGTCCAAGAGCCTCTCTAAAGTTTTTACTAGAAAAGACGCTAGACTAATTGGCCTGAAGTCCTTGGGTACGGCGTGAGAGAATCGCAATATTATTCAATTCGGATTGAAACAATAAGTTTTGCATTAAATTTTGACCTACAGAATTTGTATGTGGATGTTTGTCCAATGTTTGCGGGACACGCACCTTAATTTGTAATCAGAAGTCACTACATCAAATTTCAAGTTGATATTGCATGTAACGAAAAGACTAGACATCATAAAAGTTTTCCAAGCACAAATTTTAAATGGGTGTTAAAAGTAGTTAGGATTAAACCCACTGATATATATGTGAAACGTCCGTACATAACATGCCAGTATATAAGTTGATTTTGCTTGTAGTAAATAAGTTTTTTTCATACAAATCTCACTATAAAGTGGGGGATCGCAGCCATTGATATACCCGTAAACCATATCAATTTTAAAGTTTATATTGACTGCAATAAACAAGTTTTTCTTAGTTTCAAAAGTGGTCGGGTGGTTTGTTTGGGATCTATACTAAAAAATGGGCGTGAATATGAGTACTGTATTTGACTGGAAAAGCAAATAAGTCTCATCGAGCTGATCAAGAATATGTGTTTATACTTTGCGGGGTCGACGGTGTCTTTTTAATGCATTATAAATACAAACTGTTTGACCAATTGATAAAATCATTCGCACTTCGTGTGAATGGTATTAAAGAAAACAGCCATCATATTTCGATTACTTAACTTGATTTGTATTATATATATAGCATACAATCTGGCTCCCGCAACGTTATATGCGGCCATTTCCACAAAATGACGAACAGACAAGGGTCAACCTAGCGTATCCGGTTTGCACTGCTACGCCCCATTTGTTTTGTAGTTATAAATTTTCCTCATGAAAAAGCGGGTTCTTTTCTTTCCCGGCGCCCTTTACATATGTCTCTTATGTAAAAGGCGGGGCACCGCCCACTTTTATTTTGTTTCTTGTATCCTGGGAGCATACAAAACAAAACAAGAAAACGTTAACTTCGGTTGAACCGAAACTTTAATACCATTCACACGGAGGATGGCGGGTTTCAATAAGGGCCTCCCAAAAAAATTGGGTGGTGCACGCCCACTAATAGATGTATATGAAGCGACCATCTATAAGATGCCACCATATCGAATTTCAAGTTGATGTTGATGTTTTTCATACAAATGCATAAAAGTGAGCTGTGGGTTTGTATCGGAGCTATCCCAAAAATAAAAAAAGGGCAGTATGTTTGTATGGGGGCTACCCCAAAAAGTGGGCGGGTATATGTGATGCGTCCGTATTCTAGAAGCTACCGTGTCAAATATTAAGTTGATATTATATATATACTTTATGGGGTCTACGATGCCTCATTTAATGCGTTACAAACTTTCAGACAAGCTGACAATACCATTTCACACTATGTATGTCTGAAGATAAAAAGAGTGAACCAAATATGTGGTCAAGGTAAAAATGCAAAGGAATATCGAAAAATTCGGACAAACTTCGGACAAAAAAACAAAAATTTGTTTTTCACTATCGATCATAACTAACGATATGATCTACAGATTTGGTTCATTGTTTCAAGATAAATTTTAAAAAGTTAAATTTTCTTCCTGCTACAAAAAAGGCATTTCAAATACTGAAGAAACAGTCAACAGTAACAAGAAATTTTTACGGAAGATTTCTCAAAAATTCCTCTCGCAATTTTTATATCGTACGAGTAACCAACACCCTTTGATGAGGTTGAAAATTTTTGTATGGGAAAACTCGAAAATCGACTTCATGAATGGACCGAATATGCCTAATGCATTATTTTAGTGGTCTAAAACTATCTTCGCATTATTGCCTTTCAGATGAAACCGGTTTGGGGCACATCGGTTCGATGGTTTCAGAGTCTATAACGGACGTAGGTAGTAAAATTGACACCATCGAATCGTTCCTTGTAACATTTTAAGCAAATCCACTCCAGCAATTTACATTACAAAACGGAGTTTTGACATTACTATGGGTTTTTTTTTTTAAATATTTTTTTTTTAGTATCCAAGCGCGACAGCCAGATGTGCCACCAAATCGATAACTAGTGACATTTTCTAGAGAGAATTGACATAAAATGCTACAGGAAACCATTCGAAGGTGTGGTAAATAGTCGGAATCGTTGGGCTCCCGCAACAGGATGGAGGTTATTTACAAAGATCACGCCTGTGAACACTACGCTTATGATAAAATATATCAGTTGAGCGATAGTCAACTTCCTGTGATTTAATCACGGTGGCTGAAAAATCAGTGATAACAGTTAATACTCGATATTGTAATTCACGGCGTATCAGTTATATATCATAGATATCATCAACTTGATACGTTGATAGTTTTTGTGCAGGTAACACAATATGCAGGATATATTATTCATATGCCGTGAATCGCAGTGACACTAGTAAGTAGCAAATAATACTTAATCACTGATATTTGTAATCACTGATATTTAAATCACAGGTAGTTAAATATCGTTCAACTTTAGTTGTCAGTAGAGAAAAATAATTTGTAATATTTGTAACATTATTTTTATTAATTTTTGGTGTTTCATTACTTCGCCATTGATATTCATCAATAGTAGATTATTATATATATATATATATATATATATATATATATATATATATATATATATATATATATATTTAAGTGTCAAAATTACCTTGAAAAAATGTAACTTATCTGTACGATTTTTACTTTATTCCAGGATGATAAGTGAATTACGAACTCGATTTCTGACAAAAAATACCAACTTTATCAACTTATTAAAATCGCTAGCAAATGAATACTAAACCCATGTCAAGACTAGACTAATTTTAGCAGGTTCAATTACCTTGAATTTAAATGTTTGCTTGGCCAAATCGGACAATTATAACTCGAGATATACTCAGTAACGTCAGAACCACTTTGAAGAATGGAAATAATTTTTGTTTTTTTTTTCGAAAATCCTTATGCAAATGCTTAGGAAAGTCATACTGAGATATGATGGGCAGCCAAATATTTCGATTTCGTAAAATAAAGGTATCAGTTCGATGAGATGAATACATCTAGCCTTGTCTGTCCGTCCGTCCATTAGTTTTGGCGCTTATCTAGAAGGTTTGATTCAAAACTGATGTCTCATTTGAGTGATTACTACATTATTAATATGAAAACGAGAGGCAAAAGGATGAAGCTTAAGTTGGACCTCATCACTTTCCCAATGTTAGGGTAGCCACTATTCTTAAATTGCTCTATACACATATACACATCATGTTCTTCTTAAGTTGGGCCATTTTAAGCTCTTAAATATTTTCTTACTAAAAATACGCTACTGCTGCAGGATGTTTCTATCGATGGAATATTGCCATTTGAAGTAAGTTTACGTAGGCAAATGGCATCGTCTGTGCCTGAGAATGTGTGTAGAGTTGTTTCGAGTTTGTTCTTCTTGGCTTTTTGTTCGACTCTACGCTTGGGAGAAGCTATTTTCCTTTTTGCGGAACACTTTTGTATTTTATGTGCAATAATAATCGATAGAAAATACAAATGTTGCGATAAAATATTTCTTTTAGATATGGGAAAAGTTTGACTTGCTATTGACGGCAGTTTAGAATGCCAAAATGTATTTCAATACACATTTCCTATATTTTATGGTTATTTATAGCAAAATAACACATCTACACATATAAAGTATCATCAGGTTAACAACCTTAAACATCAGGAGAATAGCATAAAAACAATTTCAACGTTTGATAAAATTGCAGAATATGCGATATATTTTTCACTTTTGCCAATATTAAAATGAGGACATTAAATCAACAGAGAATACAGATACAAATGGAGATACGCACATCCACAGCAAGATGCAAAGTGTGCCGGTTGAACTCATTTGAAGTGAAATAAAGAAGAAAAAATGCGGTAGAGTTGGTCATATTTTTATGAATTAATTGCTATTCTACTTCCGGTTGAGTTTGTGTTGCTTTAGTTGTTTGTCTACTTTGAACTCTGCGGCGTTTTATGCGCATTTTAATGAGGCACGTAAATTTCTTCTGACACTGTCACGGCTTTTTATTGCTTTCTTCCGCCAAAGTGCAATGGTGAAATGGTTTGAAAAATGTTCGATGTTCTGCAAGATGCACGCAAAGGCGAAAGCTTCACTTTTTTAAATGGCATATTGAAGAAATTTTCATAATTATTTTTTAACCTTCATTTAAAAAGGGTATTATCTGTTTGTTGGAAAGCTTGTATCACAAAATGAAAGACCACAAAATATGTATGTACATAACTCCGATTGTTATATACCATTAAAATGGTCTTAAAATGCACATTCAGAAAATGTTCTAATATACAAAATCTCTCTGAAATATAGGTGGTTGCAGGGTGAATTCTTTAGAAAACCATTTTTTTTAAATTTTTTATTGGTAAACGATTTTAGTACACCAAAAATGAAGGCTCTTTTGTTCCAGGAAATACTAAAAAAAACTCAGATATATTTTTTTGGCGATGTGCCAAAAATTAAGCTTAGAATTTCGTGCTCATATTTCGACTGATAATAAATATTTCCGATACATAGGATCGCAAAATATGGAATCTCGAAATATAAACCAACAAATCCAAAATACTGGCCATAAGAGATACAAGAGGCAGATGCACAAGCGCAGAATCGTGGTTTCTAAATGGAGAACAGCTAGAAATTGTCCGATAATATAAATTCTTGGCGGCAATTATAACGTCGAATTTAATTGAGAAGAGAAACAGGTTGAGCCAAAAAGAGCAATTAAAAGCACGTGGAAATTCATTCTCAGACGCAAGCACGAAATAAAAATTGTATGAAGCAACAACAATGTTTGATAAATTTGGGGAATATCATCTTATAAAGAAGTGAAAAAACTTCTCAGATACTTTCTGAATGCAACATTCAAATTCGATGCAATTATCCAATGCAATTGGACACTCTGCCAAATACACACAAGAGTAGACATCTTCCACCTTGTAGCAGTATTTCCAATTTTAAGAGAGCTCCGAAACCTCCATCTTCAGCATCCATCCTTAAATAGAGCTACAATTATCGAATACCTAAATGGGAAAGACTGGAGAAAACTTAGAGCCTTACTTTTGAAAGTTTTAAATCTGCTAGAGTTCTCCCAGTGATGGAATTGCGACCTCTTGTTATAAAAGTACCCAATAATAATATAGGATTACGCAGCTAAGTCAACGATGTCCAGTCATATGTGTGAAAACACAGACGCCGAAGTCGCTCGTTTGATACATTGTTGTTGTTGTATTATTTCACACGGTAAAAATTATTCGCATAAAATATCGCGCAGTACAAACCAAACACATGCAGTCACATTTCGGGCGGTCTCCTTTTGAACAGCTCTGCTCGAAATCAGGGAAACCCAGAAAGAGAGCGATTTATTTGATTCACACTCAACTGATGCTCGCCAACATGTTGCAAGTGCAACCCACAAAAGTTTTGAACCTAACGACGAGTTGTTCGACGGACATGCTCTGCAATGTGAATCGTTCTTTAGAACACGACAGCGATAGAGAATAATTTGTTCTCTATTCTTCCAAATGAAAACAAAGGAACCGAAAGAAACAAAAAAAAAAAATGGAGCAGCTTTGCGGAATACGCTGTATAATTATATTATTCTATCATGAGCTAAATGTTAAGGTGCATATAAGTAAAGATGTAAATATCGCAATGTATAAATCAAATTAAGGTGGCGCTAAATCAAATCGACACATTTTCATCTGTTGCTTATTCCTATGGCTTTACACACTTTGGCTATTTTGTTGTTGTTTTTTTTTTTGCAATTAGAGTGAGCTGAGAGGAAATCATCTTTTGGCATGAAGAGCATTTTCAGCTCGAAGGTTATGTCAGCAAGCAAATTTATAGGATTTGCGATACGGAAAATTCACACGTCGTTCTGCTCGAGCTACTGTGTGATGTGGATTTTAGAGTGGCGGCGATATTTAACTCTTTTACTTCGAAAATGAGGCTGGTCGCGTAGTTACCGCCAATAGTGACCACGATGGAGTTGTAATAACTGAATTCATGAATTGGAACGTAGGAATATCGACCTCGATGAGGTCTAGTTTCACCTAGACGGTTGAAATACTTAATCGGAAGAAACATTCGTTGGTAAAATTCAATTCTCACTGGTAATTTAAAAACAGCGTTTTTGGCAGAATAATCGTGGGGCAAAATCCTGATGTGATAAACTTTATTATCAGAAATTAAAGGCTGAAACAAGCCCTTTCAAAAAAGCCCTATGTCAATTTAATCGCATGCACCCTTGAAAAAATGAAAACAGAAAGGTATTTATTTTAAATTTGATTGTAATCGCTTAAAACTTGTTACGTGGGGGTTTTGGGGGTCCCCGGTATACGAATATGCAGTTACATTTTAAAAATTCAAAATGGCGGATCCAATTTGAACCCAGATTTGTGTTCAGCATGAAAAATCCATTCGGAAACACTAGGTCCCATCTTATACGCATCCAAAAAATTGGAATTTGTAGGGCAGTCATACCATTTTTTTTCATTTTTTCCTCCACCCTTAGACAAAAACACTCCCCCTATCTAAGGGTGCATGCGATTAAATTGGCATAGGGCTTATTTCTGATAATAATGTTCAAACATGTAGATGTGTGTGGTTGTGTGGAAATCAAGGCTTCGTTGATCTCCGGCGGTGGAAGGCCTAGAGTCAGAGGAACAATTAAATAATTACACCGCGTCCTGTGCTTACACTTGCGTAGTTTATATGAGACTAAAAATATGTTCATATAATACAAGCTGAGCTGCAACACTTCAGCTCATACATGTTATTATAACAAGTATGTCGCATTGTAACATGTTCGTACATCTCCGAACTTCAACAAATAATGATTGGTGTTCAGCGCGAAAAATCCATTCACACAAAACTAATGTAATGTAATTAGTTCAATTCGAACATTTTTGATGCAACAAAATAAATACGCAGTAATGGCGCAGTTTAAATGGGGATAATGCAATAACAAACCACAGAAGTATGAATGAGAGTCGTACTTGCAAGAATACAACAGAACATGCTGAGAAAGTATAACGTCTTTCCATTGTCGTATATCATTCGTTAACAGAAAATCGTGAAACACACAGGACGATTTTCAATTAAGCATGGTATAAAAGCAATCATTAGTAGTGTACGGCCTATCCAACTGATGAAGGGTTTGGCAAACCTTGAAACAAGTGCATCGGAAGCCGATAACTTTTCTGCGTACCCAACATTTGTTTCATTATTCCTTCTTTCGCATTGTGGAAATTTATATACAAATAAAATATTTCCCAATGTAAACAGTACATTATAGATTCGCTAGTAACAATTATGTTTTGTATTTTAGCTATACTTTCTAGTGAAAAAATCGGCCATTTTCGAATTCAAATTGCTTCTGGTTATAAGAAGTCTCCATACCAACTTTCTAACCAATATTTCAAAAATTAAGTGCATAGGTCGGACAGTAGCGCACAGACAGACAGTCTGAGGAAAATGGCTAGATCGACTCGACTGATCACGAATATGTATACTTTATGGGGTCTCTGTGTGAAAAGTGTAAATATAAAACTTTCAAAGTTTTGGAAGTTGCAAATAGGCTTTCGTCAGCTGATTTTTGCCGCGTTAAAAAGTTTTTTTTTTTTAAATTTACTACAAATCGTGGGAAGGGTATTAACTTTTAGTTAATGTAATTTACTATATTGAATACATTTTCATAAAATACTTTTTATACTCTCTAGTATTATTGTATTTAATGCTGCAAACCGAGAAATGTCAACGTCATATTAAAATTTTGTGTAGACCAGTTGCATGATATTTTCCATGTTGCATGTTGCGGTTAAAATATGTAGCATGCGATTTTTTCTGATTGTTGTTGACTGTTTTGGTAAAATGGCAAAATTATTGCAAATTATGCTGGAAAAATGTTTATAATTTTATTTTGTTCTAATTTTTTGTTTTGTATCTGGTTTCTTAACAATGTTTATCAGGTGTGCCTGAAGTTTTGCTTCCATTCCTTTCACAATTTTTACTGCAACACGACATGCAAACATAAGTGGATTATTGTGTATGTAAAAGGATATTTGTGTGAGTGTGAGTGTGAGTGTGCGTGTGACAAAACGTTGACGAATTATGTCAAGACATATTTCAACTATATTTGATAAATGAAATTATGCAGCATTTTTATTCCTTCATGCATGCAAATTATAAGAATGCGTTATTTAAGAAAATATTAAAAAGCTTTTAGGAAAATATTCACAAATTTACAAGTAAAAAAACTTACTTTATAGGACTCTATATAATCAGTAAACTAACTGAGAAATAATTGATCAAGTAGTCTTTAAAATTTAATATATAAATTGTAAGTATCGAAAATAAGTAGTGGAAATTCTCAACTGAATTTTACACTGCACAGTTCTGTTGGCGTGCTTTGTAGAAAATCAAAAATGCAAATGTTACATTGAAACAGAAAAAATATATATTAATCATAACAACTACATATACAGAGACAGTCATCAAAATAATATGGCAGCACATACAAAGCAATATATTATTTCTCGCCCGCTAAATCTTAACTTGTCACTGGCTGCACGCATGCTATCGTTTAATTTTTCGGTGTGTGCGTTTGTATTTCATGTAAAACCTATGTGTATTTGTTTCGTTGTATCAGTGACAATTTTTGAAGGTTCTTACTCCAAAAATATTTAAACGATTGTGATAAAATATAGATTATGCACATCTGCAAATGAATACATTTCAAATTGTATATTTTTCTCAGAGTAGCAGCCGTCACAAAAATCAGCTTGCTTACTAATTACGCCGTTTTGTTTTTCTCTACTACATAAATACTGGATCTTGTTTCTGCCGGTGCGTTTTATATAAGCACCAAATCTTTTACATGTAAACTGATTCTCATACATCTGCCAAAAGTAGTTAATGAAATATGTCGAATATTGAACAATATAATAATATTCATATGGCACATATGAATGCTATGTAGACTAAAATGTCATCTATCAGGTGCTAATATATCTAAAACATTCACGAGACCTAAACGAATATATGGTTTAACAATGAACTCAATGGTTAAGTTGTTCTTCAATGATGCTCTCAGTAACCGACACAAAATCATTTTGTTCGGGCTCGAAAAATATTATAAAAGTACGGAAATGCCTCTCTCCACACACCATCACTACTCCAACTCTGCTATGCAGCCGGTCAAAATAATAAGTTTCTTTGCGGACACTCACACTCACGCTTGTAGTGGTCCGGTTGTCATAACGTTTTTACAAGATGTCAGTGAAGGATGTACCTTTCCAACGTAAGTACCTACCAATAGGTGGCGCCACCAGAAACAGCTATTTTTAAAAAGTCCTGTTTCTTTTGCGACAGTGCGTAACGTAATAATTGAATTACTATCACTGAATTATCATTATTTTGTATAATACAAAGAAGGAGTTAATTGAACATTAAAATTTTTTCGATCACATTTATTTGCACTCGTTAATTAAAATATTTTGTAACAATTGTTCGTTTTGACTTCGTGCCTGTTGATGTCAGCTTCGATCACAATACTCACTCTTTGTGTATTTATTATATTTGTTTGACTAGCTGTACAGACATGCAGACATCGTTCTGCCTTCCGCCTTGCCTCTCCTTTCCCTGCCACTCCTTCCCCCTGTCCCTACTATAAATGTATGCTGCGAGAGAAAGAGATAATACGCGTGTCTATATAGTTTGGCGTTGCCGGCATTAAACACAAAAAAAAATTAATTTTTAAATATTTCAATTAAATACAACTACAAATAAATATAACTCGTGCTTATTCAATCGCTGTATCTCACCCCCTAACGCTTGCATTTACATAAGTGAGCTCCAACTCAAACACTCTCTCGCTCTCACGCTCTTAATGTTCGGCTCGTATACGTGTTTGTGTGTTTGTGTGCGCAGCAAGTATTTTTTTATTTCTGCTTTGTGTTGCTTATATTGGTTCCTAGTTCTTTAATTTTGTAATACGTTTTTGGCGTTGCTTGCTAAAGTACGGCTGCGTTAATTCGTATAGCAGTAAGCAGTTTTCTAAGTTGCGAGTTCAAACCTCGGACGAACTCAGAAAAAAGATTTTATTGAAACAAACTTATTATACGCTTACAATGTTATTTTCATATATTCTACCATGTGCATTCCGCAACCCACCGCGCGCTAGATAACACTTATACGCAAACACACACACACATAACTATGGCTTTCACCAAGCCCAATGCAAGCAGAAAGGGCAGTCGTGCCTGTCTATCGCTTGTTCAGGCGGAACGGCAGAAATGGGCATGGCCTTTTCGCGTAAATCGATTTAATAGACGTTATCACGTCAAAAAGTAACCATGTTAGATTTTAGTTTGATATTGACTGGAATAGTCAAAAAATTACACATAAATGAGCTATAGATTTGTTTGGATACTACCCTAAATACAGGGGGGAGTCATCTATTATTATACGAGTATGTAAGTGAAGCGGTTTTTAATTAAAATCAATCATATACAATTTTTAAACTGATATTAACTTAAATAAAAGAGTTGTTCATACAAAAACACAAAAAGAGCGCTGGGTTTGCATGAGTTCTACCCCAAAAAGTAGCCTTGGCATATCAATATGTATACTCTATAAGACCAAAATTAGCTTAAAAACAGATATTAAAAAGTAACTCGCCAAAAAAACCCCAATTGGTAGACAGACGAAATTGCCTAGAGCTGCCCGTCCGGTCGAGCTGATCAAGAATACTATACTTTTTGCGGTCTATGGTGCTATATTTAATGCTTAACAAAATTTTAGACAAAATTAAACTGATTAAAATGACAAACTGATGCCATTTCACACTATCAGGTGTCACTGAAATCTGTAGACAAAATTGGGGTGAAACAGATTTCTGTGACACCCCAGTATGTGTGAATGGTATACAAAAAAAAAAAATAAAAAAAATAAAAAATTACCATATTGTTATCATTGTTTAGCCAATTGTTGAGAAATTTCTTTAATGAAATAAAGAAATTTGGGGAGCGTAGCACCGCATGAAAAAGTTGGATGCAAAGAACCATTCTCACAACACAAATTTTTTCCATACAAATAGTAATTTCAGACTTTACCCAACCTTAACTTTGTGGACCAAAACGAAAGTTTTTCTACCAGTCATTATGAAATCGGGTAACAAAGTTAAATTAAGGTTCATTCTGATACTCAATGGCACTTTGGGAGCTATTGGTGCAATAAAATGCATATGTTCCAGTAAATAAATAGAGTGTGGAATAAATGCATGTTCATACGCTGTAATAAAAATATTTGTAACAGGGTATATTGGGCTTGTTGTGCTGTCATAATGTACGAGTATGTAACATAGCGAAGGAAGTACTGGAGAACCCATAAGGTACATACTCGTATATTCCTGATCAGCTCGACAATACGAGTCGATATAGCCATGTACGTCCGTATATGAGATGCGAACTTGTAGCTAAGTTCGAAACGCGTGTATATGGAGCTCAACATTATTCTGTGTAACAAAAAGATGTCAATAGTCTGTCTTCGCGTTAAAGTTAAGTTAATTTAAAGTTTATAGACAGGCCTATTATGGCGTGTACGGGGTATAATTTAGTCGAGGACTGAAATCTATAGCGCTTTCTTTGTTTTTGGAGTAAAAATACTAGTATATAATTAGTTTTCTTTTAATTAGTTAATTTTGCTTAAACTTGTTATTCATTTGATAACTTAAACCATCTTAGCTTCTACAAACATTCTTTATGCAAGGATTCAAAAGCTTATTGTGATCAATTTAAACATACTTTTTCATTTCAACTTAAAAGAAAAATCTCGTATTAACTGCATTCGCGTGAAATCGGATATTATAAATTTTCAATTTCACATTTTCACTTCACTATATCACTTTATATATATGTATATATATAATATAGTATAAAGTATATATCTCTATTTGCTACTATCTCATATCTCATATCGCTTTCACATTTTCATTGAAACGCCTCAGAGTTTATCCAACGTGAACTAATGAGTTTCTTCTTCATATTTTCCAGCTCGGGGTTTATTTGTCTTTGGCTCTAGATGCTGCATTTTCTTGGCTCGATTTCAACTCAATATGAAGCATTTAATGAAAATATATTTATAGAAGCGACTGAAGTACAATTCACTTGTAAGATTGCGCGTCTGAGTATTTGTCTGTGACTGTACCTGAGTGTGTTTGTGTGTATGTGAGTGTGTATGTGTGTGTGTGTGTGTGTGTGTGTGTGTGTGTGTGTGTGTGTGTGTGTGTGTGTGTCTCTGTATATGTTGCAATGTAATTCGATGCTTTTAGCTTTATTTTTCAAGTATTGCTCGCTTTCGGCGTTTTTGTTTCATGAACAAAACCAAATGAAAATGGTCCACCGCACATCTCGAACGCATTGTAGCTCTGGAAACCAGCAACTCAGGAGTCAAACGCCTCCCTTGGGGGAACATGTTTCAACACCCGGGCCGAGTGCATTGCTCTAGTATGTATAACTCATATGTTGATTGCGATTTTCTAGTTTTATTGTTGTTGTTGTTGTTATCTTTTATATTATTTTTATACTCTTCGCATGTAGTGTGAAAAGCATTATAATTATGTCACGGAGTTTGTAACGTATTAAAAGAAGGATCAGAGCCCACATAAAGTAATTATATGCAGGATAAGCTTGACAATGTGAAGCGAACTAGCCATGTCCATCTGTATGTCCAGTGTCTGTGTAAATCAAAACAAGTCCCTCAGTTTTTAAGACATTGTTCTGAAATCGGGTATGGAGACATTTTTATATTCCTATGTTGAACATAAGTCACATTGACCATGCCCACTTTTCAGTTTTTTTTAACAATAACTTTTTTATTACTGTCAAAAACAACTTAAAATCTGATTTGGCTGCTGCACACATGTATACTATTGGGCGTATACCGCCCATTTAAGGGTTACCCTCCATACAAACCCACCCGTCACCTTTTGGTTTTTGTATGAAAAACATTTTATTAGTGAAAATCAACTTGACATTCGATATAGTGATTTCTTAAGCACGCGAGATGTACATAGTTATTTATGGGCATGTTCTGTCCACAAAAAAGTCAACCGTCCAGTTTCTGGTGTTATAGGTGCAATTTTGAAAGAAAGGTGTTAAACATTCACTAAAGCATTAAAATAACACATTGAAAGTATTTTGTTAGATGCTCGTGAAGAGTATTGAAGCTTCGGTTCTATCGAATTCAACGTTTCTTCTTGTTATTCCTGTTGTTGTTGTTGCTGTTCGCACTTGAACATTTGAATGGTTTTTTTATTTGAAAATTGTTCCACTGCTTCAACACTTCGCGTTTCAGTATTTCAATTTGTATGGATTCGTCTACATTCAACATTTCGATGTCGATTTCGCTTTTCCATTTTAGTGCAGTCGAATTTTGTCACATAGTATAAAATTTTGTTGACTCTGCACTGACACAGAAAAATGCTGAACTGCATTTCTGATGTCTACAGGAAAAATGACATTTGCTAATGCTGGATGTAGAATTGACTTTATTGATGTAAAAAAACAAAATTGCAAGCAATAAAATTCTACTTCCGCACTTTGACGTATATTGGAAACAGCTCAAGTGAGAAATATCGTCGTTAGTATCTGCTCTAATTATAGTCTCATAATAATATAGTCGCATTATAGAAATATAATTAAACAAGAAAAAACATTAACTTCGGTTGAATCGGCTTTGATACCATTCACACGAAATTTGAAACAGTATTGTATAACATAAAAATGGTGGTTTAAATAGGGGCTACCCCAAAAAGTGGGCGGTACACGCCTACTAGTAGATGTGTATGACGCAATGTAGGAGATGTGTAAGATGCCGCCATATCGAATTTCAAGTTGATATTGACGTTTTCCATACAAATGCATAAAAGTGAGCTTTGGGTTTATATGGGACTACATCAAAAAGTGGGCGGGACAAGCACATTTGTATATGTATATGAAGCGGTTGTCCACCCAAGTCCACCAAATCAAATTTCAAGCTAATATTGATCTGAATGAAGAATTTTTTCATAAAAAAAACACAAAATTGCACAGTGGGTTTGTATGGGGGCTACCCCCAAAAGCGCGCGGGCCACGCCCATTAGTCTATGTATGTTAAGGAGCTGTTTATAAAAAGGCACCATATTGCATTTCAACCTAATATTGACTTCTTACAAAAACACGAAAGTGGACGGTGGGTCTGTATGGGGGCTACTCCAGAAGGTAGGCGTGGCGGGTCAATCTTGACACTCTATTAAACAATAAAAGGAAGTGTATGTGAAAAAATTTCAACTGGATAGCGTAAACATTGGTCCCCAACATACAGATGGACAGACGGACAGACATATAGACAGACAGACGGACAGTCAGTCAGACCGACATGGCTAGTTTTACTCGTCTCTGATCAAGAATATATATACTTTATGCCGTCTACGTTGCCTCCTTTATTGCGTTACAAACTTTCAGACAAATTGTTAATACCATTTCACACTATGTGTGAATGGTACAAAAAGGTAAAAAATAAATTAACATTTTACATCAATCGCAACACTTCCTCCTTGCAAACCTTTCACCTGTTTCCTTCAAAATATTTAAAGGGGGGACTTCAAATGACCCCCCTGCCTCAAATGTCCCCCCCGAATGTACCACCAAATGCCTCCCAAAATGTCCCCTCAACCACCCAAATATCCACCCAAATAACCGTTTACGAGCGCTTCCCCTTCCTCCTTTGCTACCATGGGTTGAATGTACTTTATATATGAAGATGGGTGAAATTTCGCCAAAGTCAAAAAGTGTAAGAATTTCTTACTCTTTTCCATGTAAGAAATTCTTACACTTAGTGGTGTATTTACCCAAATCTCTTGAAAAAACGAAAGATATAAGTGCAGCCCAAAGAGATTTCTGTGACATCGAAAATTGGAGTTCGGTTGGAAGAGATTTCTGTGGCATCCTATATAATAAATCGCGGTATACTTTTAAAAGTGAGTTTTTGATTCAGAGTATACATATTTAATTAAGAATTCAGAAATATATATATTTGCCTTGAGACGGAGATGTTTTTCTGTGATTCATTGTTCATTCATACTCTTATTCATTGCTTGCCAGTGTAATATTCTTATCATTTACCAGCAAAATTTTTCATCATTTTCTTCCCATTCTGTAAGCCAAAAATATCAAAAAAAATCATAAATTCTAATGTCGCATTTATCTTTTGGATTGGATTAACTCGCTTATCGCTGTATTGGACTAAATTTGTTTACCATTTAATATATTTCTTTCTATATGAATGAAAAAAAAAAACGCAAGGTTGTGGTATGAAATGAGTAGGTTTTTTTCCTTAATCCATATCCAACTTTATTATAAAGTTTCACTTTATTTACTTCTCTCTTTGTGAAATATATATTTTTAGGCACTAACTGCGCTTACCATAAATTGAGCATTCGAAGTTTAACAGAACTCCGCTTCCAGTAAACATGAAAAGCTTGACTGGAAGTTGGGGAAGCGTGTGCATTGACAGCGCACTAGGTCACATAGATGTAACTCTACCAGAAAATACACTATTCTAAAAATCATGATTACTTTGGAACGCACATTGTATACGAGTATTAGTAGTACAAGGGTAGACTACGAAAATTCTGTACCATTTGATACAATTTATTAACTTCACAAATATCTATTGTCTTTAATCAATTAAAAATTATGTACAGGGTGTCAGTAGTTTATTGAAAAAATGTTTATTACATAATAAAATATACACTTTGGGAATTTATTTCTTAAAAATGATATTGTCCAAATGTAAACCGTTGCGTTCACGGCATTCATTTAATCGAGCGCTTAAATTTTCTATTCTTTTAATTGTGCCAGGGAAGTCGATTGGTTGCCGTAAACTATAGATTTGACGTAAGCCCAGAGGAAAAAGTCCGTAGGGGTTAAATCGGGACTTCGTGGAGGACAATTTATGTCACCTCTTCTGGAGATTAATTTGCCAAGAAAAATTTTATGAACTCGTGGTAGAGACCTGTTGGACGAGTGTGAAATTGCTAAAAATGCGGAACAATGATGATCTATGCACGTTTAAAGCAATAGCAATTTTCCGAATCGAAATGTCCGGGTTGTCACGAACAGACTGAGTAACACTGTCTACGTTTTCGAACGTTCTTAAAGACCTTGGACGCCCGGATTTGGATTTTTCCTGCGTTGAACCGATCTCTTCAAACTTCTCGACTCATTTTCCAATGAGTCGAGGGCTTGGCGCATCATTTAAATGACGAACATGTCGAATACTGCTGAATTTTCTACGCGCTACAGTCGCTGAATTACCGTTTTTGTAAAACTCAGGTACGCACAACGCACGGTTCGCTGCCGAGAAACGCTCCATAGCGAATAAATTCCCAAAAGCAGGGCTACCGATTGACATAGCCCATTGGAATAGTTGCGATCGCGCAATTAGCAAATCAAATGTGAACTTTCTTTTCATTCAAAATTTTCAACTTGTTGTGTAAAAACTATTTTCGGGGCACTTTAACCAATTATCTAAAATTGAAATTTTGAAAACTAAATTTTGCGACGAGTACAAATATCGCTAAGAATATACTATGTTCAAGATTTTAATCGGAATAAATTGGTATCTTCCTTTTTATACTCTGTACCCAAAGCGGCAAGATTATAATTGGTTAACCCCTACGGACTTTTACCTGTGGGGTTACGTCAAATCTAAAGTTTACGGCAACAAATCTACTTCCCTGGCACAATTAAAAGGAAATATCCGTCACGAAATAGCAGCCATCACGGAGAATACCTGCCGAACCGTCATAGGAAATTTTAGTGCGCGATTAAATGAATGCCGTGAAGGCAACGGTTTACATTTGGACAATATCATTTTTAAGAAATAACTTCCCAAAGTGTGTATTTTAATATGTAATAAACATTTTTTCAATAAACTACTTACTTTTTTTTTAAATGTGAACTTTCTTTTGATACACCTGGTATTATTCATTTTTGGGTGTAGGTAAATTTAAGCCAGAGGAACCCAGGCTATATGCACTTCATGGACTTTTATTTTTATCATGCTTTTCAGAATAAATTGAGCTTTGTTGTTCACACACGCTACTTTTTGCATTAACATTGTAAATTACACAAAAGAGTTTCATCGTTGTTCGCTATTTGTCTTCTAATAGCAAAGTGCAAGACAACAACAATGGAATGTTGTACGTGGTTCTGGTATTTAGCATAAACACACGCAGCTCTTTGTATAAACCAGCGAAAATTACACAAACATTTTCCTTCTTCTTCATTGCTACCGAGTT
Organism: Leucophenga montana; assembly: GCA_035044765.1. NCBI lineage: Eukaryota > Metazoa > Arthropoda > Insecta > Diptera > Drosophilidae > Leucophenga > Leucophenga montana. The sequence goes on along the minus strand of JAWNNQ010001349.1, from coordinate 656,713 downwards.
TTACAACAATAAAAATGTGGTATGTAGTGCCACTTCATTTGATATAGTTGGGCACCCTTTATTCAAGCCTTCGTGCTTCTGTAGGAGTGAAGATAAAATATTTCTTAATAAACAATAAAATTATTTGTTTAATAAATTTCAATTCGAGCAATTAAATGTTTTGTGAAATATTCATAGTACGATACTTACAAAAAACAAGGAATGATTCTGCATTATTTCTATATCGACTTGCACGTGCTCTTTAAGCTGCATTGCTGACCATTTCAAAGCCAAAACCAATTTTACAGCTCAATCTACGAGAAGGCAAACAGATTGTAGTTGACTGGCAGCGATGGAAGTGTAACTTGTTACAAGTTTTTGTTCCGAACTACTCGTATTATTGAAGTGAACCAATTTATTTTGTGCTCATCCATCGTTGATGTTGTATTTTGCTGCTGCTGCTGCTGCTGCTGCTGCTTCAGTTGGTTTTACTGCTTTCGGATTCTTGTCAGTTTCGTTTTAAAGTAATTTTTCAACAATGCAGCCAACCCCATTTCAACAATGAGCACATCCCAACCCCATTCCCATACCCATTACAGCCATCCTCTGGCCAAGACAGGCACAGAGTATGGCAACTGCAGTGAAGACTCAAGACTGGCTGACAATCTGAAAAGTTTCCACTTGATGGTTCAATCAAAATCAGACGCGAACGAGTGCGAGTAAGTTCCGCAAGGCTATAAAAAATAAAAATTGGCAGCAGGCAGCAGGCAGCATGGCTGATAACTGGCCAAAAATGTTGTGGGTACAGGGACATGGCTCGGGTGAGCAAGTGGGATAAATGGGCGTCGGTAATCAGCGACGTTAAATTAGCTTTCTATAAAAATGAAGTACATTTTTTTTCATGATCGTCGTTGTCCTTTTTTCTGTCTCTGTCTCTGTCTCTGTCTCTGTCATTTTCATTTTTGCTTGGTGCTTCTACCTATTTTTTTTTTTTTTATCGTTGTCTGCTTCTTAAAACATCCTTCCGCTTGCAACTTCCGTTCGACGCCATGTTAGGAATTAACTTAATGTTTAATTTCAACACAAGTTTGCTTGTTCTGTTGCAGCAAGGTGAAGGAGGAAGGTTGGCCAACATTCGTAGGAGATGATGGAGAAGTTTGAAATGTTGTTGTTCCTTGCCAAGGAAATGAGTTGAGCTGCTGAACGAGCCAACTAAAGTGTCCTTAAGTGCTGCTAATGCAAGCAACACAGGATGTCGCTTAAACTTGCCTGAAATAGCGAGAGACAGACAGAGAGTTAGATAGAGAGTGTGAGGGAGAAGGAGATGGTTAAACAGGCATACTACTAACTGGCATATGACATTTTTATAGCGCACTTTTTATTAGACTTCCATTCTAGTCGCCTTTACTCAAGATAAATTAGTTCTGTGAATGTCCTTACTGGCAGTTGGATCACTTTTCGTGTGCTATAACATTTGCTTACAAAAGAGTTTAAGAGTGCAAACTTTGAAAAGCACTGATTGAATGTTTTTAAATGTATTTAAAAAGTTTTATTAAAGCACTCAGTGCCTTTGAATATTTTTGGAGTGCTGAAATATTGACAAGTAAATGTATTATAGTCTCTTTAAATATATTAATCTAATAACGAAACTTCCTACATGCTGAGGATGAATTAAACGATGTATGCTAATGTCTGTTACTGGTTCGCTTATTAATTTCAATTGTGTGCAGGCAACAAACAATAAAGAAAAAGAGCAATACCTAAATTTTTGGAACAGATTATGAGGTTGAATAAATTTATCTTTCTTCATAATCAAAGTATCTTCCATAAAAATATGTTTAAAGTGAAATTAAATGTATTGCTAAGGAATTCAGCAAAGAAGATTAGCTCTGTGTGTCACGATTTGGGTAGTTTTTGTAGCCTATGAAGTATGTAAAATCTTGATAAGAATAGGAGGACGAGGAAGACGAGACGATATGAACATGTCAGTCTGTTCGTCCGTCCATCCGACCGTCAGTTTGACCGAACAAATTTCGGCTCTTCACACACACACACACACACACACACACACACACACACACACACACACACACAGATACCATTTTTAAATTTTTATATGAGTTTTTTTCTGATTTGTTACGCTAGAAACGTCATTTACAAACTTGCCCTCCATTTTTATTAAGTTTTTGTATGAAAATCGTTTTGTATTTATTTTTAATCAATTATAATTTTGCTTCAGTTCTAATAAAATATTCCGCATATTTAACTTACAATATGTGTTAGTTCGTCATGCACATTTTTCGAATTCAATTTTGACCCACTTCTACCGATCGGATTAAGCAGCAACAACGATGCCAACACAACATTAAAAAATTATTGGTAGCGAACCCTAATGGCCAAAATTAAAAACAAAATTGTCATTTTGACAAATAGGAACCAATCATTGTACTGCTACTCCCATTTAATGTAAGCATACGATGCATGTGGGGGCGTCTACTCAAACAAATTGTCCTAAAATAAAATTGAGCATGGTTTCCATAGTTTTTTGTGAAGAAATAAGTTTTATTTTCATCACACGTGTTACGAATATAATAATAGGGTCATGGAGTTTGTAACGAAGTTTCGCTCGCCGATGCTGTATACAGAATCATTGGGTGAATTTTCCTTGGGGTCATATTTTTTTTTGGTACATTGGTTGATATAATTATTTCTGGCCTAACAATGAACAAACAAATATTTGTAGTTGAAAATGGTTTTATTGTTTTTCAAAATATTCACTTTTGAATACGCAAAAACCAATGTTTAAGCATTTTTTTCACTCCGATTGAGGTTGCTTCAAAATATGCGTTTTCAACGCTTGAACCGCTTCTACTGGCGTAGAAAATCGATGCCTACGTAATTTTTGTTTGATGTTCGAAAGCAAAAAGAAGTCATCGGGACTGTTGCGGATGACACATCAATTCGATGTTTTGAGTACTCAAATCCTCGCTGCTGTGACGCTATGTGTGAGAGCTCGCATGGTCGTGATGCAGAATGGTTGTTCTACTGCGATTCGTTTTCCTTATTTCTTCAACAATTGTTTGCATACCATACAGAATTGACTGTCGCTCAGAGCGTCGATGTTCTCTTGCACAACACCCAACTTTGGGCGACGTTCACGAAATTCGTCTTGGACAGAGCGAGGACCAAGACCAAATTTTTTGTACCAGTTTTTTACGGTGCTTAAGGATGGTGCTTAAACGCCGTAAAATGATTTTAGTTCATCGAAGCACTCCTATCTTGATAGTCCACGTCGAAATTTATGAAAAATTATCACATGAAAATGTTTACGGTTTAATTTATATGATTTTTTCAAGCCAAACAAAATATTTTTTTGTAAGTCAAAAACGTTCTGAGTACGTTTTCGCTAAAAAATTTAACCTGTCCAATGGTTTCAGATGCAGCACTTAGTGTTGCCGAGGTTAATTATTTAAATATCATACCACTATGCAATTTATATGACAGTAAAAGACCCACAATTACTTCAAGAGACTCTATTGTATCCACAAAAAGTGACCGTGTGGTATGAAATTCATGCATGAGGGTGATTGGTTCATATTTCTTCCTCGAAAACGATGAAAACGATCCCATGTTACGATCGTGATGTTGGAAGACTATTTTTGGCCAGAATTTAACGGACTCGACATCACTTGACATGACTTAATATGTGGTTCCAATAAGGTAGTGACATATACCACACACTGGACAAACAATTGATCTATTGAAGTGGAAGTTCGGTAAAAGTGCACAAAAAGAAAAAAAAAACGTTGTTGATTTTACAATATTACATAGTTAACAAGCAACGCCCTTAATTTACAATGTATATTATTATGCTAACAATAAAAAAATAGTTTAACAACATCGCCAACATTGTTCAATTTATCAGCTTTTAAAATTACAATTAAATTTGTTTACAAACAATGTAAATAGTGAAAAAGTAAACAACAACTAAAGAGTTGTTGGCCAACATTGTACATTGTATTGTACAGGAGGTGTGAGCAAGAACATTGGAATTAAAGTTTAAAGTATTGCCATTTTAAAGTTTTTTTGTCTCTCTTACACTCGCAAGTCGAGTCTGCGTCGGGGCCACTCTTCAAAATTTAAAATGGCAATACTGGCTAACAATATGTTGTTTGTCTTCGTCTATCAACAGCAACTACTAATTGTGAGGGCGAGTGCTCTTCTATTTGAGTTAAGTTATACTTTGAAAGTGAACAACATCTCCATGGGGTCATAAAGATTTGGTAGAACTTTTTATAAATAATAAAATTAGTGTGGAGCAAATATTGAAGTATACCGCCTATAATCTTTTTTAGTTTCCGTTTTTTTCTTTTTGTGAAAAAATTGTTTAGAACATATTCAAGCATTTTGATATCTTCGCAATTGCGGTTTATATTACAGACTTGACATAAAATTATTTGTTGGTCCGCCGGTAGATATTTTTTCTTGACAACTGGACTACGATTTTTTTGAATTTGTGAATAGACTAATAGAATATATAAATATATATATAGAATATATAAATAGGCAAGCGTAAATCATGCACACCCTTTTTAACACTCTTAAACATAACATATTCGCTTGATTTTTTTGTTTTGTTTTGTTTTATTGGGTGGAATGTGAAAAGGAGCAAGGGAGAATGTAAAGTATTGCGTCTCTAGTTCTAAGGTAGGTAAAAAGCAGGTAACGCCCTCGGCCAAGCACAAAGGCTTCCTCTCACAAAGCACTCTCTTTCTCTCCGCTCTCTCAATATGCTATAGCTGCTAAATTTGTTGTTTCTTTCGGCTCCTTTGGTTTCAGTTGAAAGTATAGAGCAAAAAATATTCTCTATCTCTGTCGTGCTGTAAAGGGCATTCACATTGTAGAGCATGTCGATCGAGCAGCTCGAGCAGCGGACTTGCCAACATGTTGCCAAGCATCATTTGAGTGTGTTTTTGATAATATTTTAGTTGGTAAAATTTTAAAAGAAGTATTCAAAAGCGTTGTTTGCCTTAAATGTAAATTTTAAATAAAGATACAGCAACCAAAGTGTTGTTGGACAACACCTTGGTTGCTGTAAATAGTTAAAAAACAGACAACAATCAAAAGTTGGCGTTGTTTACGCAATTTTAAAAATGTGTATTTTTGTTTCTACACATGTTTTTCTTTCGGTGTGTTAACTCGAGAAATGGTCCGGTCGAATAACTCCTATCTCATGCGATTTAACGCCTTTAGACATCTTTTTATGGGATTATGTTAAGGCGTTGTCTTATGCCAATAAGCTAACAACATTAGAGGGGGTCAGCAACAATAGCGAACGCGGAATGGTGAAGTTCCGGCCGATATGTGTGGAAGAGTGGAGGAAATTGGCTCCAAAGAATCTAACGTGCATGCGTTGTTTATATGAACGAGATGTGTTTCCATACTCCAAAGTAACATGTAGGTATACTGTAACTGCGTTAAATTCCTGCCTAATATCTCAATTATTTTGTGTTTTATTTAAGTACAAAATTGTTATGTCCTTATTGAAGAAACCCTTTATATTTGTTAGACATTTTCACTAAAATAGCAATATTAGAAGTTTTTAAGATACAGTAGCACTTTTTGCACTTAAAGTTCAATACGAAATATTGTAGTTACCCTAAGTAATATAAATAGAAACAGCATAAATCTCTCTCGCTTATATTTATGTCAAGTTGTGCTAAGTGGATATTTTCCCAACAGTCGTCGACGCTATTTTCGCTGCAGCGGATCCAGAAATCGCGATTTGAATTGTTCTTTTTTTTTTCCCCATTTTCTATTTTCTATTTTCTATTTTGTTGTTCATGCTGCGGCAACTTTGCCAAGTAAATTGCAAAACTATTGTTTATATGCATGTTTATTGTTGCGGTTATTGTTACAGTTGACGTCCCTTTTTACCTGCACATATTGCAATAGTGCTCCTGGTGACCTCTTTTAACAGCGCGGAATAGACGCGACCAGATCAGACCGGAGAACTGTTGCCCGGTTTTACTTTATATTTAGTTGCATAATCACAAAAACAAACAACAATAAAACCATATTTATATATATGTACGTCGTATATATGTATATATTCGCAGAGGATGTGGGTGCAGGGGATCCAAGAGTTCCATTATAAAAATGCATATTGGATAAAGGAGGCCTATGCGTCCTTTTTGCTTTTGCTTTTGCCGTTGTGCATTTGCTTTGCTTATTCTGGATATTCTGCTCCAATTCTGCGCACTTAAACGCCATCCGCCTTTGCTAAGCGAGTAAACAGGCGAGTGGGTTCAAATGAGAGTTCTTTCAAGGGGCACTCAAGCGCGCAAAGCGCGTGGGAGTGGTCGAGTTGGTTGGTTTTACTTTTACCTTTTCACAGATCCCCGTTGCTTACTTACAGCTTCCCTGCTGATTCGTATCGTCCTTTCCAGTAGCTGTCCTGAGTATTTGTATTTGTATGCTTATGCTGTAATTTATGAAAAATTCTGATTTAAGCGGCCGTTGTTCTCGTGCCGCATGCAACTCTGTCGTTCTCATCCAGGTCCTTAGCGTTGCAGTTGTCTGTTGAAGTACTTTGCTCAGTTGTGGTTGACTCTGTGGTTTTGTAAAATTTCTGTATTTCTTTTTTTCAACTTTGCACTTTTAACTTTATTGTCTCCTTGGGTGCTTTAAGTTATACTTCGCATTTTCATACTCTGTACGAAGCATTTGGGCTCACCCTGTATATATATATATGTACATAGATCTTTATACATGGATCTTTAATATGTGTTCATAAAGTTTGGGCTGAAACTATCTTTTAATTGGAAAATGTTTGTTCATGGTTTTTAGTTAAAAGGTCACTCCAAGCAGAAACTCCATTCATAATTGAAGTATATGAAGCTTGTAGAATAAAAATTGCCGGAAGAAAAACCGGCGGGAATACGCGCAAAGACAGGACAAAGTTATTCTTCAGCGTGTTCGCTCGGCTTCTTTTCGTAAAATACGTGAAAAAAATATTTCGAATCGCTCAATGGGGATATTTTGCCGCACCCGCCGTATTCTTCGGACATTGCTCTTTCTGATTACTGGTTGTTCCGACGGATGCAGCAGGATTTGGCAGGCCATAGATTCATTTCTTTCGCAGTAATCGAATATTGGCTCCTAACTTGGATTGCCTGTAAAGGCAAAATTTGTTTCGAAATAGAATTCGAAAATTGCCTGACAGTTGGGAAAAAGTAGTAACCAGCGATGGAACATAGTTTCATTAGTCTCTTCATTAATTTTGTTCTCAAAGGAATGTATTTTTAACCATAAAAAGAAGAAACGAACCAATACTTTAACACTAACGCACCCTTCAATTTTATTTAAGAATCTGTCAACGCCAAAACGTTACGGAAGGTTTATATTTTTGTAATGGTAGAGTTCACAGATGAAAAATGTTTGGTAATTATTAAAAATTAGTGCCGAAATTCAGTGTTGGTACAACACTCCTGATGTTCATCCAAAAATCATCTTCAGCGATGAAGCTCATTTTTCGCTTAATTATTGGACAGCCGCACATGTGCTTCCACAATAAATGACCGTGCGGTGTAAATTCCATGCTTGAGGTGTAATTGATTCTAATTGTCTCGTCAATGAAAATTAGCGCCATTTTACGGTCAATGGAGTTCGCTAACTTGTTTATGCCAAAACGCCAACAACATTAGAGGAGCTCAGGAACAACATCGAACCCGAAATGGCCAACGTTCCAACCGGTAACACAGGTCAACATGGTTTAGTTGTTGGAAAGCTAAAAGTCATTTCCGAAGTAATTTGCTGCGTAGAATCCGAATCCGGATCACAATTGGCCCATCACGTCAGAATTTTGAGATATTTGAGGTTATACTATACTCGAAAAACGCTGTTTTTTCCTACTTTTGAGGTTATGTACAGGGTGAAAAAAATGTTTGTGCTCTGTCTCTCCAGTTACTTCATTTAGTACAACTCTTACCCTTTAATTTAAGAGTTCAAGAGATCAATTACGATTTATCGCAAAGTTATGGCTATTCGATGTTATGAAATATATCCCTTCGACGCCATTAGCATTATTTCAAAATTCTGATGTGTTGGATCAATTCTGACCCCGGATTCGGATTCTACACAGCAAATTACTTCGGAAATGACCCTCAGATTTCCAACAACTGACATGACCCCGGTATTTTTAGACCTGTGTAATTGTTGCTCCAAAGAATCAATCCACAGCTTTGTTTAGAAAAAAACTTTGACAGATAAATTAAATCAGCTGTTCAGTAGTTCCGTTTCATTCTTGAAGATTTGCAGATATACGAATATGGGAGTTTATGGGAGTGATACTACTCTATTTGGCTATCTGCCCATTTGTAGAATATTGTGTGGATAACTTTTTTTATTTCAGATGATAACGAAACAGATTTTGTATGAATACATTTTTTAAATGCAAACAAATATTAATTTAAAAGGAGTCTCTACTATATAAGCCTCGTTGGCAGTGTGATATACATACCTGTAATCTACCAATTTTTAATTGCGATGTTTAAATTTCAACAACAATTCAATTGAACTGCAATCCAATTATTATTATTTTGTCACTTTTTGTTGTAGAGTTGCCTTTTCGTTCACATATTTGCGGCTGGAATGAAAGAAATTAGCACATTTTTATTCAACTTGTTTTCTTCATTGATGAAATTGTTTTTGAACAGTTTCAATACTAAGATAAAGACTAGTGTACTTTAAGGATTTGAATAATGTACTTTACAAAAACTGTGGGTATTCCCTCATTTAATTCAACTGGGTAAACGTCATCAATCGAATCGGTTTGATCCGATTACCGATTAAATTTTCATGCGATATCAAAATCAAAATAAACAACTATTCTACACCTTCTTTTGATTTTTAATTTTAAATTTAGTAGGGTTGCCTATATCACGAGCAGAAAAGATAGTAACTCTGGGATTTGTTTACATTTTCTTTGCTCAAAACGATGGCGGAAAAAGTATTTGACAATTAATTAAGAGAAGAACTCATTGATGTTTGCATTTGTTTCAGACATGCAAGCAGTTCTTGAAATTGGGAGGAAGATAAGTGATAGTCGCTTCTGCGGACACTAACATCAGTCAACGAAATAAACAAAAGAATGAAATCTGACAAATCGGTGCCTTTCCTCAATTTCGTAAGAAAGAATCAGTTTACGAAATTTAATCAATTGAGGGGAATACCAATAATATTTTCCACCAATTGGTTTTCTATGATAAAATTAAGCAGTCCTTCTCCGAGTACGCATGACGCAGGCCAACAAATAAAAAAGAAATTTTTATTTAGTTTCTATTTTAATACTTAAATTTTCTTAAAAGTCTCACCATATTTCTTATACGAGTATTTATGTTAACTGCAAAATATCATAATATCAAATATTTATAATATTGTTCTGATTTCTAGAAAATCAAACATTAATTAATATCAAAATTTTACTTCTAGATCCCAGACTCAAATAATAATGGAATTATAAGTTTATCACGCCAATAAGGGGGATAAGACTTAAGGATGGAAAATATATTGATTTAAATTGATTGAACAAAGCTATCTCGGAGATCTATCAGAAGCGTCTACATACCTGTATGAAGGGTGCATCCCTAATGTCTGTGCCAAGAAAAGAAATGCCAAAGAAAGAACATATGTACTAGAGTGCCTCATGACTTAATTTATTGAAGCGGCTTTATAAATATTCATTCATTTAAATTCAATTCATGAATTCAACACATTCCAAACAGTAAATATTCATTTAATTCGTTGCAAAATAAATTCAATTTCACTAATATTCACATTGAATGACTGAATGTCAATTCTTTTCACTATGAATGCAAGGTTAACCGAAACATTCATTCATTCATTCATTCAAATACGTTGAAGGTTCGAATAAATTCAGTTGTCGGTCGCTTACGTTATCAAAACGATCACTTTCTGCTTTGTAATGCCAATTTCTGGAGAGAATTGGCTCAAAATATTACGAAAAACTATTCGAGAGTGTGAGATATTCGGAATCATTGGGCTCCTGCATCAGGATATGGGTTCCTTACAGAGATCTTGGGAATTGAAGCGGGAACATGGAATTTTAAGTAGTCATTAGATTTGCAGCGTCCGTTCCAAAAACCCATTGGAACATGTATATCCAACATTATACTTCCCAGGATTCATCAGGTTAGTTAGCTTCATTACAATTCTTTCGGACTAATTCCATACCACAGGAAACCGCAATCAGTTACTGGAATATTCTTTTTTTGTGCAATTTTTTGGAGAGAATTGGCTAGAACTGCTACAAGAAGCAATCGGAGAGAATCGGTCATAGTTCCAATCAATGTGCTCCGGTAACAGAAAAAGTGTTCCTTACAAAGATCTTGATAATTGAGGTGGGAATAATTCCAGGTAGTCAAACATTTTGTATATATTCCATTCCATATTCCGATTCCAAAAATTCATTTGAACACATATTTCTCATAATGTCCTTCCCAGGATTGATCAACTGACATATATTTACGACGAACCTTTCGAACTTAAACAATACTGGAGGAAACCGCAACGCATTGCTAAAAGAGTTCAGTTATGATGTAATTTAGTAGAAAGCATTGGCTACAAAAAGATTAAATAAATCTGCTTATGAGCTGCTCCCGAACATGTGAGGTCATGCTCACAAGCAAGAGCCGAAATGAGGTGAAATGGGCAAATATTTTCAAATATGCTGTTGATATATATAGTTTTTACTAATTACTTGAGTTGAAAGTATTTAATATACAATTACTTTTTATATTCTAAAACGAAATTTGACAAACTCTGCACAACAAAATTTCAACACGCCTACTTGTTTTAAAATTTCGTATTTTCGCTGCAAGAAACAAGCAAACATAGAAACAAACACAACAACATGAAGCGCATTCATAGCATTCGAGGATATCGCATTCATTCATTCATTCATGACATTCAACTTCATAAGCATTCAAATATTAAAAATTCACAAGCATTGAATGAATTAGAATGAATTTGAACTTTGGAAACTCATTCATTCAATTCAAATACGTTAGAAGAATGTGCACTTTCATTCGAATTCATTTTAGTGTGAATGTTTCATTTGCGGTTTTGGCCGCTTTCATGCAGGGCTCTAATACGTACTAAAACCGCACCAACTAATCGTATACCACCAAGTGGTATACGGATGTCTCACTGACGGAAGACGGTACAGGCCTTGGATTCAATATTGGGAATCAATAGGAAAACACACCATTATCTTCCAAACAGAAATGTGAGCAATAATCAGATATGCGTTAGGTTGAATTGTGCACATCTGATTATTATAGATGCTATCAAAACTGTAACATAGCAATTCTATCAGACAGCCAGGCGGCGTTGAAAGCACTTAACTCTAACGTAGTTAAGTCAAAGCTAGCGCTTGAAACAAAATGACCTATTGGTAGAACTTGTATAACGCAACACAGTGTTTCGCTGCTCTGGGTACACACAACAATATTCTAGGAAATGAGCAGACAGATAAACTTGCCAGAAAAGGAGCGGCAATGATAATGATAGGAGTTGAGCCTTTTTGTGGCAATAGGAGACACTATATTGGAAGTAATCTGCAAGGAAACCAATATAATGCAGGAACAATATTGGGTTATAAGCCAAGTTCTAAGACAAGCGCAGTTACTTGTAGGTTGTTACAATACGAACAGATCGAAAACCAAGCTTCAAATGGATAGAAACAAACCAAGAATTCTGACAGGACTGCTAACAGGCCACTGTAGACATTTGTGGTGTGAACATGTAATGGAAACCCTTCTTCTCATTCTCGTGGAATGTGAAGCTGTAGCCGAAAGTAGGCTGGAGGTGCTTGGTAATCACTTTATTATCGAGTAACTGAAATGATTGCATCTTTAGAAAATACTTAGATTTATTCGTAAAATAAGCTTAGGAAGGACATCTAATTCAATAGGAAAAACAATAGATGTTTCTACGTCGCTGGTTTATATGTTCTTGGCGACTTCCAAATCGGTACTTGAGCCTAATTAGTTGAAATCCAATCCAGCAACTGAAGATAAATGGCCATAGACAAATCATATTCAGTGACGAGGCTTAATAGCTTCGTGAAAAAAACAAATCTGCCGGATTTGGGACAATGCTAATCAACACGTGATCCACCAATGCATCCGCAGAAAGTCTCTGTTTGGTGTGAACTGTGGCCCAGCGGCATCATCGGTCCGTACTTCTTCGAAAACGACAAGGCATAGCCATCTCCATCAACGGAGAGCGCTACCGATCTACGATTTCGATGTGAACGACGTGTGATTCGAACAGGACAGGCTTATGCATTTGAGTTATAAGAGATGTTATAAGTATATTATAGTTAGTAAGCTAGTAAGCATAAAACATATGCAAGTTTACCGATGAGCCGGTTACTTCGCAAAATAGTTTACACACGTTTCATTTACATTTGCCATTTCTTTTTTTATAAAGAGTAGATAGACTCTGTCCTTGCATTAACTAAATGCTTGCGCTGCTTAATATACACGCAAACTGATGCATTTCATCAAATACGATTAAACTAATTTCCAAAGTAGTATTTCAATTATACTATGTAGTATGCATTCAATCAATTGACACATTTTTTGCTTCAACGCGTGAAATTCTCGTTAAGGAAATCCGTTTTCCTTTTCAAGGCAATACGCTTCTTAATTTAAGATGCAATACAAGTATTCGCGTAGCGTACAAAGACTTCAATGCCAATTAGAAAATTGCAAAGATGCTGACAATTTGATTACAAGTCAATTTCCACTCGTGATGAATTTTGATGCCAAAGCGAAGCGCAGTGAAGCGAAGTTCTGCGAAGCTCTACAAAAGCACAGTGATGTGAAATGAAGCAGAGCAACAAAGAAGCGCACTGTAGAAACGCGTACATGCACAGAAAGCTAATATCCTTGTGAGCGCATCTTGTATGTGTCCTACTTGTGGCAATGTTACTATGTACTACCTTATGCCTTCTTACGATGTGTTTGCTTGCTTCATGCATTTATGCTGAAGGCGTTAGTCGACACTTGTACTTCGTTAGTTGCGAAAGTGTAAATCATGCAAACACATCGCATACATACTTCTATATACATATTTCGACGACGACAATAGAACTAACAACTACAATCGAAATCAGAAGCTAAAGATGTAGCAGGAGACTCAGCAGGAGCAGAAGCAGCAGCGCCAACGCGATAACAATGCTCCTTTGACAATACAAGTTTACAAAACCGTAGCACTTCTTTCTATGTACCGTATACATATACATATACATATACATATACGTATCGTACCGTATATATATAACGCCTTTTCAAAACAAAAACCCACAACGTGCAAAAAGACAAAACACGGGAAATCATAAAGAACACCACAGGATCTCTTCTCCGGATGCTATTGTGTGTCTATGAATGTGTTTGTGGATATGGTAGTGTATATGTGTGTGTACATGTTGGTGGCTAGAAGCGTGAAATACTTGTATTCCTAGCGCACAGAAAAAAAACTAACTCAACTCAAACATGTTCTAAGCGAAAGTATTATCAGTTTATTAGAAAGTTTGTAACGCAGTTCAGTAGATAACAAAGACTTCATTAAATATTTCTGGGTATTTATATACTTTCTTGATAAGCAGAGTGATTCCAGTTAAACAAGAATTGTCCGTGTGCCAGTTTGCTTATGCTGGGGCCTATGTATTTGTCTGGTTTATGCGCTAGTTCAAATTTTGAACTGCGTGCAATTATAGATACTTAATTTATTTTATCATAAGGGGTTTTCTGTGGGGCGACAGCATATATTTTAACACTAACACTCTCTTACGTATTTTTCAGGATCTGTCAATGTCAAAACGGCAGTCAAGGTTTACATTTTTATCATGGTGAAGTTCACGCACGAGCAACGTAAAATTATTAAAACTTGCTACCTAAATTCTGAGTCGGTGATCGCAACTTAAAGAGTGCTTTTCGCTTCCAATTTTCAGTTGTACTAATCGTCCCACGAGACAAGCTGTGCATACTATAGTCGATAGATTCGAGTTAACATATTGACTATTGGATGTTCTGGTCGAAGTACCGATAAATATCGCATCCGTAAATGCTTTAGTTCACAATAAGCTAAATCGAGCCTTTCACATGGATTGTGAAGCTCTAAAACCATATTGTGGCGAATTTTACATTAAGCTGTTGGACTACACCCTTAAAATAGCAAACTAACCCAAGAAACTGAAGTACCGAAACTTCTCCGATAGTGTTCAGCTAAAGTTTGAAGAAAATTCAGAATTTCATCGAAAAATCTTTATTCTCATCATGGGCTTTGCTCAACTAACGAGAGTTTTTTATCGCTCACTTTATGCATTTGTTCACTTGCGACACTTTGGTTCTCAAAACATGTGTGTGTTACTTATATTTTAACATATGACAACAATTTAGCGCCCTATCTCTTTCTCCCTCTCTCGTCCACTCTTTGCCAGCGATAAAATATTTAAAGCAACAAACACAACCTAACGCAACAACAACAAAAAAGACACTTAGAGCTTCCACTTGGCTCGTTTTGCTCAGTTGCTGGTGCTCAGTTGCTGAGAGTCGAATGAAAGTGGTCCCATCAAGCCATTATCGTAAGAGAGCTGTGTTTTATTCATCTCTGTCTTTTCGCTGAGCAAACAGCATAGAAATATTCGGTTGAGCATATTTTTATTATTGAGTTGCAGACAATTGCTGACAATCTCAAAATTGCTGCGGCGTATTTGAAGCCCAGTCATCAGGTTTCGTTAGGCAACAATTTCCTAATAGGAGGTGATTTTAATGCCAAAAATCAATGGTTGGGAGCGAGAACTGACAACTCATAAGGCAGAGAATTGCCCACAGATCCAAAGAAGCATAATAATGCATTATAGTTTGGACAGAAGAAGGCTGCAAATATAATCTTTGTCAAGATCTATGTACTGATCATTATATTGGTCGAAAAATATGTGAACCTAGTTTACCCAGCAAGATTATTGACTTGGTATTAATCCGCTGCTCATCAAATGCATAGATAAACCTGTATGTTGAACCTAAAAATGGACAGGACGTCGATGTCTCAGTTGAATGTTTCAACAATAAAATTACTAAAGCAGCTGACATATGTGGACCACCTATACCAACTGTTCATTGTACTCGAGTGAAATAAGAGCCTTACTTATCGAGAAAAGAAGAGTACGATGCATTTGACAATCAAAACAATTTTCTAGTGATAAGAATTCTGTCAATAGATTATAAAAAAACTAATAGCAACAGTTGCTAAAACCAAAAATGAAGCGATTGGAGACTTTCTTAAATACGCTGAACCGAAGGAGTTAGCACGCAATCTGTGGAATGCTTCAATGTACCTAAAGATCTCACGTAATGAAAAATTCCAGTTAAAGACGTAAAGGGAAAGTGGTGTCACAACAACAAAGAAAAAACTGAAGCATTTGCTTCGCAACTTGAATAAGAATTTACTATTTTTTCATTGCCTAGTCCTGCTGAGGATGAAGCTGTAAAGAGTGCTCCTCATGCTCTTTATCAACTAAGTCCACCTATGTCACCAGTTAGATATAATGGAGTTCAAGCTGAAATAAAATCACTCGATAGAGAACAGTCGAAAGGATATGATGGCGTCAATGTGATGATGGGCATATAGTTTTATATAGGATATGAAGATACTTAATATTCTTGCAAAGCTAAGCATTCATTAATTTCTCTAGGCACTGTACTGGGGCCTTTGCTATACACGCTAGTCAGTACGGAAAAGTCAGTACTCTTTACTCTCAAAAAGGCTCTTTGAAGTGATACCCAAGCGTAACGCTATAAAATATCAGAACATCTTATCCTCCAAAAAAAAAAAAAAAAAAGGCAAAAATGCTAATTATAAGAGCACGTCACATGCACTTCTTGCTTGGCAGCATAACCACGCTCAGTCTAGAAAAGAAAATCAGATAGAACAGCAGTTTACACCGCCCACTTTCGACTTTTTGCAAACAAATTCCTTTATTGTTGTCAATGCCATCTCATAAATTAACATGGTAGCTTCTCATGAAAGAACTCTTCACATAATTATCACTGGATGTGATCTCCCTCTTTTTGGAGTAGTACCCACATACAAACCACTCTACGACTTTAGCCTTTTTGTATGGAAAACGATCGTATCGCAGTGGGAATCCGCGATCCCAAATGACATCTAAAGCCTGTCTTCACCAAAAGAAAATTATGCTCTCAATATATTGGAACTACAAGGGTGTGGTATTTTTCGAGCTGCTACTGCGGAATTAGACAAAAGATTCTGATATGTACTGATGTCAACTGGATGATTTGAATACATGTATTGTGGCGAAGGGGCCAGAAGAGTGGTTGCAGCTTGGTTGGGAAGTTTTGCCCCATCTTTCTTACTTATCGGGTGTTGCACCGTCAGACTTCCATCTGTTTTGTTTCTTATAAAACTACTTGATTCGTTCGATTCGGATGAGGCCATCAAAGAACATCTCAGTTTCCAGTTGGTCGATGTAAAAGCTCGGTTCTTCTACAAGCGCGTAATCATGCAATTTCCATAAATGTGTCGTAAAATTAAACAGCCCAGGGTTCGGACTATAGTTTCACAGGTTTTCATAGTCAATAAAACCAAAACCGAAGGGCAGTTTAACACATAGTATCAGGATTTTGACAAAAATTCCCGATTCTCCCACAACTTAAATTAGTCAACCGATTGCTTTCGAGTCTGTTACATCGCATCTTATAATTGAACAACAATATAAGTTCGTCCTTCTACTTCTACGCAAGAACTCATGTACATCCTAACCATCGAACCACACTGAATTTGTAATATTTGGTCTTCATTTCGATCATTTTTAATGCAAAATTTTCTCTGAGCAAACCTGGTAATTTTGACCATAAATTCTCGGTATCCACTACAAGTGTACTCTCAAGAATACACTTTTACTTTCCATTACATTTGGAAAAGACCGGTTTTAAAACGTATTGGAAGACTATTTTTCTGCTGGAGATTAAAATATTACAGAATTGAGTCTGAAGGGTATTCGATTTTCTGTATTACCAAAGCTAATATTTTCTTTATATATTTCTTTTTTGTTTTTTTCGTTTACAAAGGACAATATGCTACGACTGTATGAAGCAGAGTTACAGCTGGCAGACGAAATACTGAATAGCTCCGTATGAGAAACAGTCACACTTGATAAGCGCAAAGCGAGCGAAAAAAGTGACTCAGCTGGCGAATGAAAGAACCGACGTGCGAATGATGGGCGAGCGTGCATTGAAAAGCGCCTCAAGTGCGTATCAGGAAGTGAGACGCCAGTCCTGGCTTGGTGGCTGACTGCCTCAATGGATAACTGCAGGATGCATGCCTGTACATAGATAAGCGAAAGACTGTTGTAGCTGTTGTCCTCGCGTTGAAGTCGTATGTGAAAGTTGTCGTATCATTTCAAAAAGAGTATCTCCCGCCATTTCCAAACAACTATATATCTCACTGTGCGTCTGTCTTCTTGTCTGTCTATCTTCTTATTTGTATTTCAGTATTTGAGTTTTACTTTGCATGTTGTTTTTTTTTTCCTGCAGGCATTCGTGTATGAATGTCCTTTTCAGCAAACATACAAATAGTAAAAGAAAAACTACATTGTCGCAATAGAGTTGAGCTATGTTCAGTTGAAATGAGTTGAGTTGAGTTGAGTAGAGTTGAGGTTTGTTGTCCAGAATGAAAAGGATTATGCATATAAGTAAGTGGCTTTACATTCCATTCATTCTGCTTCTTCTAATAACACTTAGCTCCATTTTTGTGGTTGCCTGACTATATACGCGTATGGCACACTTTTTTTTTTGTTTTGTGTATTCAACTCAGATTAAGAGTCACATGCAAACAGCTCAATTAAATGTCTCATGACATATTTATTTCTTAGTATTTTAAATTTTTGTGCTTTCCTGTTTTTTTGTCCTATTATTTAGTTTTTTTTTTTTTTCTTTTAAATTACAATGAATGCAATTGTAGTGTAGACAAAATTATATATTTGCCGTGCGCTTAGGTGTATTCAGCACACGCAAAAGCCACAAAAGTGCCACTTACACTTTTGCCTGAATTTGTAATTTACGGTTGAATGTAATTCTCTAAACACCGAGTGCGGTCTTGCACAAACAACCATATTGTTCGAGTATATAGAACAATGCCTGTATGCGTATTTATATCGAAACATACTATATATATACATTTATACCTGTATATAAGATTATTTATATAATCGTATAGAAATTCAATTTAATGTATTGAATTTGCGTATATATACTGAATTACATAAAGACAGAATGGTTTTATAGAGGTTTCATTTACCGATTGGGATTAAACTATCATAAATTGGTCAGATCTGGCAACGCTAATGTCATTTTTGCTTAGTTTGGTTTGGCATTTTATCTTGAATAAAGTACGATGGCTGCTATATATATTTCGGGAACTGGCAACACTAATGTCAAAAGCTAAAATCTGACAACACCATAACAAAGTTTGAAATTTTTTGGCAAAAACCTACTCACAAAGTTTTGATGTACAATTGCTTTTTGTTTTGTTTACAGTGAGTTAAGAAAAGCAATTTGGACAAAAAAAGGAAATTTCAAGAGAGGATTATTTTTCACAACTTTCGACGTGGATATCTCAACAAGAATGTCTCAATGAACTCAGTTCTTTGTATGGCGTTAAAGCACCATCAAAAACCACAGTAGATCGCTGGCATAGTGAATTCAATCGTGTTCGTAGTTCGGTCGCCGACGAATTCCGTGAAGGTCGTCCAAAATCATCGGTTGTTGTGCCCAAAAACATCGATGCAGTGCGTGAACTGATAATGCCAGATCGTCATGTGACATATCGTGAGATAGAGGCATCCTTGCACATTAGTTCCACTTCAATACATTCGATTTTGCATGAACACTTAGCTGTAAAAAAAATTTGCTCTCGTTGAATACCCCATAATTTATCAATCGCTCGAAAAAAGGCTCGCGTCGATTGGTGTAAGGGAATGATTAAAAAGTTCGACCGTGGTGCTTCAAAAGACGTGTATAAAATCGTGACAGGTGACGAATCATGGATATATGCGTATGAGCCGGAGACAAAACAGCAATCGACCGTGTGGTTATTCCAAGACGAGCCAAATCCAACAAAAGTTGTTCGTATAAGAGGCACAGCGAAGCAAATGATCGCCTGTTTCTTCGGCCGAATGGGTCATGTGGCCACTGTTCCGCTTGAACAACGTAGGACGGTCAATTCTGAGTGGTACACGAACATTTGTTGGCCGGAAGTCTTCGGAGAAATTCGTAGAACCAACCGCCAAAGACGATTCACTTTCCATCATGACAATGCGTGCTCTCACACATCTCGTCAAGCAAGTGCATTTTTAAGCAGTCAAAATATCGAATTAATGACTCATCCTCCGTACAGTCCTGATTTGACACCCAATGACTTCTTCTTGTTCCCTAGTAGCAAAGGTAAAATGCGTGGTCAACGATTTACGAGCGCCGAAGAAGCAGTTGAAGCGTTCAAAAACCATGTTTTGGAGGTGTCTCAAGAGGAATGGAAAAACTGCTATGACAAATGGTTTCAACGAATGCCAAAGTGTATTGATCATCAAGGGGAATATTTTGAAAAACAATAAAGCCATTTTCATTAAAAAATGTTTGTTATTATTTGCTATTCCCGAAATATAAATAGTACCCCTCGTAGTACCAAATTTATTTCGAAAATCGAGGTTTCGTTCGGGAATGTTGCCGTATGGTTCGTCCGTTTTGGGGTTCCGAGCGACTAATTCGATAAACTATGGATCGTTTACGCACCAAGTACTCGTTTACTCTAAATAAAAGTGGTAGAAAATAAGACTTCCAGAATGTGTAACATCCGAGACATATTTAGATACTAATGGCATAAAATGATCTAATAAAGCCATTTTTTCAGTTTGATATTATGCAATCTCATTGTTTTAATTCAACTCAAAGTAGTACACCCTAAAAACACCACACTATACTACAATTAAACTTGTATATAAGAATATTTATACATAGAAATTTAATTAAAGTAATGTATTACATTGTTAAACTACATAAATATGTATGTAATTAAATGTATCGAATAGTTAATTCATTTTGTGGCTTTCTTTAATTCTATACTGATTAATAACTAATGAAAACTTATCATAATAAAATATATGCGGCAATTCATATATGATAATATTTTAAATTTTGTATACTCTTCGAAACTAGTGCGAGTAGTATGTATTATGATTTTGTCACGAAGTTTGTTGCACATTAAAGGCAGCATCGTATAAACATGTCTGTTTGCTGAGATGGAAGCTAGACAATTAATTTATGGCATAATGATCTTTAATTGAATTTGATGACTTGTTTTAACTTAAAGCTATTTTAACATATAAAAAAATGTTTCATGCCATGTCCACTAGAACGCTCGTTATTCGGTTTTTGTATGAAAAACTAGAAAATCGCTTCTATGCAATCGCTTGGCGAAATGATTTGCCGCTCCAAGTATTTTGTAGCTGGTACAGTTCGACGAGACGAGTCGATCTAGCCATGTCCGGCTGTCTATCTGTATGTTGTTGCGCATTTCTGAGTACCAATATTTTAGAGTATCAAAATTGTCATGCCACACCCAGTTTTTAGGGTAGCCCACATACAAACCACTCCCACCTCACATTTTCGACTTTTTTTTATGAAAGTTTTTGTTTTTTTTTGACGCGATAACGTCTATTAAATCGATTTATGCGAAAAGGCCATGCCCATTTCTGCCGTTCCGCCTGAACAAGCGATAGACAGGCACGACTGCCCTTTCTGCTTGCATTGGCTTGGTGAAAGCCATAGTTATGTGTGTGTGTGTGTGTGTGTTTGCGTATTAGTGTAATTTAGCGCTCGGTGGAGTGCAGAATGCACATGGTAGAATATATGAAAATAACATTGTAAGCGTATAATAAGTTTGTTTCAATGAAATCTTTTTTCTGAGTTCATCCGAGGTTTGAACTCGCAACTTAGAAAACTGCTTACTGCTATACGAATTAACGCAGCCGCAAGCAAGCAACGCCAAAAACGTATTACAAAATTAAAGAACTAGGAACCAATATAAGCAACACAAAGCAGAAATAAAAAAATAATTGCTGCGCACACAAACACACAAACACGTATACGAGCCGAACATTAAGAGCGTGAGAGCGAGAGAGTGTTTGAGTTGGAGCTCACTTATGTAAATGCAAGCGTTAGGGGGTGAGATACAGCGATTGAATAAGCACGAGTTATATTTATTTGTAGTTGTATTTAATTGAAATATTTAAAAATTAAATTTTTTTTGTGTTTGATGCCGGCAACGCCAAATCGCAGCATACATTTATAGTAGTAGGGACAGGGGGAAGGAGTACAGGGAAAAGAGAGGCAAGGGGAAAGGCAGAACGACGTCTGCACGTCTGTACAGCTAGTTAAACAAATATAATAAATACACAAAGAGTGAGTATTGTGATCGAAGCTGACATCAACAGGCACGAAGTCAAAACGAACAATTGTTAATAGCACATTGTTACTTGTAATTAATCTGTATAATTTAAGTAAAAAAATATTTGAATTAACGAGTGCAAATAAATGTGAAATTATCGAAAAGATTGTAATTTTCAATTAACTCTTTCTTTGTATTATACAAAATAATGATAATTCAGTGATAATAGTTCGCATATGACGTTATCACATAAAATTATCGTCCGTAAACCGACTTTACAGACAACCAATTTTTTTTTTATTATCAATATCACCTTAAAAATGTACATGATGGATTCTTTTGAAGGAATCCTTGACATATATATCAATAGGTGTGATCCCCCCACTTTGTGAGGGAGCCCTATACAATTTTTTTTATTGCAGTCAATATCTACATGAAATTTTACTTTTTATGGAAGGATACTTCACATAAATATCGAGGGGCGTGTTGCACCCGCTTTTAGGTTTAGCCTCCATAGAAACTTATATTTGGCGTCATATGGACGGACACATCGCACAATTATAAACGGTCGTACCACGCCCATTTTGTGGAAAGCTCCAACAAACTTGCCTGTTAGATTTTACAAATACCTACCTAAATTCACACCTGTGCATCCAGACTGAGTTAAACTCGTTAAACTCATACAATTATTCAACGGTCAAAGCACTTGCTAGCGATTATTATCAGATTGAAGCGTTGACTGAAATCCACATTGACGAAGAATAAATGTTTAAAATCTTTAATTGAATCGAGTAGACATTGTTTCAAAATCTATGAAAATAAGAGAGCAATAAATTATATTGTGCAAAGATCATCACCACGTTTTCAATAAGGTGATCTTCGTGTGTTATTTGTAAGCAGCTAGCGGAAGATCTCCGAGCGTTATTCTGACTTTTTTACAGACGTTTTGTCTGGTAGAGATGCTGTAATAACAGTATTAAGCTTGAAATTCGATTTGGTGGATTTAAGTGGACAACAACAAGTGGACAATTTTTGAGTTAGTGCCATACAAACCTACAGCTCACTTTTATGCATTTGTCAATATCAACTTGATATTAGATATGATCACATCTTATAGATGATCGCTTCAGAAACATGCACTAGTGGGCGTTGTCTGCCTTTATTTAAAACCCCCGTCACCCCGTGTGAGTTCGGTTATACCGAATTTAGCGATTTTTCTTGTTTTTATACTTTTTTCAATATCTCTAAAACGAAAACAGGCAGACTCACGAATGCATAAAACTAGTTTGATTTTTCGCTACATGCAGCTCAAGAATGTTTTTAATTCATAACGTTTCCTTCAATGCGTTACAATCTTTCCGGCAAACTAAAAAAAACCTTTTCCCACTCTGTATAAAGAGTATATTTAAAAAAATTAATCTCAACGCGTGGATGCGGCTGGCAATCGCTTCCTGCTCACTACTCGGCTGTGTGCAGCATGCGCTTCAGAATTCGCGGCTTCGTTTCCATTTCCGGTTTAAAGTTTGTGTAACTAAACAAACAGTGCAAAAATTGCAATGCGACAAAATGGCGGCAACAACGGAGCGAAGGGGAAACAAGTTTCAAACACACACACACACACACACACACACATTCATATAGACTCGGCGTAAGCGAGAAGTGTGCATATAACTTGCAGCAGGCACTTTGCGGCCATGTGTGGCGCTCCATTACAAAATAAAAAAATTAAAAAAATAAAAAAGTAAAAAAAATGGCGTTGGTAACTTTCTGCAACAACAATAACAACAAATAACGCCGAAAATGGTGGATTCTCGCTGAATTATGAACGGGAAAAAATATTTTGCCAAATACAAAATAGAATTAAAAAAATAGGAAAAAAAGAATGCCAGTAAAATGGCGGCTTGCATTTACATTGCCATTATATGCACTTCACTTCCTCTCGCTTCTACATGCCCTTTCTCCACAAACTCTTCACGTTTTTTAACCATTTCATTATTTGTTTGGTAAAGAGTTGCCATTTTACAACGATGGAGCAACAGCCAAAAGGATGTGTAACAGATGTTTCCAAATACTCATAGGGAAACAAACTAAACTCCATGCGAATAAAATTCTTATTTAAATTTCATTTGGTTATTTGATTAGTGCTGTATGAATTATTATCCACTTAATGCAATGTTCAGTCTACGTTTGAGTTTGTTAAATATTTAAAATGAGTTTACAGTGTTGAATGCATTGTAGGAAATCTGCATATTATGCATTAAATGCATGTGTATATACGACAAATAAATAAATAAATATTTACAATTTGCATTACAAGTAAGGAGATTTTGAAGTGCTGGAAAATAAAAACCTATAAGCAAGTTAGATGGGTCTGTTAAACAAAATTAACAAATTCAGCATTATGCGAAATCACCACTTTTGCTGTAAACATTAAAGTGGGGATTCAAATAGGGGCTACCCCAAAAATATGTATGAAGCGATGTAGTAGATTTGTAAGACGCCGCCATATCGAATTTCAAGTTGATATTGAAGTTTTCCATTCAAATGCACAAAAGTGAGCTGTGGGTTTATATGAGGCTAATTCAAAAAAAGGGCGGGACATGCCCATTTGTATATGTATATGAAGCGGTTGTCCATTAAAATTCACAAAATCAAATTGCAGCCTAATATTGATCTAAATGAAGGATTTTTTCATAAAAAACACAAAATTGCACGGTGGGTTTGTATGGGGGCTACCTCAAAAAGTGGGCGTGCCACGCCCAATTGTCTATGTATGTTAAGCGGCTGACCATAAAAAGGCACCATATCGCATTTCAACCTAATATTGACTTTAATAAAAAAGTTTTTCTTACAAAAAAACAAAGGTGGGCAGTAGGTTTGTATGGGGACTACCCCAAACAGTGGGCGGGTTCCACCCATGAATGTATATGTCAAGCATTGTCCACTAAAAGTTACCATATCAATTATTAAGTTGATATTGGCTAAAATAAAAAAGTTTTTCATACAAAAAAGTGGGCCGGCCACGCCCATGAGTCTATGTATGTTAAGCTGCTGTCTGTAAAAAGGAAGCATATCGCATTTCAACCTAATATTGAATTTAATAAATAAGTTTTTCTTACAAAAAAACAAACAGTGGGCGTGGCGGGTCAATTTTGATACTATATTTGATACTATATAAAAAAATAATTATTATATTATAATAATAATATAAATAATTATTATATTATTGAATAATACAAGTGTTCTAACTTAAATTTATTTAAAGTTAATAAAGAATATTAATTATTTCATTTGATACATCGTTTACATATTTTTATGTAAAAAATACAAAATTTTGATGCAATTTTGTGCTTTTTAGTCTGGTACGTCTTTCATTTATTATATTTCCAGATGTGGAGATAAGTCCCTCGCTTGTCGCCGAACTAAGAGGAATAGGTGAAGTATTTGAATCTAGCACTTTTATTAACTCTGGCGCATTCGGTCGGTTGGTCTCTCCAACTTTAAAGAAAAATGGTTCGATTATGGCTTTTGATCAAACTCTGTCCCAAACATTGATTTTCTCATCGTTCTCTATTGACTCGGCCAGAGCGTGTAAAAAGATTTTCGTTCAAAATTTGGTCCCAAAAATTAGACTCGACATCGATCATTCTTGGCATTTCCATATTGCATGCGATGCGGCTTGACACTTGTGTTTGAAGATATGAAGATCTTTCTTCATAGTTCTCCTTAGTGTCGTTCCACTCTGTATCACTTTGCACTATCGACAACACACTCTCCTACCACTTCTACAATTTCATTGGAGCGTCGCGGACTCTGAAGAGTTTCTATAGATCCGTATTGTGTTGTCTGAAGGCGCCCAATTTCTCCCATATTTTGTACACAGTTTTCTCAATAGAACGATCGAAATAAAATGTATTAAATGACAATTTAGAATTGTGCTAATTTGTCGAAATAGGTTAAAAATTCGGTAAACAAATTTTGATAATTGATTTTGAATTTGAATTTTCACAAAATACCCAATTTTTTTCCTACATTAGACTGATTAGAATGATAACATATAATTCCATTAGATTTTGTAAAAAATTTTCTGTAGCCAAAGGGTGAATTAAGTTTATTTAAGTATTTCTATTCTTGGCATTAACATTCAGCGTCAGAAGACGAGTCGATATAGACATGTACGACTGTTTCACCGAACGATCTCGGAGACTATTCAAATTTGATAATATAAATACTCCTTTTCACTCTTTAAATAAATGTTATTAAATGAACATGTCAACTCCACTTTAAGAGGTAGCCCCATACAAGCTTTCCCCCATTTTTTAAGTTTTTGTGTGAACATTTCTTTTGTTTTTTGTTAATTTATCTAAAAATTTTAAAATTAGTACGAGGGCTGCTATTTTTTTTTCGAGAACTGGCAACACTAATGTTAAAAGCTAAAATCTGACAACACCATAACAAAGTTTGAAATTTTTTGGCAAAAACGTACTCACAAAGTTTTGATGTACAATTGCTATTTGTTTTGTTTGCAGTGAGTTAGGAAAAGCAATTTGGCCAAAAAATGGATATTTCAAGAAAAGGTTTTCGTTGGATTATTTTGCACAACTTTCGACGTGGATTATCTCAACAAGAATGTGTCAATGAACTCAGTTCATTGTATGGCGATAAAGCACCATCAGAAACCACAATATATAGCTGGTATAGTGAATTCAATCGTGGTCGTAGTTCGGTCGCCGACGAATTCCGTGAAGGTCGTCCAAAATCATCGGTTATTGTGCCCAAAAACATCGATGCAGTGCGTGAACTGATAATGCAAGATCGTCATGTGACATATCGTGAGATAGAGGCATCCTTTGCACATTAGTTCCACTTCAATACATTCGATTTTGCATGAACAATTAGCTGTAAAAAAAATTTGCTCTCGTTGAATACCCCATAATTTATCAATCGCTCGAAAAAAGGCTCGCGTCGATTGGTGTAAGGGAATGATTAAAAAGTTCGACCGTGGTGCTTCAAAAGACGTGTATAAAATCGTGACAGGTGACGAATCATGGATATATGCGTATGAGCCGGAGACAAAACAGCAATCGACCGTGTGGTTATTCCAAGACGAGCCAAATCCAACAAAAGTTGTTCGTATAAGAGGCACAGCGAAGCAAATGATCGCCTGTTTCTTCGGCCGAATGGGTCATGTGGCCACTGTTCCGCTTGAACAACGTAGGACGGTCAATTCTGAGTGGTACACGAACATTTGTTGGCCGGAAGTCTTCGGAGAAATTCACTTTCCATCATGACAATGCGTGCTCTCACACATCTCGTCAAGCAAGTGCATTTTTAAGCAGTCAAAATATCGAATTAATGACTCATCCTCCGTACAGTCCTGATTTGGCACCCAAAGTTAAACTGCGTGGTCAACGATTTACGAGCGCCGAAGAAGCAGTTGAAGCGTTCAAAAACCATGTTTTGGAGGTGTCTCAAGAGGAATGGAAAAACTGCTATGACAAATGGTTTCAACGAATGCCAAAGTGTATTGATCATCAAGGGGAATATTTTGAAAAACAATAAAGCCATTTTCATCTAAAAATGTTTGCTACTATTTGCTATTCCCGAAATATAAATAGTACCTCTCGTATATCGTACGTAAATCCTAATAAAATATATTGTGTACGTCCTCATCGGGCCACGTACAAACATGCACTCCATTTTCAAGTTTTTGCAGTATTATTTTTTCGTTTCTGTACTTAATTATGCTAAAAATACTAAATATTGCGTATATTATGTTAAACTTTACAAAATATTCCATATTGGCCCAAGTCAAACCACTTTAAGGAGTATCTCCATGCAGACATGTCCCCCATTTTTGAGTTTTTTGTATGAAAATTCAAAAGACCGGGAATGGATAACAAACAAATTTTATGATACAATAAAAATAAAAACAATGAGTATATGTACTACAATTTGAGTGAAGTTTTCATTCATTTCTCATTTTATACATTTTATACTCATATTGAAACAGGTGAGCTTTTCCAGACTATATTTTCATAATCAGGGATGTTTTTTTTTATATTTTCTCCATAAATAATTTCAAGCGAGAGTACTTTGGTCATATTCATACTTTTGCAAAGCCAGCAACTTGCATTGACTTCCTTATGTCAGGACTAACGAAACTGCCTTATTTCATCTTTGCTCCCGATTAATGTTTAAAACTGTGACGTAAGTATTTGCAACTGGAACCGTCTTTGGATAATGCCTTGACAAATTGTTTCATAATGCCTAAGTACCTCGCCTTTAATATTTCTATGTTCAGCATGTATGCCCAATTCAGCTCACACAGAAAAGTTTAAGTGTATCAAAATTGCGTTACAAGAATTGAACATGACACAACAAAGACGCGTTATAAGTTGAATAAAGGCTTCTAATTAATAAAAGCTTGACATATTTTGAATACTTGTTATAATGTATGAAGCGTATTGAAGCTTCAGTTCCATTCAGGCACGTTTCTGAATTTATGACGCACAATTTCATGGCTTTGTCAAATGATGCTTTCTTGTTAAAAAGTTCCGTCTATTTTTAATTTTTTTTTTTTTTTTTTGTAAAATTAATTTAATTTTATTTAAACACAATTTGACGTAATTCCTTTGAGCTATTTCAGTGCTTCAGTTTTCGGCTTTTCTTCTAGGCTGATTGACTCGAACGGCAGGGGGACTCAATTTGCTTTTGCTTTCTTTAAAAGTTTTTCCCCCAGATTTGCATTCATTTACTTTTGCTGCGTACTTTCGTCGTCTTGGTAGAAGACAGTTTTCAGTTAATGAGCTGAGTGAGTTCTTACACAAAATTAAGTGTTGTCCTACTTCAGTCCTCTTAGCAAACATGTCGCACAATCAGAAAGAACGAACAAAAATAAATGCAGGAAAGGAAGTATAGACGTAGGAAAACAGAAAAAAAAAACAGACAGATAGTCAAGCGAACGGAATTAAAAGATACAACTCAGCAAAAGATACAATACGTATATAAAAGAAGTTTGAAGAAATGCGAACAACCAGAGAAGTATCTACAACAGAAAAATGTTGCAAAGCACAATCATAAAGTTAAGTTTTCTTTTCATTAAAATGAGAATTTAGAAACGTTTCGCGCTGTGTCGCTTCGGTCCGCTGTTGCTGCAGCTAATGCGGGATGCGAAAGCGGAATGTATCTGCCAACAACACAAAGAGCCTCTGACAGATGCTGTATTTGTTTGCACATTGCTTGTGCATACTACGTGTCATTTGAAACACTCATAATAGTTTACAAGACTTGGAAGTCTTGGGCAAAGGCAATTTCACTAGAAAAGTACATAACCAGAAAATTTTAAGCAAAAAAAGAAGAAAAGTTTTATGTTGGGTAAACAAGAATCACAAGAAGGAACACTTGTGGCACACGCGCCGTCATTTCAACTGGATTTGTGCGATGTATTTGCATTTGGTCTTTTCATTTTCGTGCAAAATTTTTTTCATGGTTAGCACTCTGTGAACTGTTTCTAAGTATAACTCGTTGCCGCGCACATTTAAGAATTGAAAGATTAGGTTTTGGTTTGTTTATGTGAATTGAGTGCTTTGGCGTTCAATGGGTTAAAGAAACTAAATAGTATTCTCGGCTTATTACACACACACACACACAGTTTTTCTGAAAGTTTGTAACGCATTAAAGTAGGCATTGTAGACCCCATATACTCTATACAGGGTGCGGCAGCATAACTTGCTTTTTTCAAGACGCAACAAAACCCATTTTATGAATCAGGTTTTTGTTGCATTTTTTTTTAATGTACGTTCAATATCTAAAGATTTGTTTCACACAGTTTAGAAAATCATATCATTGTCCATAAGCTAAATAAGCAGATTTCTGGCGTTTATCATCATCCTTACCAGCATATCAGTTACCCACTGATTGTTAGCAATTTCTGTCCGGATATTGGCCTTCAGGTCTTGTAGGTTTCTTGGGCGGTTTACATAAACGTGGCAGTTCAAAAAACCCGAGTCGCCCCTTTTTGAGATGTGGCGTTTCGGTAAGTATTCTCTCAAAACAGCCATCGATGCTTCTTTTCCAACTTCAAAATGACCAACTCGATAAGTTATCGTCGCGGCAGCCCAGAGACATTTTCTCTGTGCTGTTCTGTAAGCACAGTGTTATCCCCCTGTCGACTTACTTGCGTGTCGTCAAAAATGGAGATATCAACGACATCAAATGCAACGGTGCTGTACAAAAGGGCTTGCCCTACAAGGCATAAAACACGTTCACCGCTCCAAGTGCCAGGAGGATTTACCTATTCGCGTCAAGGAGAATGAGCGCCTACTTAAAGAGGCAAAGGAAAAGAGGAAAAGAGACCCCGGCCAACTTGAAACGTCAGCCAGAACCGATTGCTCTTGCACCATCTCCATATGTACTCATTGCTTAAGCGTTTCGGTTTTTTATATTGTATATGATAGTATATGATATAGAAGTGTGTGCCGTTCCTCTGTCTTGTTGGTACCAAATGTCTCCTTAGTCCAATTCATCAAGTCTTGGAAAAAAAAATGCATACGGTCTGAATTCACTGTCACTGTGTCCTTCCTTTTCTTCAAAAAACCGGGGTCCAATAATCCCAGCCATTTCAAATGTTTTTCAAATGAGTTTTTAGGTGCCGTGGAAATATTACTAGTTTTAGCTCAAAATAGATATCGAAAGGAAAATTTTTGGCGAATTACAAAAAATTTAGACAAAAATTTCGTGCTCACATTTCAGCTTGTGACATTGGGAAGATTTTATTGTATAATACATCGCTATGAAAACACTGGTTACAGAGATACATTTACATTGGACTTTGCAATTCTTAGCAATTTGCTTTGCACACAAACACTTGCCGTTCTGTTACGAAAGCATAGGATAATATCCGGCAGTACAGCAAACTAGTATAGTTTAATTTAATTCCATAGTTCTTGGAGGACATAAGACTAGTTACCTACCTTTCGCCCAGCACAGTATGTAGTAACAGAATTTAAGATTGAGATTGTTCTATAACAGCGGTAAATTGATTACGCGTCGCCTATTTTTGGTGTGGAACTTAAGAATCTATCATGCTTTTTGACAATTCATACTCCAAAGTAATTTCATGGTTAGGACGGGTATTAATCTTCATAAGCTATAAGGTATACAGTTTGTCTTTTAACATTACTAGGTTTGTGCAATAGCTATTTTGCCTTAGACCTTTCCACAAAACACTCTTAATGCCAGTTTCTCAGAGATTGGTTAAATTTTAATGGTTTGGCACGTTCACACAACAGAAATAATGTTAACCGCAGAATAATGTATCTATAAATGTTACCCGTACATTGCAAAACTGGCTCTTATACAATCACAAACTACTATACACTAGCCGGGATACGAGCCCGGAGCCTTTCTTATTGTGATCTTGAATGTGCTTCTAAAAGAACATCTACAATTCAGTAAAACATAATTTCCGCTCTGCAAAATACCGAAAACGCAATTCAAACGCACTTAAATCCAATTTACTTTCTACGCAATCTGCGATTCAATCTTGCATCAACAAAACGGAAAATATCTCCGTCATGCAAAGAGTTAATCCACGCAAAATCTTCAATTGATTTGGTTTCTTTTTTTTTTTTTTTAAATGGATTTTCTTGCCAAATCTTATAGCGCCGAGACAGAGAAATCATACAAAAAAAGAAATTTATATAGAAAAAAAAAAATAAAACTTAAAATTTCCACATTTGGATTTGTGCCACGTTTGTCGACAGAGCCATCATCATTCACGTCACACTCCCGCCATATTACCCAGCATAAAGTTTCGCTGGCTTATCCGTAGTTTTCAGCACAAAAATTATTGGTGAAATGTATTTGCATAATTTTACAGATTTCAATGCTGTCATGCATAATGTGGATTCCTTTTCTATACTCGATTCAATCGTTTGTTTTTTTTTTCGCCCTGTTTGCACCAAAATGTGCCTGGGCATGCATGTGAACATGCCACTTTGTATTGAGGCGAATTTGAGCCTGGATCGTTGCACTTCCGTTCAGTTCGGCTTAACTCAACTCAACGCTTTGCAAGTCAGCTTAGTATGCTTTAGCTTCAATCTGTTCCAGTTGATTCTATTCTATTCTAGACTACATTGAATACATTTTATGCAGATTGACTTTTTATGTTGAATTAGAGAATTTGTGTTCGCACTGGGTTCAGTTCAAGTGTCGTTTATTCATTTTAGTTTAGTTTTGGTTTTTTTTTTTAGTTAAATAAGAATTTATTAGGAGAAAATTTTCAATTTCTACGGAAGAAATGAACCGATAGCCTGCCAAATCGTGCTGCATCCGTCGGAACAATCAGTAATTGGAAGGAGCAATGTCCGTAGAATACGGCGGGTGTGGCAAAATATCACACTTTGACGTTTCCAAATATTTTTTTTTGACTTTCGCGATATGAGACCGAGCGCTGTTATGGAGAAGAATAACTTTGCCATATCTTTTCTTTTAATATACGGCTCAATTGTGGCCTATATCGATCGTCTGTAATGCAATCGCCTGGCTGTACCAGATCATAGTGCACAACACCCTATTGGTCCCATCAGATACACAACATGACAACATATTCGGCTTTGATATTGATGTTGGGGACGGTGGCAACGATTGACCGAGCATAACGTAGTAGTTTTCTTTTTGGCGTTATAGTGGAATATGCATTTCTTATCCCCAGTCACAATTCGATGGAAAATATCTATCTTTGTTGCCTTTGACTTGGTTTGAAATCATTTCTATGGATTTCAATCATACAGAAACTACTTGTTTAGTCACTCTCAATAAATCTGCAAACTCCTCTTGCGTTTGAGTCGAATCCAATTCTTTGTCTTCGAATTATTTTGGCTGTCCAAGCGACCCTGCTCTCTTTCATAGGATGCAAACATTTCAGTTGCTCCTTTACAATAAAGTGATTACCTAGCATCTGCAGTCTGTTTCTAGCTACAGCTTCACATTCTGCAAGAATGTGAAGAGGGGTCTCCTCTTCGTTGTCACAGAATCTGCATTCGGGTGAGTTATGTATTCCCAAAACATATAAATGTTTCTTTAGTCTACAGTGGCCTGTTAGCAGTCCTGTTAGTATTCATAGTTGTTTCGTGCCTAGTTGGAGCATGATTTTCGATCTGATCGGGTTGTAACCCCCTATAAGTAACTTTGCTTGTCTAAGTCCTAGGCATATCCCAGTGTTGTTCGTTTTCTATATTCGTCTCCTTGCGGATTATCTCGGGATCTCTGATATAGTATGTCCCCCAATGCCACAAAAAAACTCAGATCCTAGCAAAAGCCGCTCCTTGTCTGTCAAGCTTGTCTGCCTACTCATTTCCTGAAATATTGTTGTGACCCGGTACCCACAAGAGACTCACAGAGACTTGGTAGTATTCGCCGCGTACTTAAAAAGGCAATTTGCTTCAAGCAATATCTTTGACTTAACTACGTTGGAGTTAAGTGCTTTCAACGCAGCCTGGCTGTCTGTTAGAATTGCTATATTACAGTTGTGATAGCCTCTGTATTGGTTGAATTGCGTACATCTGATTATTGCACATATTTCTGCTTGGAAGATACTGGCGTGTTTTCCCATTAACTCTTTATAGTGAATTTTAGGGCCTACAACTCTTAGGCATGCACCATGTTCCATCACGGATCCATCCGTATACCACTAGATGGTTTGTGGTTTTATTACGTATGAACTTTCCGGCGTTCACGTTTTCGATCAAATATATTCCTCTGTGTCACTGCGTCTCTTGGCATGGAAGAGTTGCACCCTTCGTCCATGTATGGATACGTTTCTGACAGATCTCCGAGGTAATTTAGTGTTTCTTTGATTTAGTTTTCCATTTCTAGATGAAGTGGTATCAAATCCAGAATAGCTTTCAACGCTACTGTTGGGTACGTGCGCATTGTCCCTGTGTTGCATGTACTCGCTAGTCTTTGTAGTGGCCGTCACTTGGCTCGCTACTTTTCCCCACTCGACTATGCCAGCATCGGTTTCACTACATTGTTGTAAAGCCAGAGCATGTGTTCTTCGGGTTGCACTCTCACACCTTGGGTATACAAACATATGATTTGTCCTATTGTATCATATGGGACAAGTGTCTGGTGGGCCAAAACGAAGCAAATTACTGCTTAAAAGAGACTTTACAGGCTTTTCTGCCTATGCATAACTGGGGCAATGAGAAGAATACCAACATTACGTGTGGAAGCTGTACTTAACATAAGACCCTAACAATTTTTGATTCAAAGTTTAGCAGCAAAAGAGGTACTAAATACCCATAGGCTTTAAAATTTAAATAAAAGGAAATCACAAGGAACATCTTAAAACTATGCATGCGGTACGACGTCATCATGTTGTCGTTTGGAATAGGATACGAAGCCAAACTGGCTAAGGACAGATGCCTAATGTTGGTATACTGAAGGTTCTAAAACACAATATGATGTTTGGGCAGGTATAGTTGGTCCGCTCTGCAAATTGCACCTGTCACTATGCAAGGACTCCACAATATTATGATGTCGAGCTTTTTGCCATAAATGCTGCATCACAAACTACACTAAAGTAAATATATTCTTGAGTAGCCAAGTCGTCTCAAAAGCCCCAAAAGGCTATGAAATTGGAAACAAATTCACGCTTGAATGCCACAAGATTCTCAACATCCTGGCTAACTCAAATTGGTTTTCGCTTAATATGGATACTAGGACACCTTGTGATTAATAGACAACAAAGAAGTTGATGAAAAGGCCAAGAAAGGTTCCACATTCTCTTTTGTGGGTCCCCCTCTATGGCTTATCTAAGCAAGACCAAAACCAAATCTCCAAACAAACTGGCTCAACAAAGTCAATATGGCATATCTTTCATATACTAAAGCTCTAAAAAAAATACAACAACAATACAAATCACAACGCAATAGTCATGATGAAGCATTAGTCATGAGCAAACGTGACCTAAGAACCCTGTGTGGTGCTACTAGAGGCCACGCCAAATACAATTACCACATACAAATAATGTGCGTAGCCCCCACTGACCAATGCAGATACTGTTGTGAGGAAGAAGGCTTGTAAGACCCACGTGCCCTGCACTTGCGCGAATAAGCTATCTGTTCTAGGTAAAGTTCAAATATCAATAGAAGAGATTTGTTACGGGATCAGTCTCCGTAAGAAACCTCGTGAAATTATAAAACAAATCTGGAAACTATTGACACAATAGACTAACCTCCCTTTTTCATACATTTTGCTTATAAACAGATACACAAATAACAGTTAAACAGCCTGCTTAAGTTGACGTGAACTACAGAATTGTGTTATATATTTATTTAATTGCTTAAAATTTGAACAAAAAAAAAAAATTATAAATGAGACTAATACTTACTTCAAAAAATTGAAGCATAAATGCAAAGCTGAGTTATTTTCATTTATCATTTATCATAAATAATTTAAAACTTTTGCAGAAATACATAAATTTTTGCTATTTTACAAGATTTAATTTCATTTATTTCAACCAAATAGAATTTTGCAAACATATTTCTAAAATTTAACCAATAACCAGCTTTATTTACACATTTCTAATGAAAACTCAGTGGAGGAAATATGCTGGCAATGAATTCATGCATTCTGAGCAAAGTATTCAAGTTTTCCACACTTCAACTGGTAAGCATGAAGACGCCTGCAGGTATGCAGTAAAATAAATAAATAAAAAAAGATAAACCCGGAAACGGAAACTGACAATGAATATCTAATGTCATGCCCTCCGAATGAAGAACCACACACACACACACACACACACACACACACAAACGACGATAAGTAGAAGAGTAATAAATGCAGTTGTAAGTAGTATTAAAGAAAAAATACGGATGCAAGAAGTAGGTGAAGTGGTTGGACTAGTGCATAGCAAAAAAAGAAACTATTTTTAGAAAATCATAACCAAACAAATATGAAATAAATCACAGCGGGTTATTGACACGAAAGCAAATATTTACATTCCATCCAAGCGATGGAACTCAACGTCAACTTAACACACAATGCCACAGATTTAAATCCATTTTATCAATGAAACCTTTGAAAAGTTTATTTTAGTATGTGAGTGAGGATTCATAGGTCGGTCGGTCGGTCGGTTGGTTGGTCGGTCGGACGGTCGGTCGGACGACGCTATACTGGTAGTTTGCTGAGCTAAGCATACGTTCGACTTATCCATTTCGCATGCAAAGCTGTTTTCAAGAACTTTTCATGCAAGATTGTATGTAGTTTATATGGAAAATAGCGATGCGAAGGCGTTGGCAGTCGTTTCGACGTTTCTCCTCGTCAGCTGCAGACGTTTTTACCTCAACATCAACGCCAACAAAGTCCACTTAATCCAAATTCAGCAAAAATTGTCAACAGCATGCATCACAGCGCAGCACTTCGCTAGTATGGGTATTCTCCGAATACTGTCATACTGCGAAGGCAAATTCACTTCACTATGGAAATATGTAGATACAAGTGTATTTGAGTACTCGCGGAACGCTCAGCGTATAAACTCGCAGTATAAACTCCGCAGCTTGTGCAACTTCCGCTCCTTGGCTGCTCTCTCTCTCTCTCTCTTGTCAGTTTGTCAGTCAAACTTGTGAATTTTTTGTTGCCTGTAGATTTTGTTTCTTTGCAAAGAAGTTGAGTGTACTCGAAGGAATGTCATCGAATAGTGCTCGAATTGTTTACCCTTCAACGTTGTCACAGACACACACACATACACACACATGTGTCTGCATATCTAGATACATATGTATGACATAGAATGAGAGTATTCATGTTTGTCTATTTCAAATGTGCTGTGAAGACGCAAGTCTTACTTGTCGACGACAGCTGTTTGTTCGACTTGTCTGCTCGTTTCATACACACATAGATACTACATACACATACACACACAATGAGGCTGTCTAACAAGCATTACTCGCAAATGAGTTTGTCCTTTTGATTACATCTGCCATAATAATAACCAGCAAAGTTCATACAATGGCGCGCATAATGATTTTTGCTTATACTCGTATGTATCTTGTCTGGATTATATTGAAGTACATTTGCGTTGACATTATTTTCTACACTTTTATAGAAAAGAAAATGACTGTTTTAGAAAATTTGTCAAAAGAGTTTATTCAGCTAGGCCAACAGTTGTACGAAATTTAACGTGAAGCTGGCCTAGAGAAACTACAGACTTACAAATTTGTCAGTGATTTGTTTTTATTGAAGCAAAAATGTGCTAAACTTTTTCTGTCAGTCGCGGCGTAAGTTGTTAATGTATGTAAAATATCTAAGATATAAATACCCATAATGAAAATGGTGCAAAAAGGATTGTAATTGACTGTTATATATTTATATATATTAAATAAAGTGCGATGCACTCATCTTATAAATGATTTTTCAATAATAATACCCGAACTTTGCAAACTTATTGCTCTGTCATTTTGGTTGGCAACTCTGTCATTCTCTGACGGCTGTGTGCTGGCATAGTTACCATTTATAAATTTTTACGTTCGCTGATTTGCCTCTGGATCAGTTGGAAATAGATGGAAATTTTGGCGAAAAAAATTTTATTTTTGATGAAAAATTTTTTTGGTGAATAGCAAACAAGCTGAATTTAGCCGCAATAGTTCTTGCACGGGTAGGTCTTTTATTTGTTTGTGCGAATGTAATTGTAATTTAGTTTGGTATTTTCTGCTTATGTTTACACCCTCTTCTTCCACCGATGGGATGTTTAAGTCTCTATGTAAATCCATGTTGGTTATATACCACTCCGCATTCGTGATGAGACGGAGGATTTTTGATTGTTGTCTCTGAATAAACGCCGTGTTTGATTTTTTCGCAGATCCCCATATTTGGGCTCCATAGGTCCAAATTGGTTTTATTATCGATTTATAGATTAATAACTTGTTTTTAGGGTTAGTCTTGAGTTCCTATTTAAAATCCAGTATAATTGTTTACTTCTTTGCTTGATCTGTTCGCGTTTTTTTTTTAATGTGGTACTTCCAAATCAGCTTGCTGTCAATATTTAGGCCTAGATATTTTGCTATATTTGCAATAGTTACGTCAGTACCATGGATTTTCAAGTGGATTGGTGTAAATTTGGTTTTGGTAGTGTATATCACTTGTACCGTTTTAGTGTTGTTTATTTTAATTTTCCATTTATTAAACCAATCTAGCGTAGAGTTTAAATTTCTTTGCAATGTGGCTACTGCTGTGTTAATATTGTAGTCAGCACTTAGCAAGACTGTATCATCAGCGAAAGTTTCTAACATTGAAGAGTTTTCAGATGGGGTCGGTATATCTGCTGTGAACATGGTGTATAAAAGCGGACCTAGCACGCTTCCTTGAGGTACGCCTGTATTTATTTGCCTGAGAGTGGAATATTCGTCTTTGTACCTCACAAAGAATACTCTGTCTTTGATATAGCTTGTAAGAATTTGAGCTATGTTTTCTGGAAACCACTTGAAGAAATTTAAAATTAGGCCTTCATGCCAGACCTTATCGAATGCCTTTTCTACGTCTATGAACACTCCTATGCAGAACTTCTTGTCGTCGATGTCGTTTAGGATTTTATTTGTAACTCTATGGACTTGTTGTACAGTCGAGTGATTATGGCGGAAGCCAAATTGATGGTCTGGTATGATACTCTTCTCTTTCCAATATGGGAATTAGTCTGGATAGAAAAATGTTTTCAAATACTTTGGACAGTATCGGAAACAAGCTAATTCGTTTATATGAGGATGGAAATGCTGCATCTTTACCTGGTTTTGGGATAGCAATTACTTCCGCAACTTTCCAATCCTTTGGAAATTGATTAAGTCTGAAAATTGCATAAAATAAATTTCTTTCCTCTTTCAGCAGTCGTCCATTAATTTTATCACACCCTGGAGCTTTTTTTGGCTTGATTTTTTATGCAGGTTCGTATTTCATTAATGGAAGCGCTTTTTATGGGTAGATATTCTAAACCTGCGCTGGCTTGTATACCTCCTGAGTTGGAGGTAGACCCAGTGAATACATTTTCATAGTAGTCAGCTAAATTTTTGGCTTTTTCAAGGTTTGTTCTGGCCCACAAGCCATCGTTATTTTTTAATGGAAGTTGGTGCTCTGTCTTATTTAGCAAATTCTTAGTCTCTTTCCATGGAGAATAGTCCGTACTGCATGTTGGAGTCATAACAAGAAAGTTGTTAATTTGGTCATTTTTAATATTTTTAAGATATTCTTTTAAGGATTTCGTTGCTCTGTTAAATTTCTTTTTTGCTTCCGATGATCTAGTTAGTTGCCAGTTTTTCCTTATATTTCGTTTTTCTTTTATAAGACGTCGAATTGTAGGTGATACTACATTTTTGCTGGATATCGTCCGACAAAGTGGAGTCGACTGATGAACAGCTTTTTCTAATATGTCGTTAAGATACATTATTGCTGATTCAATATTGTCCTCTGTTTGCAGTGGAATGTTTATACAGAGAGAGTGGCTTATGTATTCTCTGAAAGTGTCCCAGTGAATTTGTTTATTATCAAGATTGTGGTTAACATTTAGTATTTTTAGGTTAGATTTATAATCTATTTGTACTGGCGAGTGATCTGACGAAAGCTCCAGTCTAGGAAAAGTCCACCAGGTCCGGAGTTTTATTCGTATATATAGGCCAATATGTTGGCTCTCTGTTTTAAATCTGTTTAAGGCATTAAGAAGATTTTTGACTTTATTATTTGAGAGTTTGTAACCCCAAATGGTGTGTTTAGCGTTAAAATCACCAGCGGCAAAGAATCGATGACCTAAAGTTTTTATAAAGTCAAGATATTAACTTAGTGTTTGGTGTGGATTTTGATCAGGCAGCGTCATTGAGCTAGCTTCCCAAACAGGTGTAGCCGGACGGTGACTGTCGATGGCAAACGGTATCGGGCCATGATAACCGACTTCATTTGGTCTAAATTGTATGAAATGAACCTGGACGATATGTGGTTCCCAAAAGACGGCGCAACGTGTCATACATCGGACGTTACATTGGAGTTGTTGCAAGAAAACTTCCGGGAACTCATTATTTCTAGAAGAGTTGATGTGCAATATACCTCTTCAGATACTCGGGTGTGTTACCATAGCCCACCCAGCACCTAGGCAGCACACGGCCCGTTATGATACCACATGAATCTCGTTTGAGACCTCGAACCTTTTTCTTTAACAACCACTGGGAAGATTTTACATACTTAACTACATTTTTTACCTCTAGCTTAAAAGATTTAGGTACGTTATTTAAGAAGTAGTTCACCATTTGCTTGAATCTACTCTTAGACAGTCCGGAGAAGAAAAATAGAAGGTGAAGGATGGTTTCGGATTCCCCGCAGTTATCCCAGCTTCTACAGAAATTTTGAGAGAATATTCCGGTCTCCTGACATGGTGGCCTATGAGACAGTGTGACAATGACGGTTACTACTCCTATTAAATGTGACATGTAAACCTTTGTTTTATGTAATATTAAAATTTGAAACGTGTGGGCGAGGCTTCTCAGTATAGTGGACATATCATGTCCACTTAGAAATGTAAAGCATTTGACCCTACAACCCTCATTCTTGCATTTCAAAATAATATTGACTGTAAAGCCCAATACTGAGATCAATGAAAATTGTTGATACCGAAAAAACTTCATATAAAAAAGTGCTGTCAAACAACAAAAATTTCGGCAAGAACTGTACTCAAAACGAGTACTCAGATAACAAAAATTTTTGCTACCGAAAATACTTCATATACTCAAACAACAATTGACAAAGAGTGTGACCTTTTGTACTTCTTTCAGAAAAAAACAATGAAAAATCAATATGTGTGGACTTTTCAACTAATAAATAATTTTAGGTTGATTTGGGAACACTATTTTTTGTTTCTAATTGAATAATGTTTCTAATGTAATACTTTACACAGTTTTCATCGATCTAAGTATTGGGCTTAAACAAGACAAATAACTAAAAATGGGTTTTGGATTTGTATGGGGCTACCAACTTGCAGATAATGAATGAACGCCGGGCGTAGAGAGTGTCCAAGCTGGATTTTCTGATAAAACTGCGAGATTAGCTTTCATATTCTCAGATAATAGTCCGACTGACAGAAGGATTCGTATTCTGAGATAATAGTCCGACTGATAGAAGGATAGTCGTCTTGTCGAGTTGGTTCGTTACGTCTCCTTCGTGACAGAAGAAAATAGTATTATAAGCATCGGTGGAACTGATGCTTTGATACCATTCACACGAAATTTGAAATTGTGTATACTTAAAAGCTATAAAGAAAAACTGTATTAGTAAAACCCAAGAGATTTGACATTTTTCAATATAATAACATATATTTATATGTGTATTTTGCATTGAGTTCATCTTATTGATGGTTGTGAATGGGATAATGGGTTGTGAATAATTTTGTTGCGCATGAAATTATTAGAAACAATTGGTAACTTAATTAACAACTAAAGAAATTTTAGAATGCACTCTTGACAGTTGAGCTGTAAGTTAAAGCCTTCGATTGGTTGTTTAGAATTAACGTTAGTAAACTCAAAATTCTGTTGAACAGAAATTTTTATTACTCTTTTCACAGGCAGTTAAATTTTTCAATTCGTGTTTTAAGTTCAAAGCTCAAAAAGTGACATAGTTTTACCTACAGAACCACAAAGTGGGTGGTAGGTTTGCATTGAGAATATCGCAAAAAGTGGTAGGCATATAACCATCTCCAATTTCTCCATCGCCATATACTACATACATTTTCATATTTCATCAAACACTATTCTCTGCATTGAAATACATTTCTGTGCAGGGTATAAAAAAGTAGATTGAAATAGTTTTCAAATGTTGGAAAAACAAGCTTTAGATATTAAAAACTTCTTTCGTTGAATTCATAAAACGTAACTTAATTCTGAGCAATTTATTAAGATTTTTTTTTAAGCTTATCAAAAGAATAGAGTCTAATGAAAGGCATCGATCTCCGCTCTTTAGCTATCATTCAATTGAAAATGTTTGGTTGTATCTATAACACAAAGCGCAAGCTTTATAATTCTCAATTTTCTTCCTTGTATTTTTTACTTTTGGAATCGTTCGGTTACTCTAAGCAAATCTTTAAAAGACATCAATCTACTTTAAACGCTTTGTAGTAGAAGGCGTTTGAAGCTTGTGTAGCCCTAGCGGTTGTGGCAGCTGCTGGTGGACTCTTTTTCTTTACAATATCCTTGAATGTGTACGTTATTATTTTTTTTTGTTTTTTTTGCAGCTGTTTGAAAGAAAGTGTAAAGGCATCCGAAAATGCTCAATCATCCATGCAAAGGATTATCGTACGCTTTGTGTCGTTGCCGCCGCCATCATAACTTGCACG
Organism: Leucophenga montana; assembly: GCA_035044765.1. Taxonomy (NCBI): domain Eukaryota; kingdom Metazoa; phylum Arthropoda; class Insecta; order Diptera; family Drosophilidae; genus Leucophenga; species Leucophenga montana. The sequence continues at coordinate 614,814 of JAWNNQ010001349.1, read as the reverse complement.
GCGCTGCAGCGATCCTGCCGCTCCTGTCTGCCATGTTAGTCGACTCAGATTCAGTTTTAGGCGAGCATAACCAAAATGACATGGCAGAGTGGAGTGGAGTGGAGTACATACAATAGTATGAAGTGGAGTGAAATGATGCGAAGTGAGCATTTTCCTTGATTTGATTTAAAGGTTTTTCGCTGCCGCAGTTTTTCTTTTCCCTTCGTTCTTCTCTCCAGCACAATTCTGCGCCTTCGACAAAATGGCTGCAAGGCGGAAGTTCAATTTTTACTTGAAGTTCTTTTTTTCTCTCCATATTTATTTTCGTTGCTCACTTTGTGAATGCCAGCTAAATAAAAATATTGCTATTGAACAAAGTTTGAACGACATTGGCAACGTTTATTCATAGCTCAAGGAAACGTTGGCAACCATGCTGAGTACAATGAAGAGGTGATGGGATATTTACATGGAGTGGGCGGCGCCGCACAGTGGTGTAATTGATCGATTTGGCTGTTTTATAAAATTTACTGTTTTAAAAAAAAGGATATTTGTATATGCATTCTGATAATATTATTGTAGTTATTTGAAACACAAGATACATTCTTTTTAAACTACTCTTTCAACTTTTCTTACATTTTTTTTTTAAGCTAAGTTAGGTTAATTGGGAGGTTTTTGTCGTGGTAGTAACTTTGACATACTGGTATAAAAATTGAGGTGTGAGACCTAATACTATTTTTTTTCGAACAGTATTACAATTTAACATGGGTTCTTTCAAAGTAATTGCCTTGAGAAGTCACATATATTATCTTTTAGATTGGGGTTTTATTCCTCATGGTAGTGCTGCAGTTCGGATACTGCTATAGCCTTCATCTGGTCGGCTACTGACGATTTGTATCTTTTCCACTGCCCCAGAATTGCGTCATTAAGCTTCATTTTTCAATCTTGGGTAGGAGAAAAAATCACAAGGATTCAAATAGAGCAAATGAAGAGCGTGAGCGGAGCCAAAGATATGTTTTACTGTAATTTACTTAAATTTCTGATTGAAGAAGATGTTACTCATTTTAAGAACACACTAAAAAAAAATACTTTTGACCGAAAAAAAAAGAAATCGGTACACTAACATTATTGCATTTTGTATATGTGGTAGTGCTTGCTGTACTTATGTATACTCAATTTGGTGTTGGTCAACCATTTCTCTCAGTGCATTATATTAACCACCCGTTCGAAGTTCCAGAGTCAACTGGAACATGAGAGAATGAAAAAAGCTGAAAAGCACGCGTATGGCATTTTGCCCATGACTGCTCTAGAGAGTTCAAACATGTACTGAAAGATCAAAAAACTCTTATCATCTGCCACTCTTCCAAGTCGTGCGTCCCCAGTGTTGCCAGATCGATGCTTTACTTCTCTAAAATTACTCGTATATAGGCTCGTATATACGAGTATACAAAATGACATGACCTTTCAAATAGCCGGGAAACACCTTCATGATTTCTCAGCTGAGTAGTTTATAAGGCGTTTTTCCTTCTCGTATGATTGGTGAAACTGATATTAGTTTAAATAGAACGCAAGCCATTTTATCTGAGCACTCAGAACTCCAATTTTGCTGTCACTTCGAAGTACTATTGATTTATTGTTCATTTTTATTATGATACTTACGATACTTGGCGGATTTTTTTTTTATGTTTTTAACAAAAATTATGGTAGTTTGGAGAAAGTGGTATGTTTCGATTCAAAAATGTCTACTGAAAATTACCACTAAAAATTATGGGAGCAGGCTGAAAAGGTAAAAATATATTTCAAATTTTCTGAGTTTGACTTTACCAAAATCGAACAGGATATTTGTTTTTTATGGGCTTGTTATGTTCATTGGATGATTGAACTTTTATAACAAATAAAGCTATACAATCGATTGAATCAAAGAACTTTTGTTATATTAATGGTCAATGGGATTTCGCACAGCGATTTAAACATTCATTTGAAATGGAAAACTCTGAAATAAACACCACCGTTTAAGACAGTTTACAATTGCGTAAATGTGTTTAAACTTTGAACGAAATCGAACATTCATAAGTAAAAGACTTTTAAAACGTCAATTAGACTATTGAGCAAAATGATTAACAACCGCAATCGAACGGATCGACACAGAACAATTAAAAGGAGGGTCTGCCGGCTAACAAGGTCATGTACATAGTTGTCTGGATGTGAAATTATCACATAGATTACCTTAAAAAGGAAAATAAAATCAATGGGGAATATTATTACAACATGAAGAAATGGCTCGTTGGAAACGATGAGATCACAGAGACCTATTTTTAAAGATTTGATAAATTGTTTTAATAAGAAGGAAAAACAAGAAAAAAACGTTAAATTCGGTTGGACCGAAGCTGTAACACCATTCACACAAAATTTTAAATAGTATTGCAAAACATAAAAGTGGGGGTATGAATAGGGGCTACCCGAAAAGGGGGCGGTACACGCACATTAGTCTATGTATCTTAAGCGGCTGTCTATAAAAGGCAAGACATGGATGGATTTTAGTGGACAACCGCTTCATATACATATAAAAATGTATATGAAGCGGTTTTTCTTGGTTTATTAATTTAAAAGGAGTTGACAGCATGCCCACTTATCGAAGTAGACTTTTATTTTGGCGTTCACATAAAACTGATTTGAATTTTTACCAGCATCAATCAATTGAAAACTTATGAAGATGTAAATACTGATTTGGTAATCGAAATTTGTTATTTAACGCAGCTGAACATCAAAAGGTAAAGTGTGAAAGAAGAACGAATTGAAATTGGAAATGATTTTTTCGAATTGGAGTTCGAAGTCAAGTCGTAATATATCCATAACAGCTAAAATAAAGCCATTCAATTTCCGTTGGACTTCAAAGCTAAAAGAATCAAAACAGAAAATCAGCACAGTCCAGCTAAACATTTTTGATCGTATGTTATTTTTTTCCTTGTGATTTGACAGAAGTGCAGGCGCATTCTTATTTGCGATTGCAAAATATATTGAAAAATATGCATTTTTCCATGATTATCTATACATAAAGGCAAGTTCAAATTATTCACACCCTTTTTAACCCTCTTAAACACAACATATTCACTTGATTTTTATTGTTTTGTTGGGAATGTAATTTTTTTTTTTAAAGTATTGCGTCTAAGTAGGTAAAAACCAGGTAACGCTTTCGGTCAATCACAAAGACTTTCTCTCAAAAAGCTCTCTCTCTCTCTCTCTCTCTCTCTCTCTTGATACATCAACGCAGCGGTCCTTAGAGTAGAGCTGTCCAAAAGTAGAGCACCCAAAGTTTGATGTTTTCTGAGTCATAATTTGCACAGTGTACCAAAATACAACACCAATGCAGCGTAACTAATTCAAATTTTTGTTTATCTTTAGCATCAAGCAACCGACTTCGGCATGCGTTCGTTCGTATGTGTGTGAAAACCAGAAGGTGTTCGTCCACATGTGGTTATGGCGGACAGCGTAGATTTAGAGGCGAAAACAATTTCCGTGAGAATCCTGTATTATGAATATTTTTATTTTATTGGGCACTTTAAAGACAAAAAAAGGCCGAATGTTAAGAATGATGGTTAAGATTTGGTAATACCACTGTTCAAAAATCTCTGATTCCGCTATAGAATTTGCTCAACTATATATCAGTCTCTTCCATTAGCATCTGATGACTTTAGAAGTACTTCAAATTTTAATTTTTTTCTCAAAAAGGCACAATAAAAGTTGGTGAGAAAGTACTGAATAAGTATCTGCAATTTATAGACTTAACAAATAGATTGTTTATTACTTTGGATGTATTCAAAAGGTGCCAGAAACCATGGCCTATAAGAAAACATTACCTTTTTCGAAGAAAACTGATTTGCTGATTTATATAGAGCCTTCTTTAAACGAATATTATCATACTGATGTTCTGGATATCGATTTTCTATGCCAGAAGAAGCGGTTGATGCGTTCGAAACGCATGTTTTGGAGTTAACTCATTCGGAGTGATGTTAATAAATGTAGAGTTTTCAGCTAATTGATGCATTTTGATGGTATTTCGGTGTTCTTTTTGGTGTTCTGAGTTCGATTTTTGACAGAATTTGCATGAAATTTTACGATTTTCTTAACTTTATTTCGGAATCGATCACATCCCAATTTCATACTATTAAAATTGTTCTGAATAAAAAGAATCTAAGTTTTCTTTTTTTACCGTTTTATACCAAATAAAACTTAGTTATCCTTTTTATGCAGCAAAATCGTGTAAATCTCCCACTGTTTGGTGACGGTGACGGCTTTATGCAAATATTATATTGAAGCAGATTTCGTGTGAAGGTTCCTGCGATTTGTGTGCGTCATAAAGTGTCGAATCTATAACATGCAGCTACAACAGACTTTGCACTGTAGCACTTCATGTAGAGTTGAGTGCACTCGGGCAACGCTTTTGCTGTCGCTCGAGAGGAACTAACTAAGTGCACCATTCAACAAAGACGAAAAATGGCACCGAGCTGATTCCCTTCGATTTGATTCTATTTATTCGATTCGATTTGATTCGGCTCGTCCCATTTCGTTTCAATTCATTTTGCGTTCCAAGTGCTTTCGAGTACTTGAATTAAATTATTGCAATTTTTTATTGAATAAAATCCAAATGAGCTTTAGGGAAATCGAATAGACATGCTAAAGCAAATCTATTCAAAAAGATTTATATACGATTTTCATGTGTTTAGTACAATGTATGCCTACAATTTTGCACTTACTCTTATAACACAATGCATGAATGAATGAATTTAATTTTAAAATATTCAATTGGCAGCATCAAATATCAAGAAATCATGCAGCATCATTATCTCGAATCATAAATAAATTGTTTCTCTTTTAATATGCAAATTTCTCATGATCAAAATCAACGAAGCGTAATAATTTCGCATAGAATGAAAATGAAAATTCAATGCAGAGCAGCTGCGGGCGCGGGCGCGGGCGCGGGAGCGGGCGCGGGCACGGGCACGGGCACGGGCGCAATGAAAGGAAAAATCCCTTCCGTCCTTCCTTCCTGAAGTATTTTGCTGCTGTGAAATCGTTAAAACCGGCTGAGAAGTGAAGGCATTTTTGACAAATGTGTTACAAATACGACATTACACATAGAACCATAGAACGCACATGGATACTTTTGAGTTGGAGCTGATGTGAAATGCTGCCACGCATCGCTAACAATTACATATACAATAAAGAAGATTTTCTCACACGTTCACACGCATGCTTAAAAGCATCCTTGAATATTTCGCTTAAGTGTTTGTGTGTAATTCTTGTCAACTCTTTTTGTTTTCTTGCAGCAGGCTCTTCAAACTTGCCATCATAGTAAGTCGAGTCGAGTAATTCATGCAGCACGAATGAATGAATCAACTTGAGCATAAATTTTCTTAGCATTTTACTGAAGCAGACAACCGGGACGCAATGGTTGAACGAAAAGAGAAATACAATATACGGAAAAAACAAGAATAGAATTAATGACATGTATTCGAATGTATGCAAAGAAAAAACAACAAAATGAAAAAATGAAAAAATGAAAAAAACTGCGTGGAAAATAAGTGAAAAACATTTGACTTTGGAGGATGTTGGCTGGGAAAAGTCAGAGAATGAGTTGAATGAGCACTCAATAATCGTTTGTACTCGGTTGCGTGTCTCAGAATCATCTTCATTCTGCGTTTGCATTTACATATCCCTATACTGGAACTCTAACTCTAACTCTAACTCGTATTCGTATTTGTATGTTGCTTCGTTTCATTCGAATCTATTTGAATAATTCCATTCGTATGCTGAAAATAACGCGTTCATATATGTTTTTCGCTATAATTTGTTTTCCTTTTTTATTTCTAATATATTTTTATGTTTTTGCAAGTCAAATTTTTTGTCATGTATAATGTGGAGGGGAGTTCAAAACGGAAACTAAATTTGTTGTACAATAGTTTCAAGTAGATATCCGCTAAATACATACATACGAGATATACATACTCATGCATTAATTTTGTTAAACTTACATATTACATTAAATATTCTATAAACAAATTTTTAAGAGCTGCACTGTAAAGAGAGAGAGAGAGAGAGAGAGAGAGAGCAGAATACAAATGAGTTTTGTGTCAACGATTTATTGCAGAGAAATGATGCTGACTAGACCCTGTCTGTTCTCAAAAATTTATTTTATGTTTGATGTTCGGGAACATCATTTCTGATATTGTACCACTGAAAAGACAACCAATACATAAATTGCCATGGTATATAGCTAGCTTAAAAAGCTTAAACATTTGCGTAATAAGTTCTTTAAGAGACACGTCATTACTAGTTGAAGTTGGTGAAAATTATCGAAACAGTGCAAAATCGCAGCCAGCTATTGTTAATGAGCTACGTCATTTACGTGTGAACAAAATGTTTTTATTTTAGCGAGTCATTATATGTTACAATGTTACTGGTAGCATCGAAAAACGCCATGGAGATGACGTATTTCAAGCTATTTCTACTTATTTTTTGAAGAGTTGTGTGCGTGGATTATGCACACCCCTTTGCATTTTATTTTAAAAATCTTTGAACTGAGGTATTGTCATTAATGACTGGAAAATAGCCACAATTACTCCTATTTTCAAAGAAGAATAATGTCTCTAAATACAGAGCCATTTCCAAGCTATTTAATATACATATCTAAAGTTTTTGAATACTTTGTTTGTAGACAATTGGCCTTTATTTAGTCGTACATTGACTATAACCAGCATGGATTCATGCCTGATAGATCCACTGTTACGAATTTGACTCTGTTTAGTAATTTCTGCATTAATGCTTTTCGGCGACATTGTCAGTAGAATGTTGTGTTTATCGATTTTGCTAAGGCTTTCGACAAAGTATGTCACAATGTTTTGAAAAAGCTATTCAAACTTGGTCTCCATTCATCCTTAGTGTGTTGGCTCCATACTTACTCCATTCTTAATTGTGTTTACTGTGTTGTTATTAATGGTACTCAATCTATGAATTATTTAGTTACTTATGGTCTTCTTCAATGAAGTATTTTAGGCTCTCTATTGTTTATCTTGTTCATTATTGATACTCTAGCAACTGTTTTTGTAGTTCGAATTATCTTTTATTTGCAGATGACTCAAGGATTTTCAAAGTTATAAAAGACTTTTCGGATTTTCGGCCATTGGCTTACAAAAAGATTTAAATAACGTTACTACTTGGTGTAAAAAAGTTTTACTATTTTTGAATTTGCATAAGTTTCGTTTTCATGCTACTTGTAGCAAACGATTTATGACTATTCCAACATCTTTCGCTATTGTCAATAAATCTCTGCAAGCCAAAACTGAAATATTAAATCTCAGAGTCATGTTGGCTTCAGGATTTGTTCTTAATGAACAACTTAACTATATTAACCCAAATGCATATGCTATGATGGCCTTTGTCAAACGTCATGCATCGCAGATTCCTCAACCTGAATTCTTCTTTACTCTAATTTTGTACCATCTAAGTTAGATTATGCGTCATGTATATGGAACCCCTTCGCTGTGGTTCACATTTATAGAATTGAACGCTCGTTTAATGCATCTTTTTACGCTTGAAGACAGACGATCAATTCCTACTATAGATTTGTGAAATTTCTTGCCATTTGCTCTTTGTTTTCTTAGAACTGTTTACGCAACAGCTGAGCCTATTAATAGAGCTGTGCGTCTATATAATAATTTGCCTCGAAATTTGCGATTTGATTGCTGCTCCAATATATTTTATATTAAAAACTTTTATCAATAGTTATATTAGTTAAGTTAGGTTAAGTGTCTGTAAGAACTTGTGTTCATAGACGAATAAATAAATAAAAAGACGTAATTGGATGCTAAATCAGCACTGTACGACGACAATGACCCATCAACTTTTTCGAGTGTTTGTCGCATTATGCGGGATCCAAAGCGAAGAGATCTCCTTCACATCCAAATGTTCATGTAAATTCTAAGTGATGCACTTCATATTAATGCTCAAGGACATGACATGACGGTCTTGATTTATCAGTTCGCTCACAGCATCGATGTTCTCTGGCACAACAACCGATTTTGGACGACATTCACGGAATTCGTCTTGGAGAGACCGTCATTACTCTCCTTAACTCGTTGTACCAGTATTTTTACAGTGATTAAGAATGGTGCTTGATCGCCGTAAAAAAATTTTAATTTATCGAAGCACTGCCATGCCATGATAGTCCATGTTAAAAATTATGAAAAATAATCGCACGAAAATGTTTAGTGTTTAATTCCATTTTTTGTTCGAGTTGATTTTTCAAGCCACACTAAACAACAACAAATATATCTCGTTCGTTAAAATGTTCTGTGTACGTTTACGCTAAAAATTGTCAAACTTTGCAATGGAAAAATCAGACGCATCTGGCAACATGGCGTAGTGTTGCCGAGACCAGCTCTGTAAATAGTACCTAAGTATGCATTGTAAAAATTTCACATATTACTCTTACGAGAGCACTATCCAAAATTTAAAAATGTATTATAATTGTCTGCTATCTCTAGTAATCTGCCTCATGACGGTTCAACTTTGTTGTAATTTATTTCAAAATTATCATAATTTAGCTAAAACTAAACTAAAAAGTAAATTTTATTTAATTACGCATTATCGATAAAAAAAAACTCGATTCTGAAATCGATTTAAATTCTATATAAAAATTCGATTTAAAAATTTGATTTGAAAATCGATAAAAAATTAGATTTTAAAATCGATAAAAACTCAATTTAAAACTCAATACAAAATCGATTTTTCTATGGATTTTAAAATCGATTATTTAGGTTTGTATCGAGTTTACAACTGAGTTCAAAATCGAGGTTTTTATAGATGTTAACTTTGTAATTCGACTTAGGTTTGCGTAATTGAATGAAGTTAACTTTTTTATTCTGTTTTAACTAAAAAGCTACTGTAATTACGAGAAATTTTAAATAATCAGTTTTTGATCAATGCATACAATGTGATAGAAGTGGGCTTTTTGGTCAAATTTGTATCGTTTTTTATAAAAATTTTATGTAATTTGACATATTTGAAAATGATACACGAATTTAACTGATTCGTATTAATTTTTATACTTTCCAAACACGGTGTAAATTATACATAACATTATTTGATTAATCGGAAAAATCGATTTATTTTTAATCGGTGAAAATCGATTTTTTTTTAAATCGAACCGGTTTACTAAAAGGGCCCAGCAGTAGTTTCCCTGCATTATGCAATTATTCTAAATCTTATCTCTGGCTTTGTTTTCTTTCTACTTTACCAGCACATTAAGTGTCCCTAGTCTCACTTTGCAGAAGGGCTCTGGACTATTCAAGGAAGTAAAAGTGTGGCCAGGTATTCAGTACAGAGTAAGCTGCTTTAGTAGTAATAGAGTGTTTAGTTTTTCTAAGCAGTCCAAAACTAACTTAGACTTGATAACATTTGAATTTGAAGCCTCTTATAGCCGCCTGGCTTTAAGAGATTATCGAAATGCTTCGGTACCTGTATACCTAGTTAAATTGAACCGCAAGCAGCTTTCAATTGCATAGATTTCTGCTTGAAAGATACTAGTAAAGTTCCTTTTGCGAAATCCAAAGACTCCAGCACCAGTTCATACCTTCGTTAAGCAGCTTTCTGTAAACCAGCTTATTACTCTCCTAGTTAAATATTCTAAAACGAGTTTGTAGACTTCCATTTGTCTTTCATACTGAGATCTACTTTAACCTTTTTGATGAAGTTATGCTTCATTCTAAGGTTATCACTACAGCTACAGTAGAAGGAGGTGACTATCTGTAAGATTTCTTACGCTGTTACTGATATAACACACTTTTTCGTCATTATAGTTTCGTGTCCTCAGAATAATTCTGTCTGCCTACTGTTGGATATGAAGGTGTTGTGGCATTTGAAAGAACATCTAATGCGGCACTAGAACATATTCGGAAGGCTTTTGTTATGGTTATTCTCTGTTATTTTTTTGTTTTTCAGTTGTTTGCTGACTCTCTAAGTTGCCAGAGGGATTATGAAAATCAAAGAAGGAAAATAAAAAGTGTCTAGTGAAATATTTGTTACGATTATTAAAGCTTCTTTTAGATCGAGATTATCGTTATTTAAAAAATCACACTGTGTATTCGTAATATTATTTAAAATTAAATATTTTCAAATTATGTAGACGCCATGTGTAAAAATATTTTTTCGCTTGTAATTAAAATCTGCGCAAAATTCGAAAAATGTTTATTTAAATAATGCCGAGCATGAGAAAAATATAAATTGCAAAAATAAAACTATTTCACTGCAGAGTCGAGGGATATAAACTGCAAAATTCATGCGCAACATGAGCAGGCATTGTTTAAGATACTTTTTTATCTCTTTTTTTCTTTTTCTTTTTCTTTTTCTGTTTTTTTTTTTTTTTTTTTGGTTTATTCATTCGCTGGAGGGTTGCATGGCGCATGTAGTTCCTATAGTGTTGTAGACTGAAGCGGATATGTTTGGCAGACTATGCTGAAAAGCTGTAAGCGATAAATAGGCTGTGAATAAAATGGGTAAAAAGTAAATACATACAAAGGCACAGATAGACAATGCCGCAGACAAGCGACACAATGCAATATACGAGTTTCGTTGACACACTTTGGGTTTTGCAAAGAAAAAAAAAAATAATAATAAAACAGAAAAAAACAAAAGTGTCTGAAAACAAAAACACGAATTGAAATAAACTATAATGGCTACAACACAAAATGTCAGCAGCCAAGTACAGAATTAAAACAAAAACCAAAATAAAAAAATAAAACAAACGAAATCGATATTGGACGCCGCAAAACAAAACGCTAACAAAAACCGAATCAGCCAGAAAAGAGTGAATTTGTGTGTGTGAAATATGTTCTTGTTTTTTTGCCATATTCGTAAAAATTTTGAATTCAGCAATAATGCAACTTTATTTTATTGGCAGCAGCAGCAGCAGCAGCAGCAGCAGCAGAAAAATCAGCAGCTTTGCTGGCGCTATTTTGCCTCAGATACATGACTACGGAGCATAACAAGGACATAAACTTCTTTTTACGGCTGTCAGTGGTGCGCAGCGGGCATAAAGACAGTGCAAAAATGTCGATTTGGGTCAAAACGTGTGCCCAGCTTACTATAAAAAGGCTCACGTCGCAGGAGTAAGTGGAGCAAGGAGAAGTGCAGAAGAGGAGTTAAGAGTACTAAAGCAAAACAGCTTCTATAAATGCATCCACCCAAAACAAAAACCAAAAAAGAGAAGTATAATAAGTAAAATTTCTATTGACGAGATTCTCGACTATAATATACCCTATAGTAGTTTCACAGTGTGTGGTATATTAGAAATGAAGTGTTAAGCTGCTATTGTTGTGTGTTGGTAGTTTCAATTTAGATATAAATTTAAATTTCGATATAAATTGGTGAATCGACACATTAAATCAAACTAACAAAACACACGACAGAAGACTAATAAAAATTGCGTCAAATCGTATAGAAAAATATACACACCGGCCAAACCACCTGATAACTGAGACCAACGTTGACTTTTTCAATAAATTTACCTAATTCCAGTGTGGTTTGGTGTGCTGCTCCGGAAATAATAATAAAAAATTCGCATCACCCACCAATTTCTCATAATGGGTTCCTCACAAAGTATGTTATGTTTGCGACGAGGATCTTAGGAAAAATGCTTTTTAATTTTCAGCACACATGTTACAAAGGGAGACAAGAAACCAATCAAAAATAATTGTTATTCTTGCTGCATTGATAGTTCTGGATATAACTCTAAAAATAAGAAAGTCATTGTCTATCGTAACCTTACTTCAGCTGATCGGCCTGTAGCATATGAGGCTAAACTTCCTGTTCTTGAGCCACTTTAGTCTATTGATGACGTTTTACAGTCCAGTCCAAAATTTAATGAAAGTCAATCGAATGGTGATGAGTTCCAATGAGCTGAGTTGAATGATTTAGTAAGATATTTGAGTTTGACTAAGCAAGAAGCAGAGTTATTTGATTCTAGACTGAAAGAATTATAGCACACGAGATCAATTTTTCAAGCGGATTGCAGATTTGGCTTGCCGACATGATATTGACAGCTTTAGCTGCTCCAATGAATGAACCTGGTATTGAGTTCAAGAAGGAAGATTGCAGTCTTTTTTACATTCACCAAGCACTAATTTAAAAGATGTTCTGTTACACAATGGAAATGCTCAGTTCTTATGAAGGATACTTACGAAAATATACTTATAAAATATACTTATAAAATATACTTATAAAATATACAACTTACAATTGGATGCTTTGTGGAGATTGAAAAGTTGTCTCCATGCTGCTTGGTCAACAAAAATAAATTTATAAAGTTTCCATGTTTTATATGTGTCATGGGGGACAACAAAGCAAGGAATCAACATTGGTTCAAATAAAAAAGGCCTGTAAGATAAATTTTTGACAGCTGGCGAGAAGTACATTTTGCATAGAACTTTAGTAGACCCAAAAAAGCTTCTTCTACCAGCACTATACATAAAGTTGGGCTTACTACAACAATTTGTAAATGCTTTGCCTAAAGATGGTGTTTGTTTTAAATATTTATGTAGGAAATGTCCTCATTTATCGAAAGCTTAACTGAAAGAAGAGGTTTTCATTAGGTTTGATATTTGCAAAATGATGTTCAACTCCAGCTTCGAAGTAATGATGAGTACAAACGAACAGGATTTTTGAATATCTTTGAAAGAAGTTGTGACTACGTTTTTGAGCAATGTGAAAGCCCAAACTATGAACTTATTGTAGCTAATATGATAGACAAGTTCAAATCTCTTGGTTGTATGTTAAGCCTCAAAAGAAAGTTTTTTTTTTCTAAAAACAGTGTGTGGAACTGTTTCATCACTACATAAAAGAGATAGAGAAATTTAGATACTAGGGACGGTAGAATATCAACATGGTGGCTGATTGCTAATGGTGACTTTACAGAGAACAACAAAATGCATCACATCGGAGAGCGCTTTTTAAGAAACTTAACAGAGAAAAGGTGTAGGAAATACCTAAATTCAATTCAATTCAAATTCATGCTTGAAATTCAACTATTATGGCGACAATACAAAACAGTTCCGTGCTATTTGATAATGCTGAGAGCGTTAAGTATGACCAAAATGTTGCGGTCATCATAAGATTCGCCAGTATCATGGTACAATTATAAGATAGAGCGATGTCGTATTTCAATGGCAAGACGTAAGTGAGCTTTGAATGCTTGTGCGAAAAGGTTCGGTTCTCACATAAATAATTTGTTGTGCATGGTACAAAAAATATTGTTTTATATATATGGTCGCTTGGCCAAAGAACATTGATATGCCATTTCAATTAAAGAAATATTTTTTTAGAATAAGAGTTCACTTTAGAATTAAGAACCTTAATTATAAGCTCAAAATCCAATAGAAGAAAAATAAATAATGGATATTGGGGCAGATAAATATTATTTTCAAATTTAGCTTAATTTTTGTTTTTTTTTTATTAAATTTATTCTTTTTACATTTCTCTCTCCCAATTGAAAACATAAATATCGATGCACAATTCTAGTATTTTTATATCAACAAAGCCAGACACATACACTGAAAAACACAAGAAAAACTAAAAACAAAAAATTAAACTTGCTTTTCGTTCTATCTTACGCGTTAATATGGATAATCTGGCTTCTTTTTTAACTTACGCGTTCATATTGAGTTGCCTAAGTCATCGGCCAGTACACCTTGGTGAATTTATACAATAGATAAATCCACCTTGCAGTACACTACTTTATACTTATACTATGGCCCGTATAAGCATACTCGCTCTCTTTTCTGTTCCTTTAATGCTGACAGTGTTAAATATGACCAACATTGCGACAAAATGGTCAATATTCATTCCCCTTCTTTTAAAATTACCCCAACAACACTATGAAACCACTCTCCCTCCCCACTGATTCTCGACATGTTGGCAAATCCGACTGTTGATTATTTATATGGAGTCACTATTGTGATATTTTTGTTGTACTTCTTTAAAAAATTGAGAGAACTGAGGAAGAGCTCAGGTCTTTGTGATTGCTTTATCTGCTTTTCACCTAACTTAGACGCCAAACTTAACAAATAAAAAAAAATATGAAAAATTTATTTCCTAACTATCAACAAGCCTTATAGACTAGTAGACTGGTTAATCACAAGAATAACTCTAGTTTACAGCAAAAAAAAAAATAGTAAGTTTCACTTACACTTTTTTAGAGTAATTTAAGTGCGCTGAACACGAAATACATACTGATTTTTTTCATTGTTGCCATTCACCTAGATAACGGTTTAGGTGAATGGCAACAATAGCAAGTCCGATATAATTTAGTGTGAATAGCAAGCCCGATCTAATTTAGTGCAATGCAATAAACAAAGGGTTATGGAAGCAGTTCAGAAACTCAAATTTTGATGTAAATTTGTTGGTTAATAAATATTGCTGGATTTTGGTTTGAGTGCCCTTTGCCAAGCATGATGGTGATTCTCCTTTTCAAACGTTAAGCGACAACTGATAAAATGTTTAACAAAGAGTAATGATTTTATTTGGTTTGTATTATATTGGAGATCAATGTAAAGGAATGATTCACGAATTTTTTGAAGCCAACCCATCAATAAAGTCATCAAAAGATACATTGCGAAGAATGTCCCTTTAGATACTCAAAATGAGCTGATTGTAACTGAGTTCACAGTTGAACATGATATAATGATACTAAAATAGTTATGTGAAACATTTACACTAGGTTCTGAATACCGAAACAGCTAGTCAAATCGAATGCATAATGGTTTTGTAAATGTAAAATATGGAGCAGCTCCGATAAATACAATTGTTAAGAACTAGTTCAGACAATCATATATATAAATACAATACATATGTGATACATTTTCCATTTCGCATTTAAAATAGTTTCGAAGCTTTACAAATTTCAACTGGAAGTGACACTAAACTCAAACAAAATTGTTTAAAATTTCGAACATTTGTCACATATATTGAATCGTCTAAACAGTGCTTAATTATGTAAATTAATTTACAAATTAAGCGGTTTTTCTTTTAGTAAATTTTGTATTTTCGATAAAGTTATTTCATTTTATAAATTTTGTTTTGCGAATTATATTACGAATTTTTTATGAGAAGCATTAT
Source organism: Leucophenga montana (assembly GCA_035044765.1). NCBI lineage: Eukaryota > Metazoa > Arthropoda > Insecta > Diptera > Drosophilidae > Leucophenga > Leucophenga montana. The sequence goes on along the minus strand of JAWNNQ010001349.1, from coordinate 599,670 downwards.
ATAAGTAGCAAAAATTTACACTGTGCGGCCAGCATACTGATGAGAACTCGTGGCTGGATTCGAAACATCTATATCTGCGTAAAAATAATGTTGCTAAATAATTTTTCCGTGCAACAAAAATTTGTTGTTTAGTTTCTCTCTTCACTAGAGAGAGAAAAACTATGTCAAAAATATTTCTCTATGCAATAAATTTCGATGACCCGGCTAGAAGTCATACCTAAGTTGATTTATATTTTTGATCCCATAATTTGAAGCTTTCACAATATGCAGTTTTACAGCGTTCAGGAGTAAACGTAGAAAATCGTTAGCAAAAGACAGAACAGCCAGAACATTGTTTAAGAGAGAAAACAAATAAACTATCTGTGAATTACATACATGGAATATAAAACTTAATGCGCCTATATTTCTAAGTTTAACTAAGTTTAAACCGAAAAATGCTTCACCAAAGTTTAACAAATTCAAAATACCATTTTATTCGTGTGTATAGTATGTAGGGTATAGAAATATAAAAATAATTCGTTCCCATAATGTTTATGCCATGCGACGTGGAAAATTGTTAAAAATAGATTTTACTTGCTTTAGCTTTATAAGTCCATTGCATAGTGCATATATATATAGTGTATATATTTTTTTTCTGATTTTCCACTGATTTTTCCTGTGTCTCTGCCTCAGTTTCAGTTGTCGTTTGTGCAATGAAACGTTATAATTCTGTTCTGTGTGCAATTTCTAACTGGAACGGAAAAATGTCGACACCGTCTCCGCCCAGCCCAACTCAGCTCAGCTCAGCTCGGTTCAGTTCAGTTCAACACCGCTTTGCAACGTTAGACACTGCGACTAGCTGACAGTCGAACTATGTAACTGCAGATACATGGACAGACACAACTGAGAGCGACAGTTATAAATAAGTTCACCAAAATAGAAAGTCAGTTGAGAAGTCTCAAAAAACTATAGACTAGAATAGAAAAACAAGTGCACAATTCTTAAGCCAGAAAAAATGGTTCTGTGCAGCAGCAGCAGCATCAGCATCAGCAGCTAAAGTGAGAGTAAATGCTGCTCTAGAAACAAAAAACAGAAAAGTAATTCAGTGCAGAATGGTATTAGGAGAAGGAAAAAAGTGCACCAGTCAACGTGAGATACAAGATACAAGTACAAGTGAAACGTGGAAGTTGAAACGTTAAACCAGGTCAGGGATTTACGGTGCGCATGAGGTCGTTATCGTTATCTCACCTTTTTTATTTGTCTCTATTTTTCATTATTGCAGAAACAAAGCATGTTTTTCTGTGTATTACCGGGTATGAAATAGATAAAGCATGAAAGAAAAGTGAAATTTGTAGTGATTCTTAAATTGCTCACAAAAACAAAAAACAACTGTCAACCGCAGATACATTTTGTACAAGCTCAAAGAGATACTTTTAATTAATGAAACTAAAACGAGTTTTTCTGCAAATCTGAATTCATATAAAGAAAGTGGACATACGTTTCTTGTATAACGAATTTTTTATGAATAAAATAACAGAAATTCACTTCTTTATCAAATTAAAGTGTGAGAGATTATTTTTATATGCGCATGCACACCTCAGCATATTTCAAATAAGTTAGTTTATTTTCTTCTGTATTCCTGGTTGCTTATTTTCCAAGTTTTACTTTCAATTCGCAGATTTTTTGCTACACATCTATCTAAAAAGGGTGTGTGTGCAACTCGCACACGGCAGAGTGAAACTTCAGAAAACTAGCCTACAAGAGCATGAGATAAATATAGAGCAGCAGGAGTATTAGGAACCGAACCGTAAGAAAATGCGTCGTATATGCCTAAAGTAATTTATGTCAATTAATTAACACATCTGTGTTAATTTGAGCAAATACGACGCCATTTCTTTCGGTTCGGTTCGATAATACGTTTCTGCCGACACTCACGACATTTTTCAGCATTAGTTTTCGGCATTATTGGAAAATATTTTATTAAATAACAAGAAAAAACGTTAACTTCGGTTGAACCGAAGCTCTAATACCATTCACACGAAACTTTAAATAGTATTTCAAAATATAAAACTGGGGTTTATATAGGAGCTACCCCAAAAACTGAGCTGTACATGCCCACTAGTAGATGTGTAAGATGCCGCCATATCGAATTTCAAGTTGATATTGACGTTTTCCATACAAATGCATAAAAGTGAACTGTGGGTTTATATGGGAATACCTCAAAAAGTGGGCGGGCCACGCCCGTCAGTCTATGTATGTTTAGCGGCTGACCATAAAAAGGCACCACATTGCATTTCAACCTAATATAGACTTTAATAAAAAAGTTTTTCTTACAAAAAGTCAAAAGTGGGCAGTAGGTTTGTATGGGAGCTACCCCAAATAGTGGGCGTGGCAGGTAAATCTTGATACTCTATTAAACTACAATAATAAGAAGTATTTGTGCAAAATTTCAACTGGATAGCATAAAAATTGGTCCCCAAAAAATGCGCAACAACATACAGACGGACAGACGGAAATGGCTAGATCGATTCGTCTCTTCGAGCTGATCAAGAATATATATACTTTATGGGATCTACGTTGGCTCCTTTAATGCGTTACAAACTTTCAGACAAACTGATAATACCATTTCACACTATGTTTGAATGGTATAAAAACACTTCAAAAAAAGATAAAAATGTTCACACTGTCAAAATCGAATTTTCAAATAAAAAATGTGAACATATAATCAACAGTTAAACAATTTTCTTATATGTACGTGTCTGCAAGATCATGACCACTTGTTATAAGTTATGACCACTTGCCTGTGCCCATATCGCACTTCCCATACTATGTACTCACCGCAGTTCTGCGCCATCTATCGTCCTACTCCAACCTACCACACGTTTCGATAAACCATGCCAAAGAACTTCGAGCAATTTGATTTTTATAGTATTTTCACAAACCTTTTCGAACTTATCGACAGAGTGTAGACACCATGCAAAAAATCTATCTCATTCTCTCGCAGGCTAAATCCTATTTAGGAATGTTTGTCTCTTTTTTGTTTCGCTTTTTTGTTTCATCGAATTTTCAAATGAAAACGATGCTAAAGAAGTTCACTTCAAAAACGAACATTTTTAAATAATTGTTTTCGTAAGTTGGCAGCACTGACTGTAATTACTGTACCAAACATCAGCTGGTTTGACAAGCCTCAACAGTCACAAATATTCTAAAAGTGGAACATGTGTTCGATAATCACCATTCCAGCTTAACAGAAATAACCATTTCTCAAGAATCAGTTCATTTGAGGTATGTGCATAATTTGGACATAAGAAACTTTCGTTCCAAAAATGCTGCATTTTTTGCTAAAACAGTACCGCGAACAAGTCACTTTAGATATGCTGCATCGCGTCAATTCTGATCATAACAGGTAATAAGACATGGGCCTATAAGTTTAACATAAGAAAATTCGTGGAATGAGTTGCAGGCTATACTGGAAATTGCCTATAAAAGAAGTTTCGATGACTGATAGAAATGTATTTGTCATCAAGTAGGACCTATTTTGAAAATGACAAACTAAATGATTAAACGAAAATGGTTTGTTTTATTTAACGATTCACGGTACTTAACACATGCATAAATGCACTCAAAAAACAGAGCCCTTAGAGCTTAGAGCAGTAGGCTGATAACTAATTACTCTGGTGTTCGTCCGAATTAATGTAACCGAGGAAAATTTTTGTTGAGAAACAACTGTAAGTACTTAATAGTTCAAAGTTGTTAATAAAAGTACTTTCTTCATGTGATGCCTGTGTCATTCAGCTCGACAAATGCTTTGCTCTTCATGAATCTTCATATTTTGGCATATGCGAGAATGCTGTCAACAAAACAAACTCTAACAATTTCAGATGTTCTATATTGAAGCATAAATTTTGTATCTCTATCCTTCGATCAAGTCAAAAACAAAGACGGAGTCAAAGTGTTTCAATTAGTAGATTCATTATTCTCGATTCGGGTTTCAAAATTCGAAAAAAAGTGAAGTGAATTCGTTGAAATTGTACGCTTTCAGATAGATATTGCGAATTGAATTCATTTAGTATTGGCAGTGTGAAATTTGCCAAGTGAGTTCAAATAGTGATGTACTTTTGAACTTGAAAAATGGGCAAAATTTTAACAAAAACACTTCCGACCAATTTTTCGAATTCGGGAACGGAAATTTCATATATATATATATATATATATATATATATATATATATATATATATATATATATATATATATATATATATATATATATATATATATATATATATATATATATATATATATATATATATATATATATATAATGTCCTCTTCAAAAGGATGTGTAACTTTGATATGGATACAAATAAAAGCTACGGGCGTTAGTCAAATACCTATATAAAAAGTCGGAGTCGGTGATGGGGTATACATCCCAGAAGTGGGAATCAATGCCTCTTCTAGACTACCTGATTACTGTAGCTTTTACCAATTGGAAATCGCTGTCATCATTTAGGCAATATTTTACCTAGAATGGTCTAGGGTAAGAGGAAAACAAGTCCACATACGTTCAGTTGGCCAAAAAGCTATAAAAGCGTTGGACTTCTGTCTAAATCAGTCAAGAACCATCACTGACTGCCGCAAATATCTTAATAAGATGGCTGACCAAAACAGTATCCACCTCGTTTTGGGTGCTAGGGCACAGTAATATTGAGTGTAACTGTATAGAAAATTAACTTCCAACGATAGGTACAATGACCCTTATTCGACTGGATAAGGATTCGATTGACATACCGCTGTCAATCTGTAAGCTGCTAATCAAACCAATACTATTAGGACCGTAACTTGTAGTAATTGGGTTCCATACGACCAATCGACCAAACTAAACGAAAATACCATGCGAATGAAAAAAGCAAAAAGAGCACTCTTTTAATTAACTTAATATGCAACATTATTTGTCTCGTCCGCCACTTATTCACTTTATGTTTGAAACTATGGCGTATTACGCCTATTTGTTGTCTTTTTTGTTCCTTCCGGTTCTTTTATTTTCTGTTGGCAAAATAGAGACATGTGCAACTGCATCATTCATACGGGCTAGAATACAAAATTCTACATACATGTTTTTGGTAGTTGACAAGTGTGGAGAGAGCGGAGAATCAGAGAGAATTCGGAGAATTCAAAAGAATATACTCAAACGCTTGTTTACATCAATTTGTTTACAATATAACTTGATATCTTTATAACCATTTGGTTTTTGATATAAGCGCATAGGGCTTGCTTTGGTTTGTTCGGTCAAACGAAAACACACGAAAACGATCTGTGATCATATAGTTTGGACTAACTAAACCTGAGAATTACGTAAGCTTCTACACGATCGGGTAAAATATTCTACCTACCGACGCATATTGCTGGTTCTCTATTCAAACATTTTTATTTTTAAAAATTTACATGCCTAATGCCTTGTTTATATTTGTATTTGAAAACTAATAACTAAAAAATAAGTATTTTATTTTCAACGAAATTAATTTTGTCAGTTCTCATTACAAATAGCCGCTTTTATAATTACGATCCTTCAAATTGCAATTACAGATAACTCAAATCGAAACTCAAACAGCAAACTTTATTTTACTGCATCTGTGTCATCATTAAACAAACAGCCGTAGAAACATGTCATCATTAATTAAATTACAAGCACTTCATCACTTCAAATTGAACTGCAATTCATTTGCCAACTGCGAACTAAATATGTCAGTGGAACACTTTTCACGTTTGCACAAGTCAAAATGCGCGCACAACATACAAAAGTGCTCGAGAAAGAGTCAGGCACACGGACGGACAGACGGACAGACGGACAGATATACGGAACGAGATGGTACGGGACAGGCAAACAGACAGGCGAAACAACTTCATTACCCAGATGCCTAGAATATGAGTGAGATACTTTTAAAATGAAGTAGGGGTCTAAAGAGTGAGCAAGTATGCAAGTGGCAAACCGCATGCTGCATTTTTAATTGTAGTTGTAGAACAGGAACGGTAGGGTGCATATACTCATAGAACGCCACTGGCACTGGCATTTCATGAGATTTAGATGCAGAGACAAGGCTCTTCCAGTTGGTTAGTTAGTAGATATATATATATTTTGTATCTGCAGAAGAGCTTTCACTGGCAGACTGACTACCTGTCCGTCTGTCTGTCTGTCTGCCTGTATGTCTAACTACCGACTGCAAATGCTTCAAACACTCGAGCACGCGAACAAACTGCCTGGCGCTCCTTGAACTCATTTCGGTGCGAAATTATTTTGCACAAGTTGATTTTGACAGGTTTTAATATCTCTGCCGCTGCTGCTGCTGCTGCCGCTGTCGCTACTGTTCCAGATGCATTGGCATCCTTGAACCCCACATAAGTGTATGAGAACTTTCTCGCTGGTGTTCTCAAACTGCATGAAGAGGTTTGTGAAGGAACTGTGTCAGCTGTTCTCAATACGATTGTCGATAATGCCGCAAGCGTGCAAATATTTTAGTAACGACTGTGTGCGTCAAAAACCCAAGAAGATATCCGGCATCTTCGAACATCTGCCAAGGTGAAACGCAACTGTGGCGTTATTTAGGTGAGTGTTTGTGGCAACAAACAGCATCATCATATTTGCTTCAAATAAATATATATATATATAGGAAATATATATATGCTAGCTTCTCGCTCCTATTGCATAGATACTTTAGAGAAATGCTGCAAATAATTGGCAATGTATTGCTTAACTTGTTTTTGCCAACTTGTTTCGATTTTGTGTCGAGTCACTCGAGCATTTAATACATTTCAAGTACAATAATTGTACAGAGTGAGTGCGAGAAGATCTTCGAGTCGGTTCACCATTTGCAATTCAAAATTCCAAAAATGTTGCTGGTGCGGATGTGCAACGCAAGTGTGTTGTGGTATTTTGCTCTATTGTATTAAAATTGCAGCAGTTGTTGTTGAAGAAGTAGCTGCAGTTTCCTGCGAACGCATCTAAATGGAGCATTTAGTTTAGACAGAAACAAGTACACAGATACAATACAGTCAGTCAGTCGGTCGCTGGTGTTTTGCGCTTAAGGTTTATGTGTAATTTAAATGCATTGTTGGCATACGATGGCGCATTGAGTGTGGAACGAATCCGAATGAATCCGACATACACAACTAATGCGCTTAAACGGAGCATTCAGTTGCTCTTGTTTGGTTGCAATTACTCAAATATTGTAAGATAGTCGAGGTGCACTGACAATGCTCGGCATAAGAATATAGATAGTTGCATATTCTGTTAGATACTTTGTATCTATTTGTTTGTCTATTCTTCCAATTGAAAACAAAGGAAAAGAAAGAAAGAAAGAAAGAAAGAAAGAAAGAAAGAAAGAAAGAAACAAAAAAGAGAGCAGCTATGCGGAATACGCTACATTATATTAGTGTACCATGTGTTAAACTTTAAAGAAGAGAATGGAAATATCAAATTGCTCTTATTTCTCGTGTGTTTACAGCTGCGGCAAAGTAAAACAACACATTTTCGTATTGTTGGGTGTGAACTTTTTGCAGATTATACTTTACTGTAAAAATCGTGTAAGCCGAGATTTGGCACCGAAAATATCAGATAGTGAAGTTTGTCTTGTTCTCACACTACTAATGCGAAAAATATCAACTATTATACGCATCATGGGCACATATCTGTTATAACTTTTCTACTCATTACGTTTTGCAAATTTTGTCGTATGTATTCATAGATATTCATATATGCGTACGGTTAAGAGAAACTAAATGTTGGATATGAATAATTTGTGGAGTTAGGAGTAAGAAAACTGAATAAAAATGTAGAAAATATATGAACAAAAATTTTCAACGTCATCCATATAGCCAGACATAGAGTCTAAAGCGACTCTTCCAGCTGATCAAGCATATATATAGTTTGTGCGTGATGGCTCCTTCAACGCGTTATAAACTTTCATATTGCCTTGTACAGGGTTCTCCATTATGCTGTTTTTTTTTTTAACTTAATGTTATTTTGCAAGTATGAATATCCCAAAAATTGCTAATGATTATAATTTGTATGTCAAATTCGAGGACTACTTCATGAAATAAAATAAGTATTATGGTTTTGTTTGAATTTGTGAAGTTTGAAAATGTGAAGACAGATTCTGAATCTACAGTGGTCGGAGCTCGAAGTATTACCAACTTCACGCTGCTGCTGTAGCAATCAAATGGCTAATGACAGCGCGCTCTTATTTTGTCAAGCGTCAGCCTGTTATGTTGTGGAAGCATACCGTTTTACGTCGCAGTTAAAAAAAGTTATCAAAATGGAATTCAAACGTAACAGTGTTATTGCTTCGTATTTGGCTGGAAAATGGCAATCAGCCATTGTTAATGAGCTACGTCATTAACGTGTGAACAAAATGTTTGTATATCGGACCATTACACGTTACTTGTAGCATCAAAAAACGTCATGGAGGTGGACAACCAAAAACAGAAACACCGGCAGAAATGGTAAGAAATGAGAATTCCAGAAATTAACATAATCCACGACATAGCGTAGTTCAATTGGCGAAAAAACTCAATGTGTCTGCTCGTAGCATAATGCACATATTAAAAAAATGAACTACCATTGAAGCCCATCAAAATACAAAAAGTGCAAGATTTAAAACACGCAGACTAGGCAGTTCGTCTTTCAACAGACTCGGCACCTTCGCATAAAGCCAAAGACACACAACGTTCTTAACTTCATTTCTTCACAACAACCATAATCCGCAGACTTAAGACCAGTGAATTTTTCCATACGGTCCATTCTGGAGGCCAAAGTATCAACTAAAAAATATGACTCGGTAAACAACTTAAATATTGCTCGTCGCCGAGTATGGGACAAAATACCATCATGCCACATTCGTGCAGCGTGTAAAGCCTTCCCGTACAAACTCAACCATTAGTAAGCTATTCTAGAGATATAAACAGGTCTGGTATTTCAGAGGTACCAATTTATTCGTGTTGCAGAAGCCAAAAAGATTTGCTTTCATTCATAGACATTTGAGTAAAAATGAGTATTAGCAAAATGTTTGCAGTTAACAATGAAACATTTACAATTTGATTTTAATGAAATTTGATAATTTAAAATTTATGAACGTCTCGAAGCATTTCCACCTCAAATAGTTACATTTCATGCACAATTTCAATTAATTCCTTAACAAGTACACATGGTATACGTATACGTAAGCAATATTTTATTGTATTGCATTGTATTGTTTGTAGAATGCCTTTGAATTTCTGTTTTTGACATGTAGAGCATGTAAAATTAAATGATTGGCTTTATGAGAATGTCAACCATTGTACGAGTATACACGTATATGGGGGAAAATTCAAGTCCTGCTGTGATGGCTTCACTGCATGTGCAACACAATCTTGTCTATTGAAAATGTTGCATGTCGAGTATTTAAGTTAAATGAACTTATGTTTTTTTTTGTGTTATTGTTGTTGTTGTTTGTTTCGTCCTTGGAGGAGGGAGCTATTGTGATGAGTTGTTGTTGTTGCACAATACAATATTTGCCAAAGAATAATCAAATTTGATTACATGCAAGGCATAAAGTATTTCGTTAAAAAATGAAAAACTGAGTCTAATTCAGGGTTCTTGAGCGAAGCAATTTTGAAATTTTTTTTGCTAACAGCAATAAAATTTAGCTTCCGCTTTTGTCTTATATAAAAACTAAAATATTTTTCAAAGGTTGCAAAATAAATTCTTAAAACTCCACACCAAATTTTAGTCAAACATATGTAAAACACCCGATCGTACGAAAAAACTTATCTAGTGATAATATGGATCAGGATAGTAACACTCTCTATAAATTTCTTAACCATCCGTCCATTTGTTTAAACAACTTACAGGCAAACATTAATTTTAACAAAACACGTTTCGACGGATTTAAAAACAATGACGTAACTAGTATTAAATGTCATTGGACCATCTTGTAACTATACTCATGTTAAAGCGTCATCATTTTCTTCTATGTATGTGTCATTTCGCTGAAGTGTAAACTTACTTAGCGCTCTAACCATGTCAACCTAAACTCGTGAGGTAGGTCCGACCATACATCAACATAAACGGCCAAGCCGCATAGTCATGGCAAAAAGCTAATACTGTGCATCTGATAGGATCAGTTTAGAGTCATCTACTATTAGCTACTCCAGCCTAACGAAACTATCACTGGGAAACGCCGATCATTGTAGCTCAAACGCTCAAAATATGCAAAAAAAATAAAAAAAAACATGACAAAGTGAGATTTCAGTACGACAAAGCTGGCTTTAATGGGATAACCTACACCACGTGCCATATTCACCTGACATTGCTCCTTTTGACTAACACTTGTTCCGGTCAATGACACATGGCCTGGTCAAGCAGCACTTCACTTCTTATGAAGAAGCCAAAAATTGAGTCGAATCTTGAATCACTTCAAAAGAAGCGGAAATATTTCAGCGTAGCATCCGTATGCTGCGTGAAAGATGGGGAAAGTTGTAGTACTGTATTTGAGTTTCAATAAAATATTTTGTAAAAATTTCTCTAAATAAAAATTACAAAACAAAAAAGAAAAAAAATTCAAAACTTATTTGTACACCCGATTTTTAAGAAAAGAAAATGTGCAGCAATCAGAGAAGAACTTTTGGAGATTTATGATTTTGAAAAAATCAAACCTTATTTTTTTTATATTTTTATTATAATTTTGTCACGGAGTTTGTAACGCATTAGAGAAAGCATCAGAGATTCTTTAGAGTATATATATTCTTGATCAGCTCGACTAGACAAGCAAATTAGCCATGTCCGTCTTTCTTTCTGTCTGTATCTCTGGTTCTCTGTCTGTCTGTCTGTCTGTCTGTCTGTCTGTCTGTCCCCTGCCTATGTGAATCAAACTAGTCTCTCTGTCGTTTTCCACGCCTACCTTTAGGAGTAGCCGCCCTACAAATCCACTGCCCACTTTTCTTTTTTTTTCATGAAAAACGTTTTAATTACAGGAAGGAAGCATCACATATATATTAAAGGGCTTCTCCTGCCCACAAAGGTAGTTTCCATAAAGACTAGTCAGTACAAGTCATCAATAGAAGTCTATCGTTTTACAGTGTCGTACGCATTTTTAGAGCCAAGGCTTCTAAAGAAGCTAACTATTTCATTTGTTAAACTCCATTGCAAGGAAGTGAGCTCATTGAAGTGAAAGAAAAAAGAATGGAGATTTTTCGTAAGTCAAGTGTTCAAAGAAATGACAAACAAGTGCAAACTCTTGGAGGTACTGAGATTGATAGTAGTTCACATTGTGTGTCGATGTGTGTTTCCACACGTCTTCAGTGGCTGTGATACACCATCAGCTCTCCCTTTGATCATGAAAAAATAAAGTGTTCTAATGTACTCCAGATTTAAACAAGCTTTTACAAGTATTCAAAAATTCGGTTTCGGTATATGGTGCTGTACCGATTCCAATTTATTTTGGTATTCGGTTTCGGTATGTTTCTTAGATTTTAGTTACAGTATGCCGGTACGGTTCCTGTAGCACTCAATATTAAAGTGCTTGAAAAAAGAAGAGAATAATTACTATTGCCAACGTAATTATTATTGGAAAAAAATGGTGACTTTTTATTTTTCCCGCAAAATATTTATCTATTCATCTATATCCCTCTCAGATATAATACTCTTCTGCCAGCAGTTTATCCAATTCTTGAAGCACTTTTGATATGCGCTCTTTGTGTATGGCTTTGAGCTATTCCAGCGATGCAATCTTTATCTGCTCAATCATGGCAGAACGCCATATTTCTATGGCTTTTTACAGTTTAAGGAACAAGAAACACCAGCAGTGTGCCAAGTCCGGTGAATATTGTGTTTGTAGAGGCATGATTACTGTGTTGTTTTTGGCCAAAAAAAAAACACGAACAAGCAACGATGTGTGAGCAGGTTAAAAGCCATGAATTATTTTGTCGCAAACTTTAGTGTTTTCTTCGAATTGCTACTCGCAAACGGCGCGTAACTTCAAGTTGGACGTACGACCTTCTGCCAAGAACTCACAATGCACCACGGTCTTGGCTCTTCTGACCACTTACATTGGGATAATTGGGATTTGGTTTTGACGTCAGAACCAAATACTCATGTTTCGTCACCAGTTATGAGCAAATCTGGATCGTCGTTAACGTCATTCAACAGCTCCTGAGCGATGCTTATGCGATAGTAGTTTTGGTCAAATTTCAGCAATTTCGGAACATCGCTGCGGCACATTTCATGCGCAAAACATCCGACAAAATTACATGGCATGAGCCAGCCGATATGTCGATATCCTCAGAAACTTCTCTAATAATGAATCGATGATGCTCCATAAGAGTTTTCTTCACTGCTTTAACATTTTCTTCAGTTGTTGATGTGCTGGGAGGAGGATAGTCATTAACATCATCTCGGCCTTCTGTGAAGAGCTTGCATCACTTATAAATAATTTTTTTTTTTTTTGTTTTTCGCTCAAAGTGAAATAATAAAAAAAAAACCAAAATCTAATGTACGTAGCCCACGAAATTGGAAACGTCACGTATTTTTCTATACATACACTAGCATCCAACGCGTCCTTTTAGAGGTAACCACCATAAAAACCCATCGCCCTGAAAAAAAAAACGCTCTACGCTTATTTGTGTAACTGGAACTGTGAGAGTAACTTTTGACAAATCGAATAGTTTTAGGAAATTTCTGGAATATTCTAACCATATATGTAAGTATAGTATCAGCTGTTTTTTGTTTTCTTTTCAGCATTATGCATAACTACACTAAAGACCTGTTGTCGCATACAACAGAAACTGAAACTGAAATTGAAAGGTTTTGAAACTGATTTTCAGTTTCTGTTGTACATTTATTCAGTTGCAGTTTCAGTGGGGGGGGGGGGTTGGTTGCTTGCGGCATAAACTGAACTGAAACTAACAAAACACAACAGCAACTCGAAAAACTCGTGTTGCTAATGCGAGTGTTTCAAATAGTGAATGGCAAAACAGCTGATTTTCTGTCATTCAGTAACAGAAAGAAGTCAAAAGTACTACTTTCAGTTGCTGATGTACTGAATTCAGTTTCAATTTCAGTTTCAGTTTCTGTCTTAAGTAAATAATTATCTTAAAAAAAAAAATTTATGTGAGAACCAAAACTATAACGGTACAAATATTTTAGTGCCGGTAAGGTTCTTTCAATTATTTTTTTTTTCGGTAAAAGGTTCCTGTTTTATAAAAAGTAAATATCGGTTCTGGTTCCTCTTTCGGTTCTCAATTTAATTAATTTCGGTTAACGGTTCCTGTACTCTGACTATTACAAAATTTACGCATTATTCTTCTCTTTGCTATTCTCGATGCACCACATTTTGCGAGTTCGTCGTCTTCAGCACCGAGCGAAATGACACAAATAGAAATTTCTTTCACGTCAACCGCGACGAGATTATCAGATTCGTTGTAATCCTCTTGTTCTTAGATTTCGTCATACGTTTGCTCGAGACCAATTTCCGCTTCTTCTTCTTTTTCATCGCTATCGTGCAGGGGAATTTGCGAATTATCACAGGGTACATTCCAACTCCTCCATATAACGGATCATTTTAATCGAGCCTATCTGCATCCACAGGTTCCACGACATCCCCTTTTGCACTTACAAGAAATAAGTTCTTACTAGTAGGTTTCCGGAGCTGGTGGCTCGAGTGAAGTGACAGGATTTAGCCCATTCTTGCTTGTTTCCATACCCATCGGTCTACATATTATTGAACTCCATACCACTGCAGAATTTTTCGGAACGAATGTTGTCGTGCTGCTGGTTCTGTCGATGACAGCGACAGCGATTTATTTTGTATATGCTGATTTTGTGAAGCTTGTACTTGTATATCCATAGTTGTTTAGCGACATTTTTTTTACGCCATTGTAACCGTACAGTGTAAGGAGGAAGCGTTCCGCAGCTTTTGACTTTGAACTATGGAACAGCATTTCGGTTTTTGAATACTTGAAAAAGCTGGTTTAAATCTGGAGTACATTAGAACACTTTATTTTTTCATGATCAAAGGGAGAGCTGATGGTGCATCACAGCCACTGTAGACGTGTGGAAACACACATCGACACACAATGTGAACTACTTTCAATCTCAGTACCTCCAAGAGTTTGCACTTGTTTGTAATTTCTTTGAATACTTGACTTACGAAAAATCTCCATTCTTTTTTCTTTCACTTCAAGCAGCTCACTTCCTTGCAATGGAGTTTAACAAATGAAATATTTAGCTTGGCTCTAAGAATGCGAATGACACTGTAAAACGATAGACTTCTATTGATGACTTGTACTGACTAGTCTTTATGGAAACTACCTTTCTGGGCAGGAGAAGCCCTTATATATATATGTGATGCTTTCTTCCTGTAATTAAAAGGTTTTTCATGCAAAACACTTTTTTTTTGATGCTTTTGAAGAGTATTGTAACTTCGGTTCTACTATAGTTAAAAATTGCTCTTGTTATTTGTCTAAATAAAAATGTATGCTACAGGAGATGACGAATTTTGTTTCGCTTTCATTCCGCCAAAATTTAACGATACCGAAGCCCTGGTTTAATAAGGCAATACAGTTCGTATGAGCAATATCAATGAATGAATTAGTTACATTTGAGTTCGTTCGTATCGCATGTGTGGTGGTTCGTATCCTTGTTGTTATTGTAATTATATGAAATTTTTAATTGCATAATTGTAATTTAATTTGTTCAGTTTACTTACTCATTTTGGCATATGTTGTTGTGCTACGATATATGATATACGATATATGGATATATGGATATATAACACACGTCTCGCTCGATTTCTTACTGTCGATTTCGCTGTCAAGCGCTAAATTACGTATACGTCTAGTAGTGCGCGGCGCACATTTGTTTGCCAATTGTTTGTGTAAATGGTAATTAATGCAAAATGAAACAACATCAAATCGAATCAAAACATGATATTAGCGCAAACAACTGAAGCGTCCTTCCATAGACAATCTATAGCATGACGGATTGCGTAGCATATCAGAGCAAGAATCGTTCTATATAAGTATATATATTGTCTATGTATGTACTATATAGAAGGGTGTCTGTTAACTTGTCGGATGCGTTAATTACTATCGAATTTCATGCAAGATAAACGCGTTAATTAAACACAAAAGCGAAACGGGTGTGCTTTTGGGTTTCGTAATGAGATACGCACCACAATACGTTGTTATTCTTGTAGTTAGTAATTGTTGTTGTTCGTTTGTTCGTTTGTTTGTTTATTTGTTAGTTTATGTTTGTGTGTGTAGTTATTTTGGCTGGTATTTATTTAACGCACACTTATGCAAACAAACACGCAGATACAAAATACATGCGAGATACATTTTCTGTGTTGTTTTGTACACATTTCATTTGCGCTGCCATTTATTTTTGCATTTGTTACATTTGCTGTTTGGTTTTTTATTGCGAATTACTCGCATATTTATACATGCACACTTGTATATAAATTAAAAAGTATCTGCGTTTGCATATAATTTTATTTGCATTTAATTCATTTGCACGAACATGTTTTATTAACTTTTTATTCTTGCATAATTTATTTATTTTTTTTTTGTTTTTTGTTTTTTGTTTTTTGTTTTTGCTTAATTCAAATGGAAATTCATTTTGTCGATGCTGTTCTGTTGTTCTTTTGTTCTTTTGTTGTTTTTTGGTTTTTTTTATAGTTCGGCTTTGTATCTATTATTAAATATTCAATATTTTTAATATATGTATATACTCTGCTATTGTAAAATGGCAGAAATTTGTTGTTTAATATTACAATAAAGCGATTAAATGGCGTTTTTTTCTATACACACACGCACGTACACAGACAGACAGTGGGTTGTCCTTTTATGTTTTTATTACAAGTAGAATTATTTTGCAATTTATACGTTTCTTTTTTATACTATTTATTGGTATTTACTTTTTTTCACATGGCCTCAAGTTAAACTTTATGGCATTAACAATGTTTTTGCATCAATTCAACTTATTTATTTAATATTTATATTATTCATTTGTTCTTGGTTGTGGTTCAATGGTTCCATAATATTCGTTTTCGTTACGGGGCAGTGCTTGTTAATATTTTACTTCTTCAAATTTGGTTGACTCTGGAAAGAGAAATACGATAAAAAATTTTTAAATTTATACATATAAGCTTGAAATACAAATTTCTATTTATTTAATACAAAAATCTTCGAAGACTTCATTTGTTGGCCTGCCAGACACCTTATTAAACCAAAATATTCTATATATTTCAATATAACTATCTATACGTGTCTCTAATGCAATTTGTTTTTTATATATCAGAAATTTCTAGAAAGTTTTTAATGGGTTTTTCAATAGGAACATAACAGTTCTGTATTTTAACGCACGCTTCAATTTTTTTCAGAATCTGTCAAAGTCAAAATATCAGTCAAGGTTTAAATTTCTATAGTTGTGATGTTCACGAACGAGCAACGTTTTCAAAATTATTACCGAAATATTGAGTCAGATATCGCAAGAGCGCTTACAACAATTTTCGTTCGAAATAATCCTACTATCACACAGCCTGTTCTATAAAGGATCAATTCGAGTTAACACAGTAATCATTGTTGGATGTTCCTGTCCCAGTGAGCTACTAAAGCGCCAGTCGAAGTTCCGCAAAAATATTACATCCGTAACTGCTTCAGTTCAAAATAGCCAAATCTATCGCCGTTCACAGGAATTGGAAATCACTAAAACAACATTGTGTCGAATTTTGCATAAAGATCTTGACCTACACTCTTACAAGACCAAATTAACTCAAGAACTCAAGTGCTTTGCTCAGTTGAAGTTACGAAACTTCTCCGATTGGATTCTGTATAAATTGTAAAGAAAACTACTGTATTTCATCGAAAAATCGTCTTCAGAAATGAAGCTAAAATTTTGCTTAATGCCTTTATCAGTAGCCAAAATATGCATTATTGGGCAGCAACAATCCCACATGTGCTTCAAGAGACTCCATTGCATCCACAAAATGTGACCGTGAGGTGTGAATTTCATGCCGGAAATGTGATTAGAGCTTTTTTCGTCGTTGAAAATGTTCGACATGTTACGTCATGTCATGTATGATCGCGTAGGTGGAGTTGTACTTTCACCGGATCTGGCGATTAGAGAATCCTTTAGACTGCCCGATCATTGTAGCGTTTATCAGGCGTAGATACTAGCTATTCAGGAAGCTACGCATATGCTAAGATAATTCCCACATACACAAGAGCATGTGTTTATCTTTTCGGACAGTCTGGCTGCCCTGAAAGCGCTGAACTGTTTCAGCGCCAATAGTAAAATCACAATGGAGTGCCGTAAATCTCTTAACGAGATTGCCGAGTACTATGTTATACATCTCATCTGGGTGCCTGGTCACCAAAACATAGAGGGAAATTGTGAAGCGGAAAAGCTGGCCAGAGAGGGTATCACTGCTGATATTCTTCCAGAAAAGGCCACAGTAGGTATACCCATGGCTACATGTAAACTACAGATATCAACAAAGATGATCGGTATAGCAACCTTGGCACGTACAGAATCTCTAAACTCACCTGGCCAAAACATAGGCTCAAAAGAACCATGACACTACTCCAGCACAAGAGAGATCAGATAGCTGTTATTGTGGGAGTCCTCACAGGCCACTGCATAATAGGGAGACATGCTAGGGTTAAACTCCTGAGACTTCTGCAGAAGCAGTGGAAATGCCGAGGAAGAGGAGACGGTCGAGCACTTGCTATGTCATTGTCCGGAACACATTAGGAAGAGACTGACGTTATTCGGGCGCCCCTTCCTGAATAACTTAACTGAGATCTCGGAAAAAGATATTAAACATATCTCGATGTTCTTGACACTGATAAAGTGGTTCTCAGAGTAGCTGTGGTAGAAATAGGAAATATATATGGTATCACAAGGGGCCTATGCTGGTTTAAGTGACAAAGTGGGGTTCAGCCATGTTGCCCATCCTAACCTAACCTAACCTAACATAACCTACGTCATATCAATGGAGTTCGCTATCGTGCCATGTTGGAAGACTATTTTGGCCAGAATTAAACGAACATACCATACAGCTGCTTAAATAATAGATCTATTGAATTGGAAGTTCGGTAGCCGTTGGTTTATGCCAACAATCCAACAATATTAGAGGAGCTCAGGAACAATATCGAATACGGCATGGCCAATGTTTCGGCCTATATGTGTGGAAGAGTAACGGAAAATTGGCTGCAAAGAATCGGTCGCGGAAAACGTGCTCCCGTTGGTCATATGAACGATATCGATACTTAAAAGTAACATGGGTAGTGGCTCCTGGCATAAAGTTTAGACCACTATATCAATTGTTATGTATTTATTGAAAATTGTTATGTCCTTATTGAAAACCCCTTTATTTATCAGTATGTAACCTAATTATAAGAACACCCAAAGATAAATTGAATTTTAATGCTGTTTTAAACTATTTATATTTACCGTATAATTAACATGTAAGGTTAAGAACAACATTTTTTTTAGATGGTTAAGCCAAGTTTCATCGAATTATATGTAATCCTTTTAAAATAGCACCTATTTAAAGTTATTCTTTATATCTCATGATCTAAACAAAATGTTTTTCTTATAACCACTGTGCAATACATGATCTTAAAAGCTAAAATTTTGAAAAAATATACAAAATGGTTATACTTATGTATTGTTGGCGGATCCTGGGGAGTTGAGAACTGAGGAACAATTCCCAACAGCATTTTTGTTTAAGCGCCATACCGAGATCGATGAAAATTTTTGATATCAAAACAACTTCATATAAAAAAACGTTGTCAAACAACAATCAAAAAATTTCGGCACGAACTGTTTTTCATCGAGTACTCGGATAACAAAAACGGTTGCTACCGAAAACACTTTATATACTCAGAAAACAGGTGACAAACCGTGTGACCTTTTGCATCTCCGTCAGAAAAACCCCAAGAAAAATCAAAATATGTGGACATTTCACCTAATAAATATCTGATTTTAGTATTTCATGTTGATTTGGGAACACTGTTCTTCGTTTGTTTGACATAACAGAAAGAATTAACAACTTCATCATCAAAAATTTTCATCGATTTCAGTATTGGGCTTTAGTATAAAAATTTTATTTTTTCGCTTCATTTTCATTAAATAGTAGTTGAGTTACACCTCACATTCATCTCCCCAAGACTGCGTTTTCGATCCGCTCCTGTATGTATGTGTATGTTGGCAATAAAAATATTAACAAAAGTATTTATTATTGTCTACTAGCGGTTCCCTACGGTGATACACGTCTGTTTTGTTTAAGTGCTGGTCAGACGGTCTCACATTTACATGTCAGATTGTTAGGTTAGTCGCGCTATCCCATGTGACGCATGTGACGCGACTTTTTGTACTCTTCACAAGTAGTGTTAATCTATACTAATTTTTTAAATGCGAAAGTAACTCTGTGTGTCTTTTCACGATTAAACCGATGAACCAGTTTTGATGTATTTTGCTGTAGAGATGGATGCGACCTTGGAGAAGAATATAGCCTACACAAAATATTAAGGGGAATGAAATAGCGGATGAAAGTTTTTCTGTGGAATCAATGATTCCTCAAGTTAAGATTAAGAAAAATTAATTATATCTGCTATTTGCTAATTGAAAATTAGAATGAGCAACAGAATATATTGCATAATCTTGGACACTCCATCATTTTTTAAATTGTAGATAATCAATGCTGTAACAAGTAAATAAACATGATCAATCAGTACTACATAGAAGATGATTAAGCCTAGAAAAATCAGTTTTGCCAAAAGAGTCAAACTTATAATACGATTCACAAACATGAAATGGTATTTTAAGTTTATCTGAAAGTTTGTAACTCATTAAAGGTGACATCGAAGACCCCATAAAGTTTGTATACAGGCCTGTTTCGGTTCTCAAAATATTATTGTTTTAGTTAAGAGAGAATTTAATAAACTATATAATAAAACAAAGTTTGATTCAATACATAAAACATTAGCTGAAATATTTCCGATTAAATAAAAATTTAAAATTTTTTTTTTGTGGTGTACGTAGACTTTTTCGAGCAAGTGTACAAAGATGCAAATGAGAAACCAATGAGCAATCAGTATCATTTTTTGATTGTCGCTATAGCTGCGAAGGCGTGTGGTGTGAGGAGTAATTGTATATGTATAATGGAACTTTGAAACTGAAAATAAGCTAAATGAGAGGGCAGGGTGCAGCCGCACAAAATCAGAGCGAGCAAAAGTATGCTCAACTTATTCAAGATTTTATTTATAAAATAAAGCCGTGGAGAACATTTCGCACATGATTTTCCAATGAGAGTCTATGGCGTTCTTCTCTTCCAATTTGCAAGCAAAAAAGAGTAAATATTTTCCAAATTTTTCAAAAACACGCACACATGACCATACGAGGTAATCACATGAGCGCTGCACTATTTGTAACTATATATCACCATCTCGCTCATACTTATGTCCGTTACACTTTACATTTCATTGTCACAATCAGGCTTATAATACGCAAACAGTTTTAGCGCAAGTTATGCCTAGTGCTATGATATTTTACAAATTGTTATACTTATTTTATCTTATCTTTTTTTAATATTTCTTTTGTTTATTTTGTGTTCGTTGTGTTGTTGGAAACTCCCATTTTTAAAACTTACAAAAAATTTTTATACACGTTTCGAAAAATATTACAATACTAAAATTTAGTGTTTTTTTTTTGTTACGATATGATCATGATCTAAGCTGCTAGTAATGCTGTTTTGAATGGTCAAGGTGAACTTACTTACGTAAGTGAATAACAAAGAATAACTGATATTGTGGTCGAGTCAAATCTGTTGTTTTATGGATCTTAACTATGGGATCAATAAAGGTTTCGCTGCAAAGAGTAATTTAAGATATAAAATCAGCAACATGATCCGGCAGAGCATAATAAAAACTGAATTACTTGCGATATTTATTAATCCCAATTATGAATTTTGGGGTAAATAAAGAAATACTTAATTTATAATTGAGTATAGAAAGAGCACGAATATTCTGACTCTCCTAAATCCGTCTCTCGCCACAATACCTGATAGTTGTGCCAACATTTATGCATAGAAGTTGTATCAAACTCGAGATTAAATTACAAGTTGCAGGTATTTTTTGATCAGAATATAAGTTACTTGAATCTTATAAATGTTTGGCCTGATTACAGAAGGTCTGTCGCAAAAGAAACAGGACTTTTTAAAAATAGCTTTTTCTGGTGGTAGGTACATGCATTGGAAAGGTACATCCTTCACTGACATCTTGTACAAATTTTCTTGACAAGCGAAGTTATCGCGCTAAAAGTTACCGTATCTTTTCGGCATCGGTCGAAAAATGAATCTCGAACAAAGATCAAATATTAAGTTCTGTTTTAAACTTGGCAAAACATTCACCGAAACGTTCCAAGTGCTGAAACATGTTTATGGTGACAATTGTCTGTCCCGTAGCAATGTTCCCGAGTGGTTTAAACGTTTTCAAGAAGGTTGTGAAGTCCTACCAATAGGTGGCGCAACCAGAAACAGATTTTTTTAAGAAGTCCTGTTTCTTTTGCGACATAGCTTGTATACTTTTGGTAAGAAAGAAAGAATATTTCTGCGTTTTTGACCAATCAAGGTAAAATAGGGGATGATTTCAATTTCTCATTCAGGTTTTTTTTTTATTATTTTTGGTGGTGTTTGAGTTGTTTGACAAATAATATAAAAGATTATTCATTGATTAATTTGTATCTATATTTAGTATTCAGATATGCCTTGCAAACATATATCTAATATAGCGCGTAGTTATAGCAGAGTTCGAGCTGTGAAAGTAGCCAGAAACCATGAATCTTAGGAGCAGGCTCAAACCCGGCAGATTTTAAATACCGACCCTCACGCAGCTAAAAGAGCTGCTGAGTTCATACAGCAGAATTGGGGCCGTTCGATTTTGGATGCCGAGCGTCATGCATGCTCGTTAAATGTCTGAAGAATCCCAAAGACGACGTGTTTCAAATGCTGTACGGCCGTCAGAAAGCGAAGCGTTTCACGATACCGCTTTTGATTAGGACCCATTTATTAATTATATTAACCATCGATTAGTTCTCATAGGGATAATGGATAAAAATGTCGACATTGTGAGACACTCAAGTGGAAAAAGAAACTCCGGTTATGTGTTGTTCTGGTGGAAAAGTTTCACTTCCAACACTTGGTGAGCAAGAGGAACTGCTGAAATCTTTCTTCTTCTAAATGATAGCAATGAATCGCGGCAAGTGTTAAACATTATAAGAAAATACAATTCTTGCTTCACCGTCATTTGATGTAGCTAAAAAGAGCAGGGTTTTCAGTTGCTTCCACAATTCACGGTCAAATTTATTTATATCTTTGTTTCGTACAAATAATGAAGCATCAGATTTATATCATGAAGTATGAAAACAACAAGGTTGAACGCATGTGTCAAAACAGTCAAGGAGTTGAGAAGGATACTGTTCTCTAAATTCAGAAAGTTGCATGAACATAACCGCCTCATAAACACTTTCAAAACAGCTTTAGAAAGAATGCCGGGAGAAGATATAAATTAGTGACGCACAATGACCGTACGCCAAATGGGAGACATGAAAACGATATAATGCATCTTTAATTTCTTTAAACTTTCATACTTGTTTCATTTAAACTTTAAAACTGTTAGCCACAAACCATGACTGCGACTTTGTTTATTATTAGTCTTAGTAACTTATTAGTATTATAATTTTGTCACGAACTATGCAACGCATTAAACGAGGCAGCGGATCCATCCCATGAAGTATATATATATTCTTCGGCCGCTTCACATACCTTTAGCAATGGATTTCTTTTAGTGAATACCTATTTGAAATTCAATTTGGTGACTTCTTATGTACGGAAGCTTCACTTAGTTATTAATGCGCGTTTCCTGTCTGCTTTTAGAGGTAGCCCCCATAAATACCAACCGCACAATTTGTAAAAATGGAAAGAAGCCGTCAAATTGTAACTAGAGCATTAAAAGACTTCAAAGTAATTTGTTAGTTGCTTGAGAAGATTATTGAAGCTTCGATTCTACGGAGTTAAAGTTATCTCTTATTAAAAGATACTAAACGAGGAAACTTTCCAACAATGAGACTGTTGCTTACTGCTTGTTATTTAGTTTCTTTAGACTTGTCAAAAGTACACATATTTTATTTAGCACTAAAAGTTAATTGCTAATTTTTATTTTCCAAAGTCAGCTATGACAGAATGTTCCACGTTTCAAATTCCGCTGACATTAAAAAAAAAAAAAAACCGACTTCTTCTTCAACTATTAATTTTGCCAAGGCGGTTTCAGTGAACATTGATTAATTAAACTCACTGAAAACCTTTCATTGAAGGCCAAACTAGGCTAGCAAAAGCCGTTGTGTCAGTTATTTATTTACTTTTAATGATATCACGTACGAAAACTAAATCCATTCCATTCTATAAATAATCCTTTTACAAATGAATTCATTCCATTTGAAAAATTAGCAACAATTTTCATCTACACGCATTCATCTAAAATAATTAAAAACCACATAAAAGGTTTTTCCCTTCATTTGCTTAAAACATTTTAAAACCAACTCACAAACATTTATAAAAAATTATCCGCATATATATCGTTGTAAGTATATATACATATATATGTATATAAAATAAAAAAACCTCTTGACGAAGTAAAAACCAAGTGACGAAAACATATTTGGAACTCACTAAAACACCTGTTATCATTTTTGTGATGAAAGTTTCTATTTTTTATTTGCATTGTTGGAATTAATTTAAAAATTTATTGTACGCGAGGGAATATCTGGATCAGCCAACGGTGGATCACAAACTTCAAGTACTTTCGTCTTCTAAGTTAACCAAATCAATTAAATTTGTTTGAGTCGTACTGTTTATCACGATAATACCACATCTTTTAAACGGATGGTCAATAAAATATTCGTCGGATGAGCAAAGTATCCATTACTTTTTATTACATTTTTTCTAATTTCTAGCAAATTTGGCGGTAAATATTGCATCGACCTAATAAACTTTGAAAACTGAAAATAGTGCACTTCCGCATACAAGAGAACTGTAGAACTTTACAATTTAACGCGGTTTGATGAAGGCTAATTCTTGTGAATAGAAAACAACAGAAACTGCATTAGTAGAAATGCTTCACGTCTGTAGAAAGAGCATTTTCGACTTCAGTTTTTAAAGGTGGAGGCATATTCTTCAACGAAATGAGTTGCAAATCGGTTCGACCATACTATAGAGATAAGTTTATTAAATGTTCTTCATATTTATATTCTACATATTTATTAAGTTGGTATCAAGTATATTTCAAAAAGTTATTAGTCGGTTATTGTACAAAAAAAAGGCATTCTGTGACATCTATTATAGTTGCTATGCGAGGAAGCACAAATTTGGATGAATTTTGTGGTTATTTATTTCTTTATTTATTTTTTTAAAAATGGTTGTCTGTAAAGTCGGCTTACGGACGATAATTTTACGTGATAAAGTCATAAGAAAGCATTGATGAAAACTGATTACAATAAACTAGGTTCAAACAAGCTGCTGCCTTCGTGCTTTGAATTGATTCTTCCCCTTGCCACTCCTTTCCCTGTGCCTATTACTATAAATGTATGCTGCGAGAGAAAAAGATAAACCCCGTTTCCACAAGTATATAGTTTGGCGTTGCCGGCATCAAACACAAAAAATTTAATTTTTAAATATTTCAATTAAATACAACTACAAATAAATATTACTCGTGCATATTTAATCGCTGTATCTCGCCACCCCCGCTTGCATTTACATTAGTGAGCTCCTACTCAAATACTCTCACGCTCTTAATGTTCGGCTCGTATACGTGTTTGTGTGTTTGTGAATGTCTATTAAATAAGCATATAAAATGTAACAACAACAACAACCAAAATCTACAAGAACAGAGTGGTAAAGCAATAACAAATAACAACAACAGCAGCCACAAGTACAACAATAACAAGATCGTATATGACGTATAGCCGCACGCGCTAGATAACACTAATACGCAAATAAACACACACATACACATAAATGTAGCTTTCACAAGCCAATGCTTCACACACAAGCCGCCTTCAGGCGGAACGTGAGGGGCATGGCTCTTTCGTATTTGGCGGCGTTCATCGATTTAATAGACGTTTATTAATAGTATATTTATGTCCACTCAGCGTATAACATCTGTAACAGCCATTAGTATAATCTATTACGATAAATAGCAAATAAGCTATGCGATGCTATATCTCCGCTCATAGGATTTTCACAGAAGAGTATTATCACTCAAAATATGAGCACGAAATTTTTTACTCAATTTTTTGCAAATCGCAAAAATATATTTTTCAAAATTTATTTTGTGTAATACTTTTTGAAACAACACGACACAATCTAAGAAGCCCCTTGAAAGGTATTTAAATGACATATTACATGTTTCAGCCATTTTGAAAAAAGTTATGAAACAAGAGTTTTTCAGTTTTTTCTGTACTAAAATACTGAATGAAAAAAATAATTGACCTTTTTAACGGATTCAAACAAACACACACACACAGAGCGATATGCCTTTTATACACAGTAGGCAAAGTTCTTAAGAAGCTCATATGCTTTCTGTTTAAACCAGCGCTACGGGATGCAGGTGATTTGTTGAACGAATAAGGCAATCGAACGCACCCGATGGAGCAGTGGGAATAAACAGTATTGCATTGTAGTAACCTTCTATGTCAATAATGCAGAAAAACACTGCCAACTTGTGTTGTATATTTGTCTAATAGAAATCTGCTCTTTGCAACCGATTCAGGTATTTAATACGGCGGTGTACCGCAAGGACCAGTCCTAGGCCCAATCCTTTGGAATGTCATGTATGACGGAATACTGAGATTGCTGCTCCCAGGAGATGTGAAGATGGTAGGGTGTAGACGGTGTAGCACTTGTTGTTGTGGCAAAACCAAAAACAAAAGAAGCCATTGAACTAGTACTACAGTAACTGTAGTTGGTCTACACCTAGCGGAGCACTAAACTGTGGCTGTACTCATCAGTAGCCGAAAAATGGTAGAATAAGCCAATATACAGGTCGGAAACTGTGTATTTACTACGCTAAAAACCATACTCTACTTCGTTATATGGCTAGACATACTGCTTTGCTGCAAAGTGCGTCAAAGGGTGGCCGAAGTTGGAAAATCCCTATCCCGAATATTGTTGAACACCAGAGGACCGAGCACTCAAAATAAGAAGCTATAGACGCGGCTTCGAATCCATTTATCGCAATCAGACTATGCAGTGCAGTCCGCACAATATCTGATGACTCTTCTTTGATAATAGCGGGAATAGTGATCATCGATGAGCTTACCAGGTAAGCACAGAAGGTAAACGAGGTACAGCGAAGCGGAAATATTCAATCAGGTACGGAAAGAAGAGTCGCTCGTTCACATGATAGATAGATCGAACAATGGCAGACTCGCTTGGACAACTCGAGGAAGGTGGGTGGCCACATCGCATTATCTCTAATATCTCCGAGTGTCTCGAAAAACGTCACGGTAATGTCAATTAATAACTGACGCAAATGTTAAGTAGCCAAGAATGTTTTTAAAGTAACTTAAACAGGTTCCACTAAGACAATTATGCTAACAGGACATGGTGCGGCAATGGCACGAAGGAAAGTGCTGAACATTTTATGTTCTACTGCCCAAGATATTCAACAGAGAGGCGACTGGTCGAACAAAAAGCGGGCTGTGTACTGAACGTAGGCAACATCTCTAGGGAAATAGTCAGAAAGAGGAGACCTGGAATGCAGCAAAGACAACTTCTCAGCAATAGCGATTGAGGAGCTCTGATCGCCCCTCGTCATTTTTTGAATAGTTCGTATCAAAAATAAATATAAAATAAATATGGGGTTATATGGCCCCACGAGCCCCACTACACCTTGGAGGTGGTTATTTCGGACTAATCGATTTTAAATGAATTTTCCGAATGTACCTTGCAAGACATTTTTATTGGTTTGTAACATGTCTCGATTGGAGTTCTTCGCATTATATAGTGCACGTGCTGCAGCCACACTGGGCTGGGCACTTGTCACTTGCATGGACTATCGTCCACAGTGCTACATATACAGAGATAGACGTTTATGCAGAGCTTTCAAACTCAAACGACGTTTTATTTAAATAAAGAAATGCAAATAAAGTTTTGCGCTACCCTAATCATGATTTATGCTCAGCACTTTACAATGGCAGCGATTCTCGTTTCATTTTGCCACAACTATGGCTTCGTCCTTTGCCCCTATACAACACCACCCCCCCCTCCCCCTCTGCATAAAAGCAAACAGTTTGCAAATACATTTTCGTACTTAATGCGAGTGGGGCCAGTTGTGCACAACTTGGCTCCTCTCGATGCTAGGCTCAAGGACATGCCTCAGCGCCAATGCTCGGGTTCTTACTTATTTTTATTTTACATATACGACTGTATATATATATATATATATATATATATATGTATTTTATTTTTTTTTACAATATTTCACTTTCGGTTGTTGGCAACACTGCACAAAACACTCGAGTACAGCAGAATGTTAGTTAAGAACGGAAGGGACGGCTACAGCATGGTACGGACGGCATCGCGCAATAGAACCTTGAACGGATTTCGAGCGGAGCGTTTTGCAATTTGTGTTCATTTTGGTCGCTCGCACTGAATGCGTGAAAATGAACACGGCAAATGGTTACGAAAAATATTTAAATTATCGCATTTAAGAGCCATGTAAAATATTGCCAAAGCGGTTTTGCCATTTTGGGACATTTCATGCGTCCACTAGGTCGCCCGGTCGGTGGGTTGGTCGGTCTGCTGTCGGTTCGAGTGTATTCTTAAATTATTAGGCATGCGTTTTGGGGTTAAGCTCTGAAAATAATAAATACCATGAGGCGTGCACCGAACCACATTAGCGTCGTTTTCAAAAGGACTCACTGGGCATAAAAAGTGCTGCAAATACTTTCGCAATTTAGTTAATGGCACTTAAAATTAAAGTATGCTACAGTTTTTTTGTTTTTAGTTACTGTGGGTAGTTGCCATGGCGCCATGCAATACACATACACATACAGATATACAATATTAAATACATATTTGTAAATGTATGCAATATATTGTAACTATTGCAGTCCTGTATCCTGTGAATATTGCTATCGTTGACTTATGACTTAAACATTATTTATGTGTGTCACATAAGCCACCAAAAATATGTATATTAAGCAGTGTGATACTTTATTTTTATTTAAATGATGCACAAGTTGAATAGACTTAAATTTCGATTAAAACTTTATCAATCTTGTGTTTAGAGTATTAGTTTCCAAGCTAAATTGCTTTAGTTGAAACTAAACAAATTTAAATTTACCTATTTTACTTCTGACTGAGCCAAGAGACGTATAATATACCATTAAGAAGTTCTTGAAACGTACATTCAGAAAATCATTGATATTAGTTGGGATCACCCCAGTACGAAATATGTGGGGTTGAACATGCACGCTCTCAAGGGGTACTGGTGCTCTTGAGCGACTTTTGAGCCCAATTTTCTTTAACTACTGCAGGAGATGTTATGTTTGTATGATTTCCTCACTTACAAACTTATCAACATAAGGTAGACACCACGTAAGAATAATTTAGCATAAAATTTTGTTCTGCATTGTTATCCATTTATTTTTTCTCGAGCAAATTGGCCATTTTAAAGTAATATTTAATTAAATGCAAATTAATTGTATTTATGTGATTGTAGTTTCCAAGCCAAAAATTTTAAATTTATTGCACGCCAAACTAAAGAGAGTTCCTGATAACTGTAGCTATGTGTCACTTTTATGGTGGTGCGTGAATGGCAACACACAACGCAAATAAAAGAATTGCAGTGAATGGCAATCAGCAAGTGACTGATTGTTTCATTAAATGCACACTAAATACGCGTTTGCTTAAGATTAGAGTAACTTCAGCATGCTATATATTCATTTTTAAAAACAAATGGTAACTGTGAAATGCAACCGGTATTGGATTTCGTCAGTGAATGGCAAATTCAACTAGCAATTAACTAGATGGTATAATAAAATGCTAATTTATTAATAATATGATATGATTAATTATTTTGATGTAGATTAATCAGTAAATTTACACCCTATCTACAACCATAGGCCTTATTATTTCGAAAATATATTTTAGAGGCGTATTTCGTCAAATCACCAGCTCAATTGCAAGCGATTTGCAATTGGACAGTAAATGATGTCTGTAGCATAGTGAATTGGAATTGAAACAAAATTTAAGCAAAAGCGATTCCTGTGGCACCCCCGATTAAGAAATATCTGCACTTTTTAAGTATAAAACAGCCAAGTATATTTTATTTAATATCGCTTTTTTTTATACCATTCACAAATAGTGTGTAAATGGTATTATCAGTTTGTCTGAAAGTTTGTAACGCATTAAAGGAGCCATAGTAGACCCCATAAAGTATATATATTCTTGATCAGCTCGGCGAGACGAATCGATCTAGCCATGTCCGCCCTTCTGTATGTCCGTCTGTATGTAGTTGGCCATTTTTTGGGGAGCAATTTTTATGCTATCCAGTTGAAATTTTGCACATATACTTCTTTTTATTGTAGTTTAATTGAGTATCAAGACTGACCTGCCACGCCCACTATTTGGGGTAGCTCCCATACAAACCTATGGTCCACTTTTGATTTTTTGTAATAATAACTTTTTTATTAAAGTCAATATTAGGTTGAAATGCGATATGGTGCCTTTTAAGAGACAGCCGCTAAATATACATAGACAATTGGGCGTGGCCCGCCCACTTTTTGAGGTAGCCCCCATACAAACCCAACGTGCAATTTTGTGTTTTTTATGAAAAAATCCTTCATTTAGATCAATATTAGCTTGAATTCTATATGACGGCATCTTTTTATTGTAGTTTAATTGAGTATCAAGATTGACCTGCCACGCCCACTATTTGGGGTAGCTCCCATACAAACCTATGGTCCACTTTTGATTTTTTGTAATAATAACTTTTTTATTAAAGTCAATATTAGGTTGAAATGCGATATGGTGCCTTTTAAGAGACAACCGCTAAATATACATAGACAATTGGGCGTGGCCCGCCCACTTTTTGAGGTAGCCCCCATACAAACCCAACGTGCAATTTTGTGTTTTTTATGAAAAAATCCTTCATTTAGATCAATATTAGCTTGAATTCTATATGACGGCATCTTACACATCTACTACATCGCTTCATACACATCTACTAGTGAGCATGTTCCGTCCCCTATTTAAACCGCTACTTTTATGTATTACAATACTATTTAAAGTTTCGTGTGAATGGTATTAGAGCTTCGGTTCAACCGAAGTTAACGTTTTATACTCAAGGGACAAGTGTATAATAAGTTTGTGCAAATGTACGTAACAGGCAGAAAGAAGTGTGGTAGATTCCATAAAGAATATATATTCTTGATCAGCATTGAAAACTGAGTCCATTTAGCCATGTTCGTCCATCAGTCTTTATGGCTGTATGAGACAAAAGATCTCAGGAACTATAAGAACTAGACACTTCAACCTTAAACATTTAGATTCTCCTTGACCATACTGGAAGCCACCCCCACAATGTACACCCCTGTCATAAAACAGCCATTTGACTGATATATTCACACTTTTTATAGCCGGAAAAAGTGTTTTTTTTTTTGAATTTTTGTTTTATTAATTAATACACAAATTTTTTTTTTTATTTAAAATTTTAAAGTCTGCATAGGTCTACATTGGAAAGGGTGCAGGATAATTATTGATTGTTAATTTTTAGTCTTGTGCACCTTCTTGGTGAAACTGTTACCAACCTTCACTACAAAGTAGGGTGTCCCAGCAAGAGCGCACGAATCAAATTTGTCGCCATTTTGTTTTTCTTTGTAAATGACAACTCTGAAATGTGGCATCTACAATTGTTCCGATTATTAAAAATGGAGCGCCCCAAAATTGAACAACGTATTATCATTGTGAAAATCAATGAAAAATCGCTGATGAACCCATTCAGGGTTCGTCAACAAACAAATTTTTGAAATTGGAGACCAATAAATCTGCACGTGATCCATGAGAAACAAATACATCCACAACAAGCAATTATATGGGGCTTACTTTTTTGAAAATAAAGCCAGACATGCAGTTACTGTGAATCGCATTCGTTACAGGAACACGATAACAGAGTTCTTGTAGCCTCAACTGGACGGTATGCATCTGGACGACTTATGGTTTCAGCAGAACGGCGCCACCTAGAATCGATTTATTGTTGGAAAGATTTCCAAAAGAATCATCTCTCGAAATTCCGATGTCAACTGGCCGTGCGATTTCATGCTTTGGAGTTTCGTGAAACCTCAGGCACATGTGAATAAACCACAAACAATTATTTAGCTCAAGGTCAAGATGCAATGTATCTTTGTCAAAATGTCATCGAAATGTACACGAAAAGAGCAAGAGTCTGTGTCCATAGCTGCTGCGGCAATTTGTTGGATATTTTATTCCATACACAATCGGCACAAGTCTACTTTACAATGCAATTAAATTATCACCACTCGCTCAAAAAATACATATTTCGTGCACACACATTCGAACACCCTATATTTAATAGAACTAATAATTAAGTAAATAGTCATTGCTTCTATAGATCAGAATTTCAAAATTTTTACATTGACTGCGAGTTTCCAATGTCCTGTTAAAACTTAACTGTCTCTTATTCTTTCGGTTTATACAAATTTCTTTCTGCATGTTGTGCAATAATTGACATTAAAATTTAGGCAGATTTATTAAAAATCGTGCCTAATGCCTCGTTTACATACACGCAACAATTACGCAACTTGCAACCACTCGTAGTTGCAGGCAACAAAACGCAACATTTCATAGTAAAATATGTCAGTTGCATTTGAATTTCGAGTAGAGGTTGCGTGCAACTATAAATGTTGCGAAACAATTTCTGAATACAACTCTGTGTTTGAGATTAAAAACACTAAAATTGTACCAAAAAGTGATTTACAACACTGAAATTTCGTCGATTATCAGCTGTTTGATTAAGTGGAGCGTAAAATAAACGACAAGTTACAGTAGAATGATTGAGAAGCTCTCTAACATTATGTATGGACTCCATATATGCTGGCATAACTCAAAGAATTCAAACAATATATTCGACAAATCAGCTGATCGAAGTTGCGTTTGACTTACAACTTCAATGTAAACACTTCTTCGCAACTACAAGTTGCAGTTGCTAGTTGCTTAAATGTGGCGTGTATGTAAACGAGATATTAACATTAAAAATAGTTAAAAGAATATATTTTTTCAAACTTTTTGTGTAATGCATAAAATTTAAGAAAACGTTATTCTGCCAGTTCATACAATTTTATGCTCTTAATAATCCGTTTGCAAAAAAACCGCCATCCGGCGCTCTTGATTTCGCAAAACATTTAGCAAAACATTAAAGTCAGATTTTTAAATTGATTTCATTTTCGTGACAGATTTTCAGCTCGTAATATAGCAGAGTAGTGACACTCGGAGGTGTCACAGAAATCTCTAGACAAAAAAGAGACTTTGAGTTTTTTTTTTGCCATTCACACAATTAGCTGTCAAGCATTTTTACCAACGTATGAGAAATCGAAGATAACTAACTGGTTATTTTAATGTACCTTAAACTAAAGTACCGGCTAGTTAACAGACCATTCTCAAAGATATTGAGAAAATACTGCTCAAATTAGATTTTATTTATGATTCTGTTCCAATGAAGTTTCACAATACTCTTAATTGAATTAAAGCTGATGCTAATTTGATACTTTTGTAAAGAAAAAACTAATGATAGCAAAAGACTCTGCTGTTGAGATTCTGTAGCTGAATCCGAAACAGTACAGTCGAGTTGCATGCTTTAAGTTGAGTTTCTTTTTTGTAAACTCTCAAAAGAAATACATAAAAAGCTCGTGCTTATGCATATTCTAGAAAACAGCAATAAGTCTGTTGTTCGGTCACACTAGTGCGGAACCAGTGAATTCACCGGCCGCCAGAGTCGGGATTCAGTCCTATCCACCGGCAACGTAGTTGACTGTCAAATTTAGCAAGGCGATGTCAATGCAAGTGTCTGAGCGGTGCAATATTTCCCAGACACGCACCGGTCTAAAAAGAGAGGCAGCGGACTAGTACACGGCCGAACTACAGAGGCTATAGTAAAATAGTTCATACAAACTTTTTAATTTACTAATACAAATACAGATTTGTTTCATTCAGTTTACGAGAACAAGAAAATGTCGTTGTTTATCGGAGGTACTACAGCAAACTATTTCACCTCAAACTCACCAAATTTTATTCCAATTTATTTTTGTGAATGAAATTTAGAGATTTTGAGACGAAAGCGTTTTCTGTGGCACACTTGTATGTCTCGTTGTTACAAAAACCAAATTTCTTACTTCATTAGGGCAGCATATTTGGTTTTGCTTAATAAACTAACATGAAATTCTTCAATTCAGATTGCTAATTATGTAATTACTCATACAACCACATACTTGGCACTCTACATGCATACATTTTTTTTTTAATGTTTCACTTAAAGCAATTACGACAAACATTTTCACAAATTTAACAAATTTTATGCTAAATAATTCATATCAAAGCATATTTTCTTGTGAAATATTTTTCCAACTGTCCTTTATATCCTTTATAAGCAGCGTGCAGCGAGCATTAAATTCCACAAACTCAGATAAAAGGTAACTTTCGCTTGCATAACACATACATATGTATCTGTAAACATACTCGCATATACTATAAGGATACATAAAGTATATATACATGTATATAGAACACGCACAGCTATACGAATAACTACTCCTACATGTACAGCAAGTTTATTTATGAATGTGTGTGTACTCGTATGTGTGTGTGTGTGATGTGCAAAAATACTAGTTCAAGGACTTAAGGAGCATGCCAACGGCAGCAAAAACAACAACAGCAACAACAACAACAGCAACAAAAAGCAGCGAACCAATAACAAATAGAAATTCAACCTTTAACCTAAAATGTCGGAACGACCTAGAAAACAGATAGCAACGCTTTTTATGCTTTTATTAAAAATGAAAAAAGAGAAAAAACAAAAAAAAAAGAAGAAGGAACATTACAGTGAATATTTGCAACACAAATACGGCCATTGCCAACTGAGATACACATGCTCATAGATACACTCAACTTGACTTGACTTGTGCTGAACTTGTGCCGCCACAGCCTAGTATCAAATATGACGTTTGTACATATATTTCAATTTGAACACAAAAAAAAAAAAGTATACTGCATGCGCATTCCAAGCGCCAGCTGATGTTGACGTTGACGTTGACGTCTATCAAAGTAAAGAAACGTGCAAAGCACCTTTATAATGTTGTAGATACATTTGTATCTGTATATCTGTATATCTGTGTGCTTGTGTTTGTTGCTTTGTTTGTTTGTTTGTTTGTTTGTTGTTGTTGCCATTAAGTATTAACAACACGTTAGCTAGCGTTGAGCACTGAACACTCAACAACCCAACAACCGACGAGCGCAAAGAAGCCCAAGTAGCTGGAGTGCTTGAAGTGAAAGTAAACCACACATCTGCGATTTATAGAAATATATTCAAGGACGAATGCCGCCAACGAACATTGCATTGCATTGTATGCAGGCTGCTTGATTATGTATCTCTGTGTGTGTGCGTTTTTGTGTTCGTTGCAACGTTCTATTTGTGTGTGTGTGTGTGTGTGTGTGTGTGTGTGTGTGTGTGTGTGTGTGTGTGTGTGTGTGTGTGTGTGTATCTATGTCAGTGACGTTGCAGCGTATCCTTGAACGTTCGTTGCTTGACACGACGTTATGCAACATTCATAATCTATGGATTTCGCATACCGCCCAACAAGCGTTCGGATACATAATGTGAACTTGTCAGCATTGAAATGCTTTACAATTCAAACGAATACAATTGAAAAACAAACACAGCAATTAATGACGTCAAATGCGTGAATTTCACACACCCAACTTCGCATAATATTATAACAAACAAGGATCTATGCACGAGAACGTGTAGAACGAGCGCTTGGACAGCGCGCTGTTTACAGTTGTAGCTGTGCTGTGGTGTGAGTAGATACAACAATACCCAATGGAAGATTTTTAGTAGCACTACACAAAATAATGCATGACACGTTGCTTACATTAGGTAGTTATTTCCAAACCACCTTACAAATGCAGTGCAAAAAGCAGTACTTTCCACACAGCTTTTAAATCAAACGACAACACATGAATATTAGGATTCCTCCTCTGCCAGCTGGCGTGCTATGAGATGTAATGGAGAATATGTAAATACGCTTACAGCATCCAAAGCATGCTACTCTAGAAGTGATTCTAGCATGCTTTCAATTTCTACTGGGTGTATGAACTTATTTGTGTGTTTCTTTGTTTGTATTTTGCTTTCACTTTTGCTTTCATTGATTTTTAAGCCTTAAGAATAAACACTTTCACCGCGTTTATTTATCTATTTTTTTTTTTTTTTTGTATTTCGAATTTCGAATTTTTTATTTCAAACATACTTTTTTCAGATAATTTTTCAACTGCTTTGCTTCAATTTTGTACACAATTCCGCTAAGAATTTTCCAACACAATTTTCACTTTTCACATTGTTTCAAAAGCGTTTTCTTCGCGCTTTACCTATTTCATATAGCATACAAATTTATACTTCAATAGCGCACGGTAAGCGTTTCCGCGCTTCTCAAACTTTTCGACCGTTGCGTTGCGTCGCCAAAACTAAACTGATTCTGTGCATTTTTGCTGCCTGTGAATTAAGTTCAGTTGTGAAGTACTTTGTATGAAAAAATACTGGTAACACTTTGCTAGTTCCTCAAGCGCAAGCGTCACGCTGGTTTTCCTACTTCTCTCTCTCTCTCTCTCTCTCTCTCTCTCTCTCTCTCACTCTCTTTCTTTTTCCTTCGCTGTAACACACGTGCTTAGTGTTCATAGTCTCATTTTGTTTTTTACAGTTATAATGGCAAATTGGTTCTCTCACTGGTATGTTTAGTTTGGCTCCCTATTTATATTTATTCTCTCTGTTTACGTTTTGCCAATGTTATTTTTAGCTATTTATTTCAGTTTTTGAACTGTATTTTTGTTCAAAATATGCAAACTAAGTGTGTAAAAATAATACTACACATAAGCCAGTAATCCTCTCTCTCTCTCTCTCTCTCTCTCTTGCTATTTTCTATGTTTAGCTTGAACCACATAGTCGTCTGTCACAGTCACTCAATTTAAGCAAAACTTTTTTGTGTTTATTTGGGCCTTTTCGCAACTGATAAACATATTTATGATTAATGACTTGCAATGTGTTAAACTGATTAGATGAGCGCTTTAATAAGCGCTGGAGGGATATGGATTTATGAAAACAGTTTAAGCAGAGCTCGATTATTCTTGCAAACTGAGCAACTTGCACAACCCTTCGACATCCAAAAAATTCATACAGTAAAATAAATTAAAAATACATATTATTATACCATTTCACACAAAGTGTGAAATGGTATTGTCAGCTTCTCTGAAAGTCAGTATGTAACGCATTAAATAGGGCATCGCTGATCCCATAAAGTATATATATTCTTGGTCAATCTAGCCATATCCGTCTGTAGGTCTGTACGTCTGTGCGTCTATCCGGATGTGGTTGCATACTTTTCGGGGACAAATTTTTTTTGTATCCTCTTAATAAATTGGCATTTACACTTATTTTCATTGCAGTAAAATAGAGTGTCAATATTGACTTGTTGCATGGAAAACTTTTTTATATATATAGTTAATATCAACATAATAATTGATATGCTAGCTTCTAATGGACTAATGCTTCACATATGCATCAATGTGTGTGATCCTCGTTTTATTTCTGGGGTAGCCCCAAACAAACCCACCGCCCACATTATATTTTTGTATGAAAAACTTGTTTATATAAGTCAATATTAGCTAGAAATTCGATGTGGTGGTGGCTGGACAGCCACTTCATGTACATATATAAATTGGCATGTGTCGCACACTTTTTGAGGTAGCACATATATAAACCCACCGCACAATTTTATGCATTTATATGATAAACTTATTCAGTTTAGTCAATATCAGCTTGAAATTTGATATTATGGCTTCTTATGGATGTCTGTTTCATACACTTATAGTAATGCGCGTATATCACCCACTTTTTGGCGTACTGAAATTTATGTTGTACAATACAATTTAGAATTTAATGTGATTAGTATTCAAGAGCCGGTTCAACCGAAATTATCGTTTTTTTTCTGTTTTAGTTAAGTTTATCTTGTTTTAGTTAAGTTTTCATTCTTAAGCGTATATGATGAGAGGAGAATATACTAACTAGTTCTGTGCCACATGCATTCTATTTGACTTGCGCCTGCAATTACCCCGTTTGCCTTTTTTTAATATATTTTCAGATTAAGTGAATCGATTCATGTAAGAATTTTGATTGAATTCATGTTTGAATCCCTGCCGTATTTCGTTCCACCTTACTTTCTAACGATACTCGTATCGTAACGGTTGCAAGCTTTGAATTTTTAAGCTACTCTTGTAGCACTGCGGTAGCTAGAGATTCTATACCGTGAGTTTAGTTTGATTTTCCCTAGACGAAGAACTTTTCTCTCTGACAGACAAACATACAGACGGACTGGTGGACGTACATGGCTATATCGATTCGTCTTGCCGTGCTGATCACGAACATATCCACTGCATTGGATGTCCGATTCTTCCTTCGCTATATTACATACATTTTCACAGCTCAACAAAACCAATAAAACCTGTACAAATATTTTTTGACGTATTAACTTCTATTAAATCGGTTGGTTTAGCGCAGAAACATGACTCATTTCTGACGTTCCGTTTACCGTTACGACACGACACTAAACGAACGAAAAGCAAAAGGCGGAACATGTAATCGTACACATAAGAATACATGTGACGATTGTGTCGTTCCGCCTGAACAAGCAAGCGATAGACAGACCAGCGTGCATTGGCTTGTTGGAAGCTATAGTTCTGTGTGTGTGTGTGTGTGTGCGTTTGCGCATTAGTGTTATCTAGCGCGCGGTGGGGTGCGGTATGCACTTGGTAGAATGTATGAATAATAACATTGTAAGTGTACAATAAAGTTTGCTTCAAATAAAATACATGTACAAAGTAAACAAAGCACACACATCATAGATAAGGGAAGACGACAATAACAGTTACATTTGAGTACCAAAAACAACAACAAAAGGATTTTAAAGTTGCTGGTGGTCAGTCGAAGAGAGAGAGAGAGAGAGAGAGAGAGAGAGAGAGAGAGAGAGAGAGAGAGAGAGAGAGAGAGAGAGAGAGAGAGAGAGCGTATATTTCACTCTTTGTTGTTGGTAACGAAACTCTTTTATATGAAAAGTTGTTTGTGTATTGATTGAATTATTGGAATTACATTAGAATTCAATTCACAAAAGTATGCAAATTTTCATCAATGTTTTCTTATGACAGTATCACGTAAAATTATCTTCC
Source organism: Leucophenga montana (assembly GCA_035044765.1). Lineage (NCBI taxonomy): Eukaryota > Metazoa > Arthropoda > Insecta > Diptera > Drosophilidae > Leucophenga > Leucophenga montana. Next base: position 561,096 of record JAWNNQ010001349.1, on the reverse strand, counting down.
GTAAACCGACTTTACAGACAACCATTTTTTATTTAAGTGACACTACAACCGTATGTCGATCAAGGCTCATGTAAGAAAGCGCACCATTCGGTATAGTTTTATGCGCGCCGGTGAAGTTTATACGAAGTTTCTTCAGCTCATCATAGACCGGGACATGCTGTCGTAAATTTGGACGTCCTCCCTGAGGCCGTCCACCAATTAAATTCTGGTTTTCGTCGTAAACCATTAGTGCTGAATATTCGGGTTCATCCGGATGAGGTGACCAGCCCAGTACAACCGCTGAAATTTAATACGCTGGACTATGACAACCTCTTCATATAGCTTGTGGTTCGTTTGTGTCGACGCCAAGTCTAACCGGACCAGGCAGTGGCGTAGGATGCACTTTATCAAGAGATTAAAAAGGCGCTCGATAGAGCATCATCCTACCTGAAACCTCTCTTGGTATCAAAGGGCTCAGAGTGGTTCTCTTTTTTCGGGCCCTTTGAGCGACAAATAGGTGGTGTGTTCTTGTGTTGTAGTTATATCAGACAACGGCGCACAGTGGGCCCGAGGCGCGAGCTAGTGCTGAATAATTCAAATTTTGTAATATCGATAACTAAGAGCCCAGGGATGATTGCAATGTGGTTTCTTTTTTCGTAATTATCGCAATGGAGCACAGCTGCAGCTTTTAAAGTGAACATATGGTTTGCTGCAGGGCTGCACTACGTTTTGCACTTTTTGCATGGTGTAAGCAATTTAAAGTAAAATCTAAAATTTTTCGATTTTTATCAAGTTTCTTTTTTTAATTTGGAGTTCAAGCAAGGTATGTATTGTGTAAAAAAAATATTTGCGTGGACTGTCTTATGTTGTAGTTCCTTGAAATTTGGTTGGAATTGAGCCACTGTGGTATTAAGCCCAAAATTAACTTTTACAACTTTTAGTGGAGTAAATTTTAATATAGATTGGTATTTATTGGTGCTAGTTCTTAGTGTTTGTGAAACTGTGCGTCTTTGTGATTCTAAATGTTCATTATGAAGCCTTGGAAATACCCATTTTACACGATATTGGTCATTTTAGGTACTATGTCGGTTTCAAAGCGAGCACTTTTTTCCGTATGGTGTAAGAAAAAGGGTAGTTACGAGAGAAATATGTCGCTCGAGAATTATGTTTTTGCGAATATTGATGTACCAAGGCAAACAGATGAAGAAATAAAAGCCATCAAGAAAATAATTAGAAATATCGCTGGACAACTTCTATTAAGATGGAAGAGGTCTGGAAATCGGGAGGATCATTTTGAAAAAAAATAAATAAAATAAGGAGTGGAGTATACACACCATTTATTTTCATTCAAAAACTAAGTTATACGGGCCGTTGATGGGGGCGTTGACTGGGAAATCGTTTGCAGATTGTAGTAGAGAAAGTCAAGTCCAAAAGGTCTCCGAAATATTTAAGGTTACTACGTGCGAAGAACTTATGGTACCGGCCAGCTGCAGCTTATACAAAGCCAAAGTTGTAAATATGTTGAGCTCTGACACTAATAGTGTCGACAAAATAAGTACGTCGCTGGAATATGAAAATCAGAAGCCCATACCATATTCGCCAGATGAAGCCCTTGCGCTATTCATTGAAGGGGGTTTCACGAAACATACGTATAACCTTATGCGAAGCGGAGCCAAAGCCAGGAACGCTGAAATTTATCCGAGTTATAATACTATAAGAGAAGCAGAGAAAAAAATGTTGGCAGCTGAGATTACTGGAGTCAGCGAATCATTAATATACCGGTTTTATTGGACGGGGCTGAAATAATAGCTCAGGTTCCATGTCGGAAGAGGCTCTTGAAGCTAATAAGCCAGCACCACACTAGAAAAAATTGTAGGAAAAATACAATGGAGGACATTTTTAACGCTCTACTTTCCTCATCTGATGCATTTATTACATCAATAGCCAAAAGGTTTCCAAAGCATTTAAGCAAAACTGTCATAATGGATGAAGAGGTGTGCAGTTTAGATAAAACTTCAATAGAATTAGAGTAGATTAACATTAAGTATTTTTTTAATAACAAAATAATGTATAAGGTGAAAATTGATTTTGTTGTTAATTTCATTAAATTACTTAGAAAAAATGAGAAGAAGGTATGAAAAAATAATGAATACTTTAAAACTACAGCATATAACAACCTTTATATCATTTTAAAATTAAGGGTTATATGGGAGGTATGAGAAATGAGTGGCCTATTTTGCTGAAATTTTAGCTAAAAAGCTTAAGTTCCAAATTTCAATAAAATATCTTTGCATTTGAGTGACTTATTAATTAAACAGCGCTAGCTCGCTCCTCGGGCCCACTGTGCGGCGTCTCCATTCTTCAATATATGGCTAAGAACACAGAGACTCCACTTGTTATTCGTTTATGCATGCATTCATCGGACATGAATAACGGTCTTGAATAACTCCGCTGGCAGCTCAGTGGAGCCTGCCGCTTTGTTATTCTTCAGCTTTTTAATTACAATGTACTAAGTCAACCTCCCTATAATCCGGTAGCTCAACAAGAAAGCAATTACATATTGGTGGTTCTGGAAATTCTTGTCTATCGGCGGGGTTGTTCTTTCTATCGCCTTCTAATAAGTTAGAGGAGCGAGCTTTCCATAGTCGCAATGATTGCTGTGCATCTGTACCCAGTCTTCCATTATCGTCCTTGCATAATGAAACTCCATGCTTAAAACCTTCGGTCAGATATACGTATTTTTTTTTATTACATGCCTGTTACATACACGCATTGATGCATATATATGAATACATTTAAAAAAAATCGAAAACAGATGACGTGTATAACAGATGCAACAGCTACGATATTTTTCGTGTTAGTATGACATATGCGTGAGCGAGACAAATAACAACAATTCCAAAATCTGATATTTCGGATGTACTCGTAGTACATCGAAGCATGAACCCTGAAAACATAGGATACAGCATGCTTGAAACTCTTCGAGATAAGGATTCTTCTTACGATTTTTCTTCCTGTAAGAGTTGGCGACGAGTTTAAGAGCCGCATGAACCATTTGCTGTGTAAGCTATCTGCTGAGGTTCTAGTGCAGCGCATAAAATACCAGAGGCTGTACTGATTTGGTTATCCCATCCGAAAGTACCCAGAAGCTCCAACACGGAAGATTTGATACTGAAACTAACACTAATTGGAGAACAACTTTAAAGAGGACGTTCGAGCTAACGCTGGAAGAACCCGGTCTGGAATAACAAAGCTTCGTATTTCCAACGATAGGGACTGACGCGCACATGAATATAGCGGCCGACGCGTTTGTCTACGTGCGGTCATGACCTTTATACGGTCTATTATAGCACCGCATAAGTAAGTAAGTAACTAACTTAGCATACCTCTGCCCACAGAATTTTCACAGAAAAGTATAATATAGGTATCAAAATTTGTACCATTTCATAAGGTTTTAGCGCTTGAAATTTGAGCACGATATTTATGCCATTCACACATACACACGTGTGAAATGGTATTATCAGTTTGTCTGAAAGTTTGTAACGCATTAAAGGAGGCATCGCAGACCCCATAAAGTATATATATTCTTGATCAGCTCGACGAGATGAGTCGATCTAGCCATGTCCGTCTGCCCGTAGGTCCGTCTGTCCGCATGTCCGTCTGTCTGTCCGTACGTCTGTCCGTATGTCTGTCCGTATGTATGTCCGTATGTCTGTCCGTATGTCTGTCCGTATGTCTGTCTGTATGTTGTTGAGCATTTTTTGGGCACCAATTTTTACGCTATCCAGTTGAAAATTTACACACACACTTCTAATTATTGCAGTTTAATAGAGTATCATGATTGACCCGCCACACCCACTATTTGAAGTAGCCCCCATACAAACTTTTTGTATGAAAAACTTTTTTATTGTAGTCAATATCAACTTAATAATTGATATGGTAGCTTCTAGTAGACGGACACTTCACATATACATTAATGGGTTACGCCCAATAGTCTATGTATGTTAAGCTGATGTGCATAAAAAGTCACCACATCGTATTTCAACCAAATATTGAAATATTTCAACCAAAATATTTCCGTTCATTAGAATCTACCATACCATTTATTAAGTTGATATTGGCTACAATAAAATAGTTTTTCATACAAAAAGTCAAAAGTGTGCGGTGGGTTTGTATAGGGTATACTGCAAAAGAGGGTGTGGTGGATCAACTTGATACTCCATTAAACTGCAATAATTAGTGTGTGTGCAAAACTATATAGCATAATAATTGGTTCCCAAAAAATGCGCAATAACATACAGACGGACATCGCTAGATCGACTCGTCTCGTCGAGCTGCCCAAGAATGTATATACTTTAAGCGATCTACGATGCCTCGTTTAATGCGTATTCTATCGTAAAACATACCACTGCAGAATTTTTTGTCTCCTATCACTTTATGGATTTGAGTTTTTGTGGAGTGTTTGCGATGAAATCCAAATTGGTGAGCTGGATTGCAACGCTTGGATACTAGGATTGTCTCAATCCGAACAAATAAAATTTTTTCAAACCCTTTAGATAGCAGAGGTAGGAAGCTAATTAGTTTGTATGATGATGGGTTCGATGCTTCTTTACCTAGTTTGTAAATAGGTATTATTTTGGATACTTTACAGACTATTGGAAAATATTACATTTTAATCACAGAGTTATAGACTAAACATATATACTATGTTGCCTTTTCTGGAAGTTGTTTTATTATGCTTCCTGTTAGCATATGATACCCCGACTACTTTGTTTTTGTTCATTTTATCACTCTTTATTCCACTAAAATTCGTTTCCTTAATTTTATATATCTGAGAATGGCAATTATTCCGCTGATGGTGTTCATAGTGATCACCTAAAATAGTGGCTTTTTCAAAATTGGTTCTTGCCTAGGATACATTTTCTTTTTTTAGACTATTTTGGTGAACTGTTTTGTTTGTTAGGTTACTTCTTGTTTGGTTCGGAAGTTGCAGTTTATTTTTTAAGATAATTTGTAATTTTATACATATTGTGATCCTTTAGGGCAAAATTTGTCCCAAATTGGCGCGCGGTGGTCATATGAACGAGATCCATTTTCATACTTAAATATAAATAAATTTTAGCACAACACATCAATTATTCTGTATTTTATATAAATACAAAAATGTTATGTTTATATTGCGTATATACTATATACCTTTTTTTCTTAAAAACATAAAGTCTACAATTCGATTGAAATACATTTTCAACACATCATCATCATCATCATCATCATCATCATCACCGATTCGACATCAATATCAGTAGAATTTCAACACAAATTGAAATGTGCCAAAACAATTTATTTTCTGTACTTATAACAAGAATAAAAATTTCTATAAATATTTTGGAACAATTGCCCACTTATCTTTAAAAGTTTATTGCCTGAAGCAATTATTGTTTGCGGTTTGAAAAATGTGCAAAAGCAAAATAAAACGGAGTAGTTGTGTACGAAGTTTGTTTAAAATATAATCGCGAACTTCATTTATATTTCGATGTCATGTCTTCAGTTTAGATTGAACAAACCACGTGCAAATATTAAGAAGTATTTTCAGTATTTGTAGTTGCGGATAGTTCTTCCTGTGTGGTTGTATGTATTTGTGAGTGCCCTTTCCTTTAAAAAGAAAAATAAAATGCTGCAAGCTTATATCCTTTTATTGGGTCAAAAGAATTTCACGCTGATTGCTTCGGTTCGACAGTCATCTTAGTTTTCGCCTTATCTTTCTACTTACTACTCACTCATTATTTCATTCTTTTGCTTCGTCTCATTGTCGTCGAAGTAAGAGTCAACCAGTAAAGGAGCAGAAATGCTAGCCGGGCGTGTAACAAACATTTTTACCATCATTTTTTCAATTTGTCCGTAAAAATTGCTAAAAGTCCTTTGGATTGTGGAATTCAATAATGAAATAGCTATTAGACGCAAACAATTTGAGAATTTTGTCCGATTTCGTTTATTGGGTATGGCATATTGCGAACTGGCCACTGGCGAAACTTTTGAAATATTTAATATAGCTAATTGAATTGATTTTATAATTGATGCGAGAGAAATGCGTTTAGTTAAATTAACTTTTTCAATCATCTCACACTCATCGCAACTACAGAGGACAGTGATATTTGCTTTAGTTAGATTTTGTCTGCTGCTGAGATTAAACATGCAATTGTTCGATAAAAAGAATGACTTATCGACTGGATTCTGCATTATAAACTTTATTATTTGGCATGTTATCTCGCTGTTAACGTGACGCAATAGGATTTTGGTTATTCAAAGCAATTCGAACGAACAACGTATCCAAGTAATCGAACTTAGGATCTTAAATACCAAGACGATGGTAAAAACGCTAAGATCGATAGATAAATAAATAAATTGAAACCAAAACAAGAAAAAACATAAACTTCGGTTGAACCGAAGCTCTAATACCATTCACAAGAAATTTTAAATCGTTTTAAATTTTAAAACATAAATGTGAGGGCTTTAAAAAGGGTCTGCCACAAAAAGTGGGTGGAACACGCCCATTAGTAGATGGTTTATGAAGCGACCATCTATAAGATGATGTCATATCGAATTTCAAGTATACAAATGCATATAAGTGAGCTGTGGATTTGTATGGGACTACCTCAAAAGTCGCGCTGATCAAGAAATACTTTATGGGCTCTACGATGCCTACTTTAATGCGTAACAAACTTTCAGACAAACTGATAATACCATTTCACACTATGTGGGCACTCTTCCATGCAGCAATTCAAAGCGCGAGTTTCACAAGGTAGAGTTATGAGACCTCTATTGTATACCCTATACATAGCTGATCTACCATATTCAAGAGTCTAGTTGGCCATGCTTGCCACCTTTCCAGATGACACAATCGTTTTGTACGGCAAAAGCAATCTAGCAACTGGAAATAAAAGGTTACAAAAAGTTATAGACGAAACAACAAATTGCTTTAACAAATGCCAAATTAAAATAAACAATCAGCAAAATATCTAGATTATATATACTAAAACAAGGTATACTTCACAGCACCTCAAAATAAATAACGAAACAATATCCACTAAATCTGTAGCAAACTATATGAGAAGTATCACAAAATACAAAATCATGGCCAAAGAAAACTAAAATTTAAACAGATTTATCGGTTTCAGAAAAAAAAAACTCGATGGACAACAAGCGCTTGATCTACAGATCTAATCTAATAAGTATATCTTGAGCAAATTTAAGCTAAGTAGAAAAATTTATTTATTAACCTTTCAAGCAGATTGATAGTCTTCAATTGGATAAAGTTAAAAAATTAAAAAAAAAACAGTCTCCATCACTCTTCCACATAAATCGGAAAGAACTTTGGAAATTTCGCGTTCGATATTGTTCCTGAGCTCCTCTAATATTGTTGGCAACGGCATTAAATTCTATAAGCGGTGGCCATTCTATCGGACTATTTTTCGAGATTGTACGGTTACCGTAATCCCCCTTCAATAGATCAATTGTTTGACCAGCTGTGTGTCATGTGACACCATCTTGTCGGAACCACATATCATAGATGTGAAGTCCATCCAATTTTTGCCAAAAATAGTCTTCCAAAATTGACAGTAACATGGCAATAATTTTCATCGACGAAAAAATATGGTCCAATCACACTTCCGAAATGAAATCTACACCACGCAATCAATTTTTATGGATGTAATATGAAGTCTCTTGCCTTATCCAATAACTTATTGACAAATCCATTTAGCGAAAAATGAGCTTCATCCCTGAAGATGATTATTATATGAAATTCAACATTTTCTTCAAACTTTTGCAGATCCCAAAATGAAGAAGCTTCGGCGGAGGCTTCTGAAGTTATTTTGATCTTGTACAAGGGTGTATGTCAAGATCCTTATGGAATATTCGCCATAATGTGGTTTTAGAGATTACCAATTCCTGTGAACTTCATGGAATCGAAATATTTGAGTCAATTTCAACTGAAACACTTACGGATGTGATATTTTCGGTGCGTTGGCTCACTGGTACAGGATTATTCAATAGTGAATATGTTGACTCGAATTTATTCACTATAGCACTCACAGCCTGTATGGAGCGATTATTTCGATTCTTTAACATCGACCACCGACAAAGTATTTTGGTAGTAATATTTAATAACATCCAAAAGTTCTCCTTCGTGTACTTCACCATGATAAATGCGTAAACCTTAACTGATATTTTGACGTTGATAGGTCCTGAATAAACTTGAAATGTGCGCTAGTATTAAAATACAAAATTGTTACGTCCCTATTGAAAAACCCTTTACAATTCAGTATAATACTTCAAGAAAATACTTATTTTATAAAATATTTCTGCTTTAATAAAATATTTTCTGCTTTATTGGCAACTGAAAATTCAATTTTCTTTGTCGATGATGACCCAAATTCTTACCGGAATTGCTTTTCATTTGTAAGCTTATTAATAGCAGTAAAAGTATTCATAATACGACAGTGCTCAGTCGCAATGAATCGAAAATATTTTAATCTAATTAAAAACTTGGCCAACTTCGAAAAGTTTTAATACTCAAAAAATTCTTTTGAATCGATTGAGCAAATACCACCACGCAACTTGGAGTGGGTAGTCGATTTATATTCGCAACCATAATGCACCCATTTCCAATGATTTCGCATAACCCTTATCAGTTGAGGAACAAACTTTGTGCACTGAATCGGTGGTAGTTGGCAGAACAGGAAACGCTGCCAAATAGAAAGTGTCATAAAAAGAAAGTGTCGCTGCTGTTTCCTTTGATTATGATTTCTCTGTATTCCACATTTTCGAGTTGTGTGAATAGTATATTAGGTTCGGTAACAGTTTTGCAACATCCGAAAGGGCTCATCAGCGAAATAAATAATTTACGAGGGCGATTTGAAAAGTCAATGGGTTTTTTAGTTTTCCGCGTAGTAAGTCTAAATGCAACAGTGCTCCATATATTAGTTTGTGTTTGACAGCCCTTGAGCGAAGTTATGAAAGACAGACAGACGAACAGAAAACAGATGGTTGCCGCACTGATCAGAAAAAAAAAACACTCTTTTATCTACTGTTTCATTCACTGGATTCTCGTAGTAATAAACTAGAGAAAATATATTTGTTTTGTACCCTACACAAAAATATTTATATTGGGTTTGTTGAAATGGAAAAATGTATGTAAGCTCGCGAAGAAAAGTTCGGTTTGTAGCTGAATCCAAAACAGTATTGCCCAAGTATCCTGCCATAAAGCCTTTGTTAATCAAAAACACAAGTGAAGAAGACATAAATAAAAAAGTGGAGATGTCACAGGACACACGGACGCAGCGTAGTTACGAGGCGTGTACAAAAAGTAAGGTGACTTTTTAAATTTCGCGGGCTACGTACATTCGATTATCAATTTTTTTGTTTTGTTGTGTTGGTACACTCGTCACGAACATATGTTTACAGTTTTAGCTATGTAGCATGTTTAGTTTGTTTGTGAGAGGCATAACGGTTAGAAGTGTTTTGCGTGCTCGGCGATTTTCTGCTATATCGAGCTCAGGAGCTATTGAATGACGTCAACAAAGATCCAGAATTGCTCAAATGGGTCATAACTGGTGTCGAAACATGGGTATATGGTTATGACGTCGAAACCAAAGCCCAATCGTCCCAAATGGAAGAGCCCAGGTGAGCCAAGACCGAAAAAAGCACGCCAAGTTCGATCAAATGTCAAAGTTTTGCTCCCTGTTTTCCTCGATTACCGTGGCGTAGTGTTTCGAGGATTGGATTGGTATATATATTTGTTTAAAATGCTGTAAACTAAAAGCTTTCATTTAAAAATTAATAGCATTTATAGTTCATATATAATTTTTACATTTTCTTTCACTAATTTTTTACTGATCTGTTATCAAAAATAGCGATTTTTAGCGATTTTTTAATCTATACCACTCCAGCGGTCGTAATGGGCTGATCACCTCAATCGGATTAACCCCGAAGCTCCAATATTGGCATATATATTTACATATAAGTACCAGTTTTTCGCATCTAAAACTTTAATACGAGGTATAGGAGTTTTTTAGTGTAGCTCCCATACAAATGTGAACATAAAAATTTACATGGTGGCTTTTTAAGGTAAGCGCTTCACATATATATCAATTGGTGGGATCCCCATTACAAACTTTTTGGATTTAGTAATAAAAACTTTTTTTAGTACAGGAAATATTAACTTCGAAATTTCATATGGTGACTTGTTATGAACGGACGCCACCACCGACGTACAAACTTACCAGTCAAGTTTAGGTTCTTCGATTAAACAAATGTGTTTTTCTTTATTAGCTGCTAAGTAAACGATTTGAATCTTCTTAATACTATTCACAATAATAGGGGACGGAGCGATCCGAGAAATGAAAAGAAACCACAGGAAAACTGAATGGAGGAAGTATGCATCATAATTTGCGGTTGCCATAGGTAAGCAAGGAGGTAGAATACCTAGACACTACCTGGAGCTAGAACAGGCAGTAAACGACTTGAATGTAGGAATCATTCAGTCATTTAAAAGCTCATACCCTATGGCCCAAGATAGGCGTGAACGGGACGCCCGATGGTGGAACGACAGCCTACAAAGACTTAGGGCAAATGTTTGAAGGCTGTACAATGTAGCCAGTAGGACGAACCTATGGGAGATGTTTACCACAGAGCTCACAAGCTATAATAAAGAAATAAGGAGAGCCAAGCGCAGAAACTATTGAGCTTTCTGTGAAGGAATCGTCAATACTGCGTCTGAAGCCCGAATATTTCGAGCAATGGCTAAAACACAGGCTGACTCGAATATCTCACTCCGTCGACCGGATAACTTCTACATAGGAAAATGAGGAACAAAGAATTCAGCTACTCCTGGAAACTCATTTCCCAGGGGGTTCATGTGGTATACTCCAACAAGATGAGGCGCATATTGTTAGAACGAATAGGGCGAACATAGTATTAGCCAAGTCTGTGATAAATGAAGAAAAACAAAGGTGGGCTATATCTATCTTTAAAGCCTTCAAATCACCGGGAGTAGATAGAATATTTCCAGCACTACTACAGAGCGGGGTAACAGAATTACTCCCAAAACTGCAGAAGATCATGACCAGTAGCCTGGCACTAGGTCATATCCTAACCCCTTGGAGAAGGGCCAGGGTTGTCTTTATCCCTAAGGTGGGGAAAAAGGATGCAATCCTACCCAAAGCATTCTCCATCGTTTTTGCTAAAAACGATGGAGAAACTGATAGACAAGCACATTCGAGGAACAGTGTTGCATCGGAGACCTTTACGTAGTTAAGACAAAGTCGACTGACACCGCACTGTTGAACCTGACGGGAGCAATAAAGGCATCCCTGGAAAGGAAGGAGATCACCTTATGTGCCTTTCTGGACATTGAGGGAGCTTTTGACAATACAAGTCCCGCGACAATATGTAACGCACTAGTAGATAGGGGAGTAGACCCAATCATAGAGAATTGGATACACTCAGGGGGGAGTACTGTCTACCCTTCTATGGAGCCTAGTCGTAGATAGCCTTCTATGCAGACTAACCGAAAATGGGATAAGTTGCCAAGGGTGTGCAGACGATATCGCCATAAGAGCAAGTGGGAACTTTGAAGAGACACTCTGTGAAATAATCAACAGAGGACTCAAAATCACACAAAATTGGTGCGTTGTGGTAGGACCTGCCAAAACGACCATTGTACCATTCACTAGGGAGCAAAATCTGCCTAGACTTAAAGAGATCAAGCTCGGAGGGGTACCAGTAGAGCTTAGCAATAAGGTTAAATATCTGGGGGTAACGCTACACAGTAAGCTTCTATGGAAAGCAAACATGGAAGAGACCATAAGGAAATGCACAAAGGCAATACTTGTGTGCAGGAAATCACAACTGTGATATCGTTATTCTCTCAGATAGCCAGGCGGCGTTGAAAACAATTAACTCCAACGTAGTTAAGACAAAGCTGGTGCTCGAAGCAAATGGTCTATTGAAAAAACTAGGCGAACACAACAGAGTATCCCATCTGTGGGTGCCTGGTCATAACAATATTCCAGGTAATGAACAAGCGGACAAGCTCGCTAGAAAAGGAGAGGCAACGCTATTGATAGGATCTGAGCCGTATTGCGGCATCGGGAGACACACTATATCTGAAGTAATTCGCAAGGAGATAACATAAACAAGAACAACACTGGGCTACAAGTCAAGGACTAAGACAAGCAAAGCTACTTCTAGGGGGATAGAAACCAAGCAGATCGAAAACTATGCTCCAACTAGGTACGAAACAACTATGAATACTAACAGGACTACTATCAGGCCACTGTAGACTAAGGAAACATTTATGTGTTTTGGGGATACATAACTCACCCGAATGCAGATTCTGTGACCATGAAGAGGAGACCCCTCTTCACATTCTCGCTGAACGTGAGGCTGTAGCTAGAAGCAAACTGCGAATGCTAGGTAATCACTTTATTAGAAAGGAGCAACTGAGAAGTCTGGATCCTAGAAAAGTACTAAGATTCAATCAACATATAGGGTTAGGACAGGTCATCTAACTCAGTAGGACTAACAATAGACCTTTTTAGGTCGCAGTTTCATATGTTCCCATCATAAATAAATAAATAATACCATTCACACGGTTCCACTGATATTAACGTTTTTTTCTTGTTTTGTTACAAGTAGATAGAGTAACAATACGTTCACGTTACGCCCTCTATGTAGGATAGCTTTGAAAAGTTATCTTTACCATTTTCGTAACGCCTACTCGTAAGACCAATGGTGGGGAACACTTTCGCATGACATGTAGCTTATAAGTGAAGTTTACTGTTGATAGTCTTATTAAAATAATGGTCAGCATTGGACAATGATATCCAACTTTACGGCCGAGGTTATAAGGGACCTTCGAAGACTGGAACAAGCAACAAGAGCAGGGAAACTAAGCCACATTAGCGGGGTAAGCTATTGATTTCCATTTCAAAAAACAATAAATTTTGGAAACGACCCAAGTAGGTCACGTATCTCCTGGGTACCCACTGAACATCTGTGTTTGGTTTCAGCCACCGCAAGACACAGCGGAAGCCTCGAATACGATACTCTTCCAAGCACTTCCAAGAGAACGGTCGAGAAAGACCAACTAAATACCTTACCGGCCATGACCGATAAATGTTTCTAGTCCAAAATAAGAAAGTAAGTAAAAAAGTAGTTTGACGAAATTGGTCTTTATTTATAGTCAGAAACGTTCCCTCGATCGATAGTGTCACATAATTTAAACTGAATAACGATCGGCAAAATAGTTTTAATGACTGTTATTGCCATGCAGACTACGTTCATACGCACGTCTTATTTGCAAATACAAATTTTGTTATACAAATTTTGTTAGTCGAAAATTTTGCGGTATAACCGCAGAGTTAATTTACTATTTGCAAAAAGAAAAGTCACGAAACCAATTACTGATTAGTTAAAATATGAACTCAACGTTTTTTTTTTTTTGTTGCAGATACGAAGTGCGTATAAACGTAGTCACAGACACAAACATTAATTTTTATACCATAAATATATAGTGTGAAATGGTATTATAAGTTTGTCAGAAAGTTTGCAACGCATTAAAGGAAACGCATTACATCGTAGACCTCATTAAGCATATATGATTATTCGTGACCATATTGATGAGTCGAGTCGATCTAGACATATCCGTTTTTCCGATAGTTTTTTTTGTTGTTTTGCATTGCATAATTTTTAGCTCAAAACCGGTATTTAAATTTATTTTGGTCCCGATTAGAGGTATGTGCCACGCGTGTTCGTGCTTCACGTGATAAGTTACGGGTGAGACATGCGCAATATTTTTTGGTAATAATTAAAAAATGAAGCACAAGCTATTTGCTGTGAACTGATTTTTCGTTTATTTTTAACTTTGAAAACCTTGGCGGATGGCGCAATGTGCTCGTTTTTCGGCATTTTTCATCACTTTTCGAAGTGTTCCAGGATGATTACTAATTCACTGTTGAATATTGTCCTTCAAAGCTTCCAGGGTCCTTGGCTGGTTGACACAAACTTTGGACTTCAAAAAAACACAAATTTTCGAAATTAGGCGACCGGTGAACAATGCCAGCAATAAAGCGATCGTGTCTCGAGCTATGTTATCTGTTGGAACCATGCTATTATCAGCCAGAAATGGTTTATCAAATTCGTTATCATAGCCCGATGATGATCTCTATTCACGATGGAACAGGAACGTTATAGAGTTGTCACATACCGAAGATTTATTTATCCATTATTTCTGATGCTGGTCGTGGTGTGTACGTGACTGAACTCCGCCTAAACGGCTGCACCAATTTTGACGAAAATTTTTGTGTGTGTTCATGGAGATTCGAGAATGGTTTAGATTCACAATTCGATCCACTGTGAATGCCCGCGAGTGTTTTTGGCTCAACAAAATTTAAGATAGATGAATGAAATGATGTATAAATCTTAGAGGGATCGAAGAGGGCAGGGTGAAGGTGATGGGCAGGGTGAAAGGGAGCAGGTGAAGATGGGTAAGGGAATGGATGGTGGGGAAAGGGGGCATGAGGAAGTTCGGCCAGGGGAAAGGAATGCCTGGGGAAGGAGTGGCAGAGGGCACCAGCTAGTTTTTGTATAAAAAACTTCTTTATTTAAGTCAATATTAGATTGAATGTTAGCTATTTCTTAAAGGACACTTCACAAAATGAGTGTATTTCGCCCACTTTCTTCGTATTAAAGTCAATATCAACTTGAAACTTTACATAGTTGGTTTTTATGCAAAGATGCTTCACATATTTATTGGGCCCAATTTTTACAGGTTGCCCACTTAGAAACCCAGCGGCTACTATATAGCTGCTATACGATTTGAAATTCCGTGTGAAAGATAATAAATTGATTTTTTTTGTTATACACACATGTATAGAACATCGATATCTCAAAGCAGCGAATTAAAGACTCGTTTTAAACGATTTAATCTATTTCTCTTGTTTATATGATTAAAGTGGGTGAAAATAAGTATTTTATTATGAGAGAAAGCGGCTTCTTTGGGCAATTATGAGTATCAAGAGGAGGAGCAGAATTATGAGAATCATGCTGCTGCTTCGTAGAAAACAAAAAACTGGCATTGGCAAAGCAAAAATATTTAATTAAAGTCTTAAAGTATATCAGAGCAGCTTCTGAGTAGCATCAGAGCAGCAACAACAGCACAAAAAAAGAAGCACAAAAAAAGAAGTACGAAGAAGTGGCGTACAAGAGCGTACACTGAGCCTGTAATCATAACTGACAGTTTATGGTTGATGCCTTGATGTTGATGGGCTTCTGTCGCATTCTTTACCATTTAAACGCCAGCATCTCCAACTCCAGCTGACAGCTGCCGTTCCCGTTGCCGACGTCGACGCCACCAGTTTCTCTTGTCTCGAACAGATGGCAACGCGCTGATAAGCCGTATTTGTTTGTGTAACGCTTGCACATCGTTCCCGTACCGTACTGTTAGATACGAGTACAGCCATCCGCATTATTGTATCTACGAATATACTTACTATATAACAAAAATATGCTTGTAGACAGCTAATAAAGATATTCGCTGCTCGTCTGCAACAAATTGGCATTTTTTAGAAAATATTTTTTTGTATACTTTTTTGTTATTGAACGAAGGAACCGTTTATTTTTAGGACATTTTTTTGTTCGTAATTTTTTTGTATTTTCATTTTTTTTTTTTTTTTTGTTTGCGGTGGTGTGTAAAATACTATCGGGTAG
The DNA here is from genome assembly GCA_035044765.1 of Leucophenga montana. NCBI lineage: Eukaryota > Metazoa > Arthropoda > Insecta > Diptera > Drosophilidae > Leucophenga > Leucophenga montana. The sequence goes on along the minus strand of JAWNNQ010001349.1, from coordinate 545,349 downwards.
TAGGTACTATATTTATTGTACAACATCAATAGCAACAACAACATAAAGTAACCGCTACTGAACTGTTACACTTAATTGAATCCTGCGGGCTTTTGTGCAACCGCCTGAACATCCTCAACGCTTTTCGCCATTTAGTGGTGTGTGCATTGTATGTACGTATGTATATAGATACAATACTTACTTGTCATTGAAGTTTGGGTAGCTGGTAAAATGAAGTATCTGCATGTAGTAAGTGCGATTATACATACATATATATATATATATATATATATATATATATATATATATATATAAGAGAGAGAGAGAAAGAGAGATATACAGAGAATGCTACTTGCCTTCGGGGTATGGCGTGCGCTTCTAATTCAATTAGCAAGTTCAGCGAAAAGCGAAAAGAATGAGAGAAAAACGCAAATGTCTCGTTAAACACGCTTTTCCTTTATTAGACGAGATTATATATATACTTAAATATTATTTTTTTTTTTTAAGTATTTGCATTTTAGCACATTCTCCTTCTTTTGTATCTCTGTGTACAGCAGTACGTCACTTTGTGTGTTTCAATTTGGATTTGCGCTTTTCACTACTTGGTCGAATATCCTGCAGAATATCGCTATTCGCGTGAGTTGCTATTCGTATGCACGTATTAGAGTTGAATGTCTGGTATCAAAGTGATTTTACAAAATATATGTATAGTGTTGAAATTTCATTTTTATCTTTAAATCTTTTTTCTCAAAATATTTGAATTTGCTGTGTTTAAGCTGAAATAAACTAAAACATTACGATTTTCCATTTATCACTGTAGATGGTAGTCCACGCAAGTGACGAAAGCGCACCTCAGTGTGGCTGCAGCACGAACACTCTATTATGTGCGCGCAATATTGAAGTTTTTTACTGGTAAGTCCGATCGAAACGTGTTACATCCCATTAAAAAGGTCTTAAAAAGGTTACAACATATAATATGGGATCACGCCAGTCCGAAGTATAGGGGGTTGAAAAATATACACCCTTAGTAGTATTGGGGTTCCAACCTCCAACCTTTTTTTTTATAAAAATCGGTGCACCCACTCAAAAGTTATGAATTTTGGAAATGTTTGACGAGTTAATAGTTTGTTTGTTTGTTTGTTTGTTTGTTTGTTTGAATCCTTTAAGAAACCAAAATTTTATTGATACAGAATTTTAATACACAAATAACTAAGAAAGTTTGTTCTACAACTTTTTCAAAATGGCGGTTTTTGGCGGGGAAAAGCTTTAATTTCAATTGGTTACTGTAGCCAAACGGCTTAATATTTTTCAACGTGTAATTGCTCGTTGGGAAGGTTGTTTAAATAGCTTCAAATGTATGCTAACATGATGCTATACAATACCTACTTAAAAAAATATTGGTCAAAATAAATTTTAAAAAGTGCATTTTGCGATTTTGCCGAAAATTGAAATGTTCGTGCTCGCATTTGGAGTGATAAAACTTCGCGAGATTGCGCAAATTTTGATACATTATACTTTTCTGTGAAAATTCCGAGAGCTGAGATACAACATCGCAAATATCAGAGTGTGCAAAATTAGTTATTTTTCCACACTAATCTATGGTTCATATAAGAAGCCTTAAGCAAGGTATAGGTTTCATATAAAGTTTTATCCGAGCACTTTTCTATTTCTCTTCTCTATTAAAATGACTGATATCAAATAAAAAAACTTCTTGACGAGGTAAAAATCAAGTGACGAGGGCGTACCTGCAACTCACAAAACTTTTGATATCAATTTTGTGACGATATATTTACATATTTCATTTGTATTGATGGAATCGATTGTAATATGTAATTAAGCGTTCGTCATAAGCGAGCATGTCAAAACCTTCTCGTCCTTCGATGCTGATCAAGAATATATACAAACATATACTTTATGAAGTATGCATTTCCTCCTACTGCGTATTACATATATTTGCAAAGAATAAATATAACCTTTTACCCATTGGGAAAGTAGTGGGTTAAAAAAATAGACATTTTAATTTTAATAGAGCTCTACAGAGCTCGAAATTCGACCACTGGGAGAACTATCATGTAATTACATAATAATAAAAATATCAATAAAATACGATTGTCACGGAAAGCTTTCGCCTCTAAATCAACGTTCAGCCATAGCCCCATGGGGATGAAGACCATCGAGTTTTTTTACATACATACGAACGAACGCATGCCGAAGTCTGCTGTTTGATGCTTAAATGCAACAAGAATTTATATTAGTTACGTTGCATTGGTCTTGTATTTTGGCACACTGTACAAATTATGACTCAGAAATGGTTAAAACTTTGGGTGCTCTCCTTTTGGACCGTCCCGCTCGAAGGGCTGCAATAAGTGAGCAGATTATGTGCAGTTAATTAATGCACAGTTATAATAGAATTTGTGTTGGTGTATCAATTGTTTCTCTTTTTTTTTTTAAATATTTTTTTTGTTTGATTTTTTTTTTGTTTTTTTAATTTTACCAACAAAAACTCTATCAGAAACGCAATATACTGATGTTCGTCAACATGTTTCCAAGTGCGCCCACTACAGTTTCGAGTCTGACGTTGAGCTGCTCGACAAACATGCTCTACAATGTGAATCGTCATTTAGAGCGCGACAGAGATGGAAAATATTATTTTCTCTATTTTTCCAACTGAAAGCAATAGAACCGAAAGAAACAACAAAAAAGGAAAGCAGCTACGGGGAGTACCCTACAGTATTAAATTATTCGACCGTTAAAGATAAAGAAATATGTATATAAGAAAATGGACAAATCATATTCCTCTTTTTCACAGTGTGTGTACAGCGATGAGAAAGAGAGAGAGAGAGAGAGAGAGAGAGAGAGAGAGAGAGTCTTTGTGATTGGCAAGGGCGTTACCTGGTTTTTACCTACATTAAACACATTCTTTTCAAAAACAACAAGTAGTGAATATATTGTATTTAAGAGGGTTAAAAAGAGGGAGTGAATGATTTCCACTTGCCTATGTAGTATATATATATTTATAATAAATACATAAATATCCTTTTACGCTATTAAATTTTAAAGATTATAAAACCATTTCTTTTCTTGGCAGTACATAAAGACATACGAGATAAATGGATCATATATGCTATTATCTAATATAACAATATTTCTCAAATATTATCTAAAATGTATGGTCGGCATCGACTCCTACCTTCATATTTCCATGTTGTCTTCACATTTCCATGTTTTTTCACTGTCGTCTACTTATTTCACCGTAAAAAATGCCAAATTGACATAAAAACGTGAAGAAAAAATACAATAAAATGTAAAACCAACAAGAAAATAACACCAAAATGGCCGAAAAATGGTCAAATTTCTAATTTTTTATTTATTTATTTAGTTATTTATTAATTTTTTTTTTTTTGAATGCATCAACTTATTTTTATTTAAAATGCTTCAATTTATTTAAAATGCTTTTTATTTGGAAGGCAAACGAAGTACTCATTTCGTGGTGATGGCTTTACAAATAAAAATAACTAACTCAAAACTAAATTTTTCCTTTATTAATTTTTGGTGGGTGTACAAACGTGGACTAACGTTAAACAAACGAACTGCATTTACAAAAATTTAAATTTCACACTTCGGTGTGCCAGGTTCACAAATTAAGAATTTTATTTCGAAAAAAACTTCACACTATCGGTTTGCATACAAATCGGCCATATAATTTATCGAAACCAAGCACCAAGTTAATTCGATGGATTGGGTTAATTCGGATAAACACAAAAAATGTTGTCCTGATCCATATACTTGACGTGTCAATCATCCCCAAACATTTTCGATGATATAAAAATCCGGTGAGTAGGGTTCCCAGCTTAATAGCTCCACATTTTGGCTCCCTATATACGTTTTAACAACCCGAGCGGTATGTATTGGTCTTAATAATGTTAATAAATAAAGCTTATGGAAATATGGAAAGGGCTCTTCCAATATATCATTGTACAGAAAGGCATTCACTGTGCCATAATACGAAATGGCCCCACACCAACTCTGCTATGCAGCTGGTCCAAATGATGAGTTTCTTTACAGAGGCCATGGAAATAGTATCTATAGCCAGCGGCGCCTTTCAAATTAAATCTTTTTGTCCTGACTTTTGCCAAAAAGTCATGAGAACTGTGTGCTGTCTTTCATGTTATTTCTTTATTTAGACTCATTACTTAAAAAATATGTATACAACCTGTCAGCTTCTCTCAATTTTCGTAACTCTTTTGGCCATTGATATATCAGCTTCCTTGTGAGCTGATTTGTCATTTTCTCGCTTCGGTTAAGGCTTTTCCTCGACCCATTTTACGTTATTTTTTCTACTAATTAGTCCAAATTAACAAAACAAAAAAAGTTCGATCGACGAAAAATAACGATCAAACTAAATATATGTTCTATTCAAATTGGGAGCAAGCATTTTGCCAGTCTTTGGTTAATAATTTTTTATTAATACTTAAAGCTTTAGCATTAAATCTCCCTTCTGTTCGAATTACAACAATTAAATTAACTTTAATTTAAAAGAAAAGTTTAAGTCTATAGAATGCTTGGTTTGGGAACAGTGGGCTATAGAAAAAAACTTGTCCTATTCAAGTGGTGAGGAGTGTATTTATAGGTATATTCACCATGAAATTTAAATTCAACTTAATGTGGTGAGTTTATAACATTGTTATTGGTTTGGATTGTATTTATCTCTGTGAACACCATGGGAACCTATTGCTTGGCTGCCAACTGAAAATATAGGAGCATAAAAAGTTCCTATGTTTTCAGTTGGCAGTTTCTCAATGTGCATCGTGCTCTGATTAAATATACATACAATAGAAGGAATACATAGCTTGTGGTAGAGGCCGTATTCTCGTAGCGAGACAATGATAGAGCGCCAAACAAAATAAGAAAGAAATTGTACTGCTTTCAATGCAGACGCATCTTTTATAATTTAGGTATTTCAAATCGACTCGTAGGGCACTGAAATATACGTGACCCCACTAAATTTTCCATGGCCTCCTCGTAGTGTTCCCTGATTACTGATTTAACTTATCTACCAGAAATTGGCATGCTCTAATGTATTGTTCTTACTAGTTTTTGTACGACTCACACATAGTGTCTGAGTTGCGCCCACTTTTTTGGTAGTTCCCATACAAACCTACCATCCACTTATGTTTTTTCTTCTTATTATAGTCAATATCAACTTGAAATTTGACATGGTTGTTTAAAAAAAAAAAAATAGACTCTTCACATATACCATATACCTTTATAGCTGCTCTACGAGTTGAAATTTCGTGTTAATGGTATCAGGTTAACGTTTAAGCTAACATCTCCTCTTGTTTTGTGTTAAATTCGCTTGGATAATATGAACTTATAAGGTACTTACTTGTAGTTATATAGAAATTCGGATTCGCCGAAATAAACGATTTGATTTGATTTGGTATGTCTGGGCAATACGTTTTGTACATATTTGGCTGCACTCGAAATTCAATCAACAGTCATCAAAATCGGATCAGCCAACAAAGTAAAACATGGCCAATTTGCGCTCAATTACGTTCAACCAGTGAAAGGATCAATGGACGAACAAACAGTCAAGAAAAAAACTTTTCATTTTAACATGAAAATGCTGGAAAAATAACAACACCAAACTCAATTGTTTCGGTATTGTACGAGTATGTATGTCAAAAATGTTGGTTGTGGAATGCGAAATTGTTGTTGAAGTGATTGTCGAACATTGAAATCGCATAAAAGTATTTAGCATGACCCTTGAAACTGTTGTTGGGATAGTGTAAACCACTTTAAGCTTTTGTAACGAGCGCAGTTCTCCAACAACAACAACAACAATAATAATAAATCAACAAAAACTAAGCCTAAAATTCGAAACAACAACGACAAAAACAATTAACAATTGTAACGCAGAAAGTATCTACAATAAAAGTATCTACAATAAAAGTATCTACAATACTGGAATGGAACAAATTTTTTGTATTGTTTTTGCTAATCTTCTGTTTTGTTTTTGTTGTTGTTGCTGGCGCTAAAATTGATTACCGAAAACGCTTGAAAGGATAATGGATGACTTTACGCAAAAATTCAACATGTAAAATAAACATCAATAAAACAAATTGTCAAACAAAAGCGAAAAATTCTCGTTAAACTCTCCAAGTACCACTGGATATTCCATTCATCTCATGAAATATGCTTATATTTTCCATGCGCCTCATTTTAAATATATAAAATTCGTGGTTCATTTTTCGCTTTGCAGTCGTTTTTAATACAAGTAAAAATTGTTTGCAAATTTTTACCAACAAAAAAATTGTTTGCGAAATGCTTTGTTAAAATATTTTCGTAAATTATTTATGAAATTTCAGTCAGCGAATTCAAAAAGTAAAAAAGTGAAGTGATGTGAGTGACGTAGATACTTTTAACTTTCATGCGGCTTGTGGAGATACAAAAAAATGTATAATAAAATAATCTATGTGGACATCAGTAACGAATTGACGAGATTGTTAATTGTGTACAGTCAAAATGAAAGATGTATGTTTAAGAAACATATTTTTTTTACTTATAATATTGTTTTGTATGCTATTAAAATATAATAAGTCTGCTGCATTCAAGCCAACATATTTCATTTGTGGAGGTACCATAAGAGGTAACGGTCATTCCCAATTGATGCAAATCAATAACTTTTCCCGCTGATGCGGACTTCTGCAAACATACCCATCCCCTAAGGGAATACCAGCTACATTTTAAGCTTTGGTAAAGATGAAATCGTTTGCAGTAGTGAAAAGTTATTGATTAATCCCATTATCCTAGGAGTGACCAAAAAAGGATTCTTTTGCAAAGAGCCCAAGCATCCATTAGGACACTTATCCCGTGGTTAAGCCACTTATTTTCCATAGTGAGCAGATTGTGAGAAGGCAATCAGCTCTCCTTAATTAGGGGTTGGTGTGCTAGGATTGGTTCCTGCCACCGCAAAACAATAGTTACCAGTGAAGACACAGAAGAAACATCGGACACGATCCTACTTTGATGGCGATCTGGAATCCATAGACCCTCCATGGCGAAGGTGAAACTATCCACTATTGATATCCTCGACAAATTAAAGGCAGACAATACCGCAATACAGGAAATGTGATAAATAGGGCAGGACTGCTCTGAAAGAGCCTTGTGACATCTATTACAGTTGCCATGCGAGGAAGCAATTTCGTGGTTGGTACGAAACTACGCCTCGTTCCAGTTTCGTACCTGTTGACGAGGGTCCGGCAGCAATACGTATCAAGGCTAAGTACTTCAACATTAGCCTGATTTGTAAACACTCTAGCAGCGCTGCCCCAATCACGACACTTATCGAAACTGAGACGTCAGTAAATTGCGACAGACCGCTGAATCATTTCCAGCCAGTCTCTCCCAAATGTTCCGGAAGTCATCTCCGGTTTCTGAAGACATATTCCCTACTTGAAACGGCTGCCAAGGATTTCATTGGAGTGTTATGCAACAGAAATGCAGCTCGAACATTTTATCGAGAGGTCAAGTGGTCAAGCATCAAAATCGAAGGTTTCAAGCTGGCAGTTTTTTTTCTGTAAGGCCGAAGAGCAAGAGTGGTTGCAGATGCATAGGAATCACTGCTACTATGGAGAAGTCTCCTCTATAACCTATTTGAAGATGTCGTAAATAACAATGCCGAAGATAGAAAAATATTTCTAGAACTAATTGATGATGACGCAGTAATTAAAAAGCTGAAAGGGAAAGGCTTGTATATGTTGCCAGCTGAGTTATTCGAGACCAGAGGCGAAGAGTTGGTAAGGCGTAAGATCCAACTCTACGGAATATATGGTCCGCTGAATGCATACCCAACGATTGGAATCTCATTGTTCTGTGTCCTATCTTCAAGAAAGGAGACCCCGCTGTCTGCGCGAACTACCGATAGGACAGTATTTGTGTGGCTTCACTGCAAAGAAATCGAACAGTGATCAAATTCTCACTCTACAACAAATCATGGAGAAAACCAGTAAGTACGACAATGCACAGAAACCTATTTGTCGATTAAAGGCCGCTTTCTATAAGAACGAAGCTCTTCAATTCCCTATCTGAACTTCTTAGCATGATGACGCTATCTTACATCCAAAGCGTCGTCAGAGTAAGAAAGGACCTCTCCGAACCCTTTCATACCAAGAGAGGTTTCAGGCAGGGTGATGCTTTATCATGTGACTTTTTTAATCTCTTGATGGAGTATATCCTACGCCACTGCGCATACGGTAAAAATGCGGTGAACGAGGGAAAGATGAAGTACTTGGTGTCCACTCGCAGACCATCAGCGCATCTTGGGCGGTCTGTGAGTATGGAGAATTTAAACTCCAATGTTGTAGAAAACTTCGTCTATCTGGGCACAGAAATTACCAGCGCAAAAATGTCAGCCAAGAGATCAAACGAAGAATCACGCTTGCTAACCACGGCTACTTTGGGCTCAGAAAGCAAATTAGAACTAGAGCCCTCTCTTGAAGTAAGAAGATACAAATTTATAAGACACTGATAATCCCGGTCCAGAAGAATTGATTCTGAATTCAACGAATACAACGTCTTTGGGAGTGATCAAGAGAAAGATTCTTCGTAGAATTTTTGTTTCTGTACGAGTTGGCGTCGAGTTTAGTCGAGTCGAGTTTATAATGAGTTTGACAAAGTCCAGCGTCAGAGAGGACACTCGAGCTTATGATCGTATGACCAGGTCTACGATGATCTCAAAAAGTTTCTGGCGAAATTAAAGCGAATGATGCCCTTTTCTACGTGTGGCTCTGACCGGTATACGTCTACAATTACAATTTAAGTAAGTAAGTTAGTAAGTAAGTGTAGGCATGAGCGAGTTTTATTTAAAACCCGTAGCGGTTGGCATTGGAAAATATATCCGTTTAACTATATTGCTCCATCAATCAGTCTGACGCAGTTAAAGAGCAAACTTAAACAACTGACAATTTAAGCACGCAAAGACGTTTTAAACAAGAACTCAAATATATCTACGCAAAACACTCAGCGACCTTGAACCGAAAAGTTGAAATATAAAAAAGCGTGACGTAAAAACCACAGAACGGCAGCAGATGGAACTGAACTCCTTCGGCAATGGGGCAAAGTAAATTGCCGCAAACTAATAAATTATGCAAAGTCCTTTAAATGAATGAATCCTTTCGTACGCTCATTCACAGTGAATGAGAGCAGCGTATTGCTGAGTGCCGTGAGTGAGTAGTGCTTTTCATTTTAAATTCTCCCACACAATTTTCTGTAGTCAAAGAGTTTTTTTTTCACTTTTGCTGCCTTAATTAATTTTAATGAATACACAAATCTATAAAAAAAAAAAGAAACAATTGACTGAAAGGACGATTTGCCCAAATTTCTTGTCTGCGCGGCATGATTTGAAAGTATTTCTTGTTGCCAAGTAGGTCAAATCGGAACCACATGAATGACGAACAAACATATTGAAAAACTAGCCTGATCTCGAAATCTCAAACCATTGAGTTGTACCTGGCCGTTCTTTCTAATGTTCCAGATAGAAATTTAGTACAGCTTTTGATTTCGTTTTAATTTTCCAGCACATCCATCTGCAGCGGGTTAACTTTTTGTTCGAGTAGCTTCCTACCTACCTACATATAGTATGTATGTATACTGAGCAGTCCGAGTGATTGTTAGCTCTATTAGAGAAATTGAAATTCCCAACGAGCCGCAAACAAAAGTTTTTTAAAACTGGAGCAGGCTTATTATTTTAAAGATGCTGCCTCGGAACTGGGTCAGCAAAAGCAGAAGTCAAACCGGAGAGAAGCAATTTTTGCAATTTTTGCAATTTTTGCAATTTTTGTAATGCTGCCAATAATGGAGAATGTTTTTTCGTTTTTTCGTTTTGTTGGTTTTTTTGATTTTTTAGCTAATAGTAGTAGAAAACTAGCTGCAGAGCATGCCATATGAGTAATTTATTTTAAGCGGATTAGTGTGGGGGAAAATCAAACGATAAATCCGCTTAAGCATTTTGGAAAACCAATCTGCTTTATATAGCGCATATTTAATCCATTCGATTCAATCAATTTTGTCAAATATGCATTTGAATTGCTTCTCTAATACACACACACACACACACACACACACACATACACTCCACAACAAACTTTATTTATTTTCCGTACTCCCGCAGTCCATATACAATATTGTTGGTTTTTTCTTCGTGAATATTTCATGGCATATTTGCAATAGGCAAATATTGATGCTGCCAAATCGAAATACGAAATTCGAAATTCGTTTGAACGTTTTAACGTTTGAAAGGCAAAAGACAGTTGAAATTTGTTTTACGCTAAAATATCAGTCAATATATCAGCATAGTAAGCGTAGCACTAAGAGAAGCTTTGAATGTTGTCCCTACCAACCAATGGATTCAGAAAAAGTATCTATGTACTTATGTATTGGGACAGCAATTGGGGTAAGTCGAACTGACCAACAAACCAAAAGGAGCCACAAGCAATTCCTACCATTGGGAAACTAAAATTGAAAAAAAAAGAAAAGAAAAAGTATTTAAGCTTCTCCGCACTTCATATTCCGCTTTTTATTTTGAATTTTTTCGAGCTGCAAGCTTTCGCTTTTAGAATGTATTGACTACAAGTTGTTTGCTTAAATTGCTTCAACATACTCATACAATATAAGCGTTTTTTCTTTTGGTACACAGTCAAATAGTAATCACTTTAAATAATCAAGTTGAAAATGTTTTGATTCCGTATCAAATTCTGATCAATTAAGCATTTGAAATGCTCAAGGATATCCTTAAAACGGACGCGTTGAGTGCATTTATGCTTGAATGGAACTGTAAAGCGTGTGAAGTGCTCTCGTATTCGTTTGAAATTTATCACTGTGGACGGTAGTTCACGCAAGTGGTGAAAGCCCACCTCAGTGTGGCTGTAGCACGAGTACTCTATTATGCGCGCGCAATATCGAAGTTTTCTAATGGTAAGTCCCATCGAAATACATACATTACATACCATTAAAAAGGCCTTGAAACATACTTTCAGAAAATGTTAAAACATATAATATCGGATCACACCAGTCCGAAGTATAGGGGGTTGAAAAATACCCACCCTTAGCGGTATTGGAGCTCAAGCTTATTATATATTATTTATTCTACACGCCGAGACGAGTAAAACGAGCTCAAGATCACAAAAATCGATCAACTCACTCAAAAGTTATAAATTTTGGAAATTTTTTATAAGTTAATGAAATAGTTTGTGTGTTTGTTTGTTTGTTTGCTTGAATCCTTTAGAAAAACCAAAACTTTATTGATACAGGATTTTAGAACACAACAAATTAAGACACTTTTGTTCTAGAACTTCTATCAAAATGGCGGATTTCGGCGGGAAAAGCTCAGAATAAGCTTTAATTTCAATTGGTTACTGTGGCCAAACGGCTTAATATTTTTCAACGTGTAATTGCTCGTTGGGAAGGTCATTTGAATACCTTCAAATGTATGCTAACATACAATACCTACTTAAAAAAATATTGGTCAAAATAAAAATTGAAAAGTACATTTTGCGATTTTGCCGAAAATTTAAACCAAATTTTCGTGCTCATATTTGGAGTGATAAAACTTCGCCAGATTGCGCAAATTTTGATATACTATACTTTTCTGTGAAAATTCCGTGAGCCGAGATATAACATCGCAAATATCAGAGTGTGCAAAACTAGTTATTTTTCCTAATGCGTCATACTAACTGGCTGTTACTGTTAAGGTGATTTTACTGTTAAGCTGCTGTTACTGTTAAGCTGCTGTTACTGTTAAGATGATGTTACTGTTAAGCTGCGGTTACTGTTACGCAGCGTTAACATGTTACAGTCTTATACACTTCTATTTTTTGGATTGTTTTTGTATGTATTCATATGTACATATATAGATCTGCATGCAAGAATTAACATATATATGTATGTACGAGGGGTACTATTTATATTTCGGGAATACAATACACGTTTGCATTCGTTTAAATCATTTGTAATAGCAGTTTTCCCATTCCTCTTGAGACACCTCCAAAGCATGGTTTTTGAACTCTTCAACGGCTTCTTCGGCGCTCGTAAATCGTTGATCACGCAGTTTACCTTTGATACTCGGGAACAAGAAGAAGTCATTGGGTGCCAAATCGGGACTGTACGGGGATGAGTCATAAATTCGATGTTTTGACTGCTCAAAAATGCACTTGTTTGACGAGATGTGTGAGAGCACGCATTGTCATGATGGACAATGATTCGTCTTTAGCGGTTGGTTTTACGAATTTCTCCGAAGACTTACTGCAAACAAATGGTCGTGTACCACTCAGAATTGACCGTCCTACGTTGCTCAAGCTGGAACAGTGGCCACATGACCCATTCGGCAGAAGAAACAGGCGATAATTTGCTTCGCTGTGCTTCTTCCACGAACAACTTTTGTTGGATTTGGCTCGTCTTGGAATACCCACACGGTCGATTGAAGTTTTGTTTCCGGCTCATACGCACATATCCATGATTCGTCACCTGTCACGATTTTATACACGTCTTTTGAAGAACCACGGTCGAAATTTTTAATCAATTCCTTACACCAATCGACGCGACACTTTTTTTGAGCGATTGATAAATTATGGGGTATCAAACGAGAGCAAATTTTTTGTACAGCTAAGTGTTCATGCAAAATCGAATGTATTGAAGTGAAACTAATGTACAAGGATGCCTCTATCTCATGATCTTGCATTATCAGTTCACGCACTGCATCGATGTTTTTTGGCACAACAACCGATTTTGGACGACCTTTACGGAATTCGTCGGCGCCCGAACTACGACCACGATTGAATTCACTATACCAGCGATATTCTGTAGTTGAGACATTGACACATTCTTGTTGAGATAATCCACGTCGAAAGTTGTGAAAAATAATCCAACGAAAACCTTCTCTTGAAATTTACATTTTTTGGCCAAATTGCTTTTCTTAACTCACTGTAAACAAAACAAATGACAATTGTACATCAAAACTTTGTGAGTACGTTTATGCCAAAAATGTCAAACTTTATTATTGCCAGATTGTGTTGCCAGATTTTAGCTTTTAATGTTAGTGTTGCCAGTTCCCGAATTATAAATAGCAGCCCTCGTATACGTACAAATCGCAATAAAAAAAAAAAAGGTTATTTAATCTCGCACATTTATTGCCATAAATTGATTTATATTTATACAAAAAAAAGTCTTTTTTTTATACCCAGTATCATAAGGTAAAAAGGAATATTAATTATGTGGAAATCTATTTAACAGGCAGAAGGAGAAGTGGCACATCCCATTATGTATATACAAGTATATTCTTCATCAGCATGCGAAGATAAGTTTATATAGTCCTGTCCGTTTGACCGTCTGACAGTTTCCTTGAACGAAAATATCTCGTAGACTATAAGAGATATAAACTTCAAGGAAGAATATTTAGACCTCCTTTTCCATCTGCAGATAAAGTGTATTAAAATAACATTTTAAGGGGCAGCCGCTATACAAATATGGCCCCACTTTTAAGTTTTGAAATAAAAATTTAATGTTTTTTTTTAAATGAATTTATTGTAATTTTTTTTTTTAATTCAATTGAAACGTTCCACATATGTTCAGAAGGGACAACTTAAAAATATAGCCCCACACAAATCTATGGTTCATATAAGAAGCCTTAAGCAAGGTTTATGTTTCATATAAAGTTTTATCCAAGCATTTTATGTATCTTCTCTATTAAAATGACAGATATCAAATAAAAACATCTCTTAACGAGGTAAAAGTCAAGTGACAAAAGCATACTTGGAACACACAAAACTACTGATATACAATTTGTGACGATATATTTATATTTTTCATTTGTATGGTCGGAATCGATTAAACTTTTTAAACTATAAAATACAGCTCTTTTACTAGGGCATCAATTTATTTCTCTACTCAAGAATATTCTTGAAAATTCAACACTACTTCGCAACATGACGAACACTTAATTACATATTACAATCGATTCCAACCATACAAATGAAAAATATAAATATATATTCACAAAATTTATATACTCCATGTCAATAGTCAATACCGGGTTTCAGCTGGTTATTTTAAAAATTAAAAAAAAGACAAAAAAAAAATGCTACAGTCAAGTTTAGAATATTGTATATAGAACCGGATATAGATATAGAATTACTTTGTGTGCTCTTCTCTTGTATTGCAGTCGTTCTTACTTCAATGCTCGTTCCAAATGCATTAGTTGTAAGCTTTCTGTAGATATTTCCATGAAGGCGTATAATATAATACGCTCAGCTGATCCCATTAAATAAAGATCAAGAGCTTGGAACCATGAATATTCGATGTAAATGCATGTCCGGGCTGATCACACGATTTCTATGCTTTTGGGGTTACCGTGTTCTATCTATTTTCACCGGACAGTCACAGTACGTTGCATAAAACTACAATTTTACTGTAAGCCTCTTTTTTCTTCTGCACAGCATGGTTTTCTTAGAAATAGATCAGTTTCTACTATTCTATTGGAACTTACGACATTGGATAACAAAGGCTTTATTAATGGTTTACAGACGGACGTTATTTACACCGATTTTAGTAAGGCGTTTGATTGTATTAATCATCGGATTTCGGTTTACAAACTTGAATGTTTAGGTTTTCCTTAAGCTTTAGTCAAATGGATCACTATTTGGATTCCCGTTCATAATGTGTGGTATTTGATAACACCTTATCTCACAGAATTGATGTATTTTCAGGTGTACCTCAGGGTAGTCACCTTGGACCCCTTCTATTTGTATTGTACATTAATGATTTGCCTGATAACATATCTTACTGTCATACACTGATGTACGCAGATGATGTTAAGTTATGTTTGAGTTACAATGGTGCTGAGGGCTATGATTTGTTACAATCTGATTTAAATATACTTCATAACTAGTGTCGTCGTAATGGCCGAGTGCTAAATTTCGATAAATGCAAAGTAATGACTTTCTGTCGTAGAATACCTATTTTATCTGTATTCCTTATCGAAAGATCTGCGCTGGTGCGTGTATTTTTAATTAATGACCTTGGCGTTCTTTTTGACCCAAAAACTTTGGTTCTCTTCCCACATTGATATTATTTGTAATAAGGCAATGGGTTTGCTTGGCTTTATCAAACGATGGTCGAGGGAATTTAATGATCCTTACGTTACGAAACTTTTATTCACTGCATTGGTCCGCCGAATACTTCAAAATGCTTGTTGTATTTGGAATCCGCAATACTCAGTTTATAAGGTACAATTAGAATCTGTTCAGAAGCAGTTTCTTTTTTTTGCTGTGCGTAATTTGGGATGGAATCCTAGTATAAATTTACCGCCGAATACACATCGGTTAAACTTAATCAAACTGCCTACACTAGAAAAACGTAGAAATATACTTGGTGCTTTATTCATCCAGAAACTTATCTCCGGTGATATTTATTCACCCTATTTATTGGAGCAATTAAATTTCTCTATTCAAATTTCTCCTTCAAGAATTACTAGAAACTTCTCATTGTTCCTCCTATACACGTGTACAACTAATTATGCATGCAACGATCCGTTTCGCGTATTATGTTCTACATATAGCAGATTTTATAAGTTCAATTTAATCTCTCCAGGTCTCCCTATAAATTCTGTTCGTAATGCATTAAATAATTTTAACTTATAAGTTTTAATTTAATTTTCATTTAATTATTTTGTTAAGTACTATAAGCAACACCTTTATATTAATATGTTAGTCGTTAAATAAATAAATAAATATGTAACACATTTGTTTTCTGTCTTCGATATACGTAAAAAACAAAACGCAGTACGAATTCTCTCGGAAACTGTTTTGTGAACAATTAAAAATTATTCTGAAAGTGATCCAAAATGCATCTTAATCGTGTAATTCTCTACTTCTACGTCTTCATACTTATCATTCACTTTAATGATTCTAAACCTATCTCTACATATTGTCTCCGGGATGTTCGCGGTAAGTCTCCATAACAATTCAATGTGCTTCAAGTGCATTTCTCTGTACGAACCAAACGCTTTTAGGTTAGTTACGAGTATTCCGATTTGATGTTTGTTTTACCAAATTTGCTATAATTTAATTTGAAATCCATTCAATATTAAACTTTTAGAATGTATCGAGTGCAACCCGCTTATAACCATGTGATTTCATTTATTCGGCTGACATTCGACACAATTTATTTACTTGTTTCTGCGTTAATAGCTGCGGAGAAGTAACAATGTATGCAAATTTTTAATTAAAATGATTGGCATTTAATAGTAAAAGCATTTCAAAAATATTCGCTTGAAACATTTATTATGGAAAATTATTCGATTTGGTGGCTGTAAAGAATTTAAATTAACACTATTAATCTGTATATAGTGAATGAATGTCTTCTGAATACACCCTTAATGAGGCAGCTAAATGTTTATTAGATTCTTGAATTAAATTCATCATTCATTGAATTCATTGAATCAAAGCACTGTTTTAAAAATATAATTGTCGAGTGTGCTCGACTGCGAGATACACTGTTTATTATTTAAGCCCCCTTCTATGAACCGTAGATTAAATTTGTTTGTGGTCCCATCTGGACACATGTATGTATGTATGCGGGAGATTTTATTAGAATTGAGGAAAATTAGAATAAATCTATATAATCTATATAAATATATATTTTTTATAATTGTTATATATACATAGAGTTATTTCCCAGTTGCTCAGATTGGCTGGCCTGGTACTGGACCAGTTACGATTAATTGGTTCACTTATCGATTCAAGTACAGGTGTGGCTGTCTTCAGACCCAATACCAATATTTCCATTGCCATGGGTGCCTTGCCCACGGTTTTTCAATCTAGGTCCAAGCCATTAAGATCATCTTTTAATAAATGTCCTATGGGTCCAACGTAACAATCCTCTTGTATGGAGGCCAACCCAAAATGTGAGGGATCACACGCTTTTATATATATATATATATATATATATATATATATATATATATATATATATATATATATATATATATATATATTATTATATTATATATATATATATATATATATATATATATATATATATATATATATATATATATATATATATATATATATATATATATATATATATATATATATATATATATATATGTAAATATTAAACGGATAGACAGACAGACAGACAAACAGACTGACGGACGTACGGAAGGACGAACAGACGAACATAGTAGAATTATCACTCGTTGCATTTTCGCCGATGGACTTACCTATGAAAAGAGTACTAAAAAAAAAAAGTGTGTGAGTGTGCAATTCACACATGGCAGAATTGAAACTTCAGAAAAGTAGTCTACAAGACAATGAGATAAATATAGAGTATCAGGAGTATTAGGATAATTAAAAGGTTTTTTATATTTATTTATAAAAAATCACCTGGTAAACAATTTTCTTATACGTGTCTGCAAGATCGTGACCACTTGCTATAAGTTGTGACCATTTGCCTATGATCATCACGCACTTCCCTTACTATGTACTCACCACAGTTTTGCGCCATCTATCGTCCTACTCCAACCTACCACACTAAGTTCAAAAATTGTTTTCATTTTTGGAATGGAAATTTCGACTTTATTCGATTAACCATGCCAAAGAACTTCGTTCGATTTGATTTTTATAGTATTTTCACAAACCTTTTCGAACTAAGTGTAGACATCATGCAAAATAATCTATCTCATTCTCCCTCAGGCTAAATTTTACTTGTCTCTTTGCCACTTTTTCGTTTCATCGATTGTCAAATGTCAACGATGCTAAAGAAGTTGCACTTCAAAAATAAGATCAATTTGAAAATAAGCGGTGACATACAACCAAACAAGATAAAAACGAAAGGAGCCATAGCTGCGCTCGTTCAGGACACTAGCTGTATGAGATTTTGTACATCTGTAAAGGGCACGGTAAATAATAATGCTCACTGGGAAAATATATTGAGCCATGCCTACAAATAATAGAAAAACGAGTGGGGGCGTTTCAACGCAAGCAACGGGTATAGCTCGTTAGATATAAAAACACAAAATTTTCAAAATTTCAAAGAAGTAAAGTGTGTCGATTTTGGTCTATATGGAACATTTTGTAAGAATTGTCGTAAGATCCGCCAATTTTTGGCATTTTTAGCTTAACTAAGAGAAAAAACAAAACAAATTTCATACAAAAACCCAAAAATGCAGATCAAGATTGTATGGGCTCCCCTTATAGTGGCCCGATATGGATCTATGGATAAAATAATATTTGATTAAGTTACCTGATGTGCCAATGCTTTAATACCAATAAAGCATTCAGCTCAGAACTCTCTATTAAGGACTAACATATCTAACAATAGCAAGGATACAAGCAAATGTTGTTGACATATTTCTCTTTAAAAATGTTTACATTTTTTGCGCGACTCTCAGTTGCTCCACTCTGCGGCTCTGCGACTGTGCGGCTGTACGACATTGTTGCTTTTGGCTTAGCGATGCCATTTTATGTCGAAGCGAACATTAATCAATTTCCGTTTCCTGTCAACAACACAACAAAGCAGGCAAGGACAACATTCGAATCGCTAAATTTACAACAGCTGCAACTGAAACTATGTCGAAAATGTTGCAGCGCAACAAAGAATATTTTGCTTTTGTGTTTCCATTTTATATTTATTTTTTCCAGATTTACCCAAAAAAGAATTTCGCTGAAAATATGTGCGCAACAATTTATGCAAGGCGTGTGCAACTCAACTTTGTCGTTTAGTTTGGCAGCAGCAGAATCAGCAGCAGCAGCAGCAGAAGTTACTGCAACGCACAATTCAAGTGCAACACTTTTGTTGCTTCGGCAGCAGTTAAAACTTAATTAAAACATAACAAAACATTCCCATTCTGGGAATTAGCAGCGCAAGTAAAGCAACAGCAGCGAGTCACGAACCTAGACTCCAAGGAGTATCTGCACTATTTCTCAGTTGGTTTACAACTTTACGCGCGTTTGTATCGTGCAAGGGTTGGCCAAGAAGTCATTAAAAAGCTAGAGAAATCATGTAAGAGCAGAAATATAGTCGAGGTAATCATGTAAGGGGTTCTTCAATAGGAGCACACTAATTTTGTATTTTAATACTAACGCGCCTTTAAATTATTTTTAGTATCTGTGAAGGTTTACATTTTTGTCATGGCGAACTTTGAACTTTTTGAAATTATTAAAAAGCGTTTTTAGCGATAAAGTTAATTTTTTGCTTAATGATTTTGTTTGTTAACAGGCCAAATATGCAATGGCTTTTCACACAAACAGTCACCGTGCAGTGTAGAGCTGAGCTGTGATTCAATCAAGCCGACTGAAAAATCACTAATATCAGTTGCTACTCGATATTGTAAATATCAGTGATTAAGTATCAATTCTTTCTTTCTTCTAGTGCTACTGTGATTCACGGTGTGTATCAGTAATATATCGTGCAATAACTTAATAACACTACACGCATGCTAAGTATACTACTCTTCCACCACGAATTACAATATCGACCAGCAACTAATATCAGTGATTTTCAGTCGCCGTGATTAAATCACAGGTAGTTAAATATCGCTCAACTGATATATTTTATCATATACTTAGTGTTCACAGGCGAGTACTTCATATTTAATAAAGCCATTTAAGCACTTGTTTTGAATTTAATCTTTATACTTCGTTGGCTTTTACCTCTGCAAGCATCTGGTTTCTTACACTCCAGTGGAAAATGAAATGTTTCTTTCTGATATTTTCTTGGGTTTTTTATAGAAAATTACATTAAAGCACAACTCTTGCAGCATAACATTGCGGTTTCACGTAGTATTGCCTTAGTCCTTACAAGCTGTTGTGGGAAGGACTATGTGAAAAATATGTGATACACTCAATTTTTGGAATCGGAAATGAAATCAGCAATAGTTGGCACTAAAATAAATCCAAAACCGACGACTTCGTAAAGTACCATCTTTCCGCCTCAATATTCAAGATTTTCTTAAGGAATACTCTTTCTATTACAAAGGCCCAATAGTTCCGACTATCTCCCAAAATATCGAATGGATCTTGTACCAGATGTCACTAGATACCGATTTGGTGGCACATCTAGCTAACACGCTTGGATACTAAGAAAACATTTTAAAAAAAAAACACACATGGTGTTCTCAAAATTCTGCTTTGTAATGTCAATTTTTGGAGAGGTTTGGCTTAAAATGGTACAAAACCATTCTAGACTTTTGGGAGATAGTCGGAATCATTGGTTTCCCGTTACAGTTTCTGGTATATATACATTTTGGTACCATTTTCTGGAGAGCACTGGCTTAAAAAAGCATAAACAACAAGAAGAGAGAGTTGGATATAGTCTCAATCATTTGGCATCCCAGTAGCAGTTCAAAATCACTGGGATTTCAAAAAAGCAGTCACGATAATCACTGCTACTCAAAAATTACTGACTCTATTCTGGTGTGGATTTCATGCCGGGGGTGTGATTGACAATTTTTTTTTTCAACGATGAAAATTTTAGCCATGTTACGAAGAATGGAGTTAGCTATAGTGCAATGTTCGAAAACTATTTTCGGCCAGAATTGTATGAATTTAACATCAGTGACACGTTGTTCCAAAAATTTGGTGCGACATGCCACACAGCTGGTCAAACAATTGATCTATTGAAGGGCAAATTCGGTAACACTTTATCACAAATTTGTATACACAACCAGGGGGGGCCCCCCTCATAGTAACTTAACGCACAATGCAAATGCATACAAATTTCATTCACCATAAAGTACAATAACACCTAAACAAGACATACCAGAAGAAATAATAAGTAACATTTTCGATCGAAATACAATCTATTCTTTATTGGTCCATAGAGATTCAACCAAAGAATTAGGACTTTTATGACAGGCTACCCAGAAACAATTTTAATATATAAGTTATCCAGCACGTTAAGCAACATCACCACGCGTTACGTAATAAACTTTAATTTTCAATACAATATCTCAATTATTCTGTGTTTTATTAAATACAAAATTAGTATGTCCTTATTGGAGAACCCTTTATATTATATTCCACACAATTTCATAGAAAAATCTCTTCAAGTACTTTATTATATAATATATAGTGTCCTAATTAAATTAAATAGCTTTACCAAATTGTGAATTTCATGTACATTGCAACATTTTGTAGCCTGCGAAACACACAAACTGGAATTTTAGGTAGTCGCATACTGTTCGGATTATGTTTATGTTTATCTTTTTGTTTTAAATTTGAGTTTTTATAATTAGTGCTTTCAATTAAATAAAGCACTTTGTTGGAAATGGATCAACGGAGGCATAATTTATTAAAAACCTGTGGAAGCCCATATAATTCTGAGGTTATGGAAAGAAACGTGCCATAGCCAAGGTGACTAGTCTCATTAAGCTGATGAAAAGTAAATATGTGCATACACTGTGGAAGCTCCAATGCATCCTTGATGATGACATACATGAAGCAAGTTTAATAAAAATATTGTTTTGTAGCCCTTCATACATATTCAGAAAAGATTGGCTTAAAATAGTCGACTTTGGAACCATCTTTTGCAATAATATCAAATGGATTATACATATCTTTCGTAATGCAAATGGATTATACATATCTTTCGCAAATGGTGACTTTAAAATTTTGTTGTAAATATTTCAGCAACTAATAAGCGCACGTGGCTGTGAGGTGGGTGGTTGGTGGAGTGGAGTCGAGCCACTTCCCCCTACTATATATGGGAAAAACCAAATTCGTCATATCTCAGCAACTATTTGATACATATGGCAGTACCAAGACCCCTTCTCTCTATTTATGAGTGTCAATAAATTCGTTAGAGATTTAGTACATATGTATGTAAAGGGCGGCGGTGGAAATATGGCCCAATAAAAAAACGGTGGTGAACAGACGCAGCATTTCTCAACTTCTCCATATTTGATTTCAGATCGATAACTTGAAAACTGAGGGATTAGTTTTGATTCATACAGACAGGGAACAGAAAGACAGTCAGACGGACAGACATGGCTTATTCGATTTGTTTCCTCAAGCTGATCAATTTTAGGAGTACTCATGCAATTTATCTTTATCAATTTAGACTGAGTTTAAAAAATCAATTGCGTGAACTCACCAAAATAAAGAAACTGTTAAATAATACAAAATACCCGTACACAAAATTCAAAAATAATATACAAATCGTAGCAATGCTGGTAATTTATCATCTTCTCTCGTACTAATACAGAGGCAGATCCAGAAGGCTCACTGGGGAGGGAAACTCTACTACACTTGGAACTGTACTAAAAATAAAAACCGTGAAAACATTGGAAAACAAGACGATACCTTGTAGACTAATTCTAAATGCTACGTAGTTAGTTTTTATGTTCCATATTATTTTAGGAAAATGAAGCGAAACACTAATACGAGTATAAGTCGGATAAAATACGACATTCATGTATGATGTGCTACTTTACTGGCATAGTATCATGCATACTATCATAATATGGTAACACTTCATAGTATAAATGGAATTTTCTGAGACTTAAAAATCATAATCTTAATGCTATTTATAAAAATTGATTTACTTTAGATTTACATTATTTATAAATCACTGAAAGAGTAGATCCTTTTGTTAGAATATGATTTTTTTTATTTTTTTTTTTATATGAAGTTCTGTATCACCCAGTTAAGGTAGGTAAAAACCAGGTAATGCTCTTGGCCAATTACAAAGACTCTCTCTCACAAATATTTCTCAGCTATCTCAATTTCCCATAGCTGCTATCTTTATTGTTTTTTTATGTTCCTTTGGTTTATGTTGGAAGAATAGAGATAAAAATATTCTCTATCTCTGTCGTGTTGTAAAGGGCGATTTACATTGTAGAGCATGGTGCACTTGCAAACATGTTGGCGAGCATCAGTTGAGTGTGTTTTTGATAGTTTGTTTATTGTTCAAATTTTAAAAGATGAGGTATGAAATAAATGTTGAAAACAAAACAGAGAGAGAAACACCAACAAAAATTAATTTACAACTGTACATTATTTATTTGCATAACTGCGCATTAACTATTGCAAATAATTGCAAATTGTCCGAAAGGAGAGCACCGAAAGTGCGAATCATTTCTGAGTCATAATTTATACAGTGTACCAAAATACAACACACCAATGGAACGTAACTAAGTCAAATTTTGTAATTTTGTGGATGTTTGTGCAGAACATGCTCTAGCTGCGTAATCGTGTCGAAAGGGATTTGATCGATTTAGGAGTGGTGACTTTGACATAGAAGGCAAGGAACGACCTGAGCAGCCAAAAAAGCCATGGCGTGATGAAAATCCATGTCAAACGCTTCAAGAATTCGCTGAACTCAACTGTCAGCAGACAAAGCCACGGGGATGATACAAAAACAGGGAAATTGGGTCATATGCTAATTGAAATTAAGAGACGTGGAAAGGTGTTTTTACTCCTGTAAACAGCTGTTTAAACGACAGTATAGAAAACAATTTTTGCATTGAATTATAACTGGTTATGAAAATTGGTTTCGCTAAGACAATCCCAAACGAAAAAAGCCATGGGTTGAGCCCGGCCAACCAGCAACATCAACGGCGAAGCCAAATATCGATGGATTCTCTGTATTTGGCGGAATCAGCGTAGAGTAATCTACTATGAGCTGCACGAATGATGCGGATGAGCGGTACCAAAAGCTGTGCACTAAAGGAAAATTGAAAAAAACGCTTCACTTTTTATTAAGATTGCAAAAAAATGGGTGGATTCTTGAAATGCTTGATTCCAACGCAGAGTCCGTATGCAGCCAGAAAGATGGGAGAAAGTAGTGTCTAGCAATGGACAATATTTTGAATATTTTAAAGTAATTTTTGGATTGTAAATAGATTCAATCAAACACCCTGCATATACGTAATACCCAACTCTACTCTAAATATGCCAACATTTGAACACCAAAATCTGGTGATTATTTGAGCAACTCTCGTTTACATTGTGTATTGAAATATTTCGGTAAGCCACAAAAACGCAAACTATGCGCAACAGTTTAATGAAATAAATGTCGTTTATGCACCGGCGAGATTTCTAATTCAATTTGCACAAAGGTGCAAAAAAATTAGTTTTCATTGTTTGCCCGAATTAGAAAATAATCCAAAAATAAAGTTCCCTGAATGTGGAATGCAGCAAAAGATGCAAGGCGACAAAAAAAAAAAGAGTAATTTCAATTAAATGAAGCCATGTTGCATTTTTTTCATGTCCTTTGGCCATCTACTTCCTTATTATATGTTGCTCCTGTGTACATTTTAAATTTAATTAACAGCAACAATGCATCGCAACAACAAGAACAACATCAAATAGAGAGCGGCGAGCAAGTAAAACTAATAAAAACTCATTTCAAAGTGATGATGACAGACAAAGCAAACAGCGGACATTTGAACGGACAATTAGAGCAAGGGACGAAGGACAATCGGACATCTAGAGATAGCTTTGCAGTTAATATTCAGCGGCAACAACGTGCATAAACAGAACATCAACAACATCAACAACAACAACACGGTAAAATGCTGCAGTCGATTTACAACGACTGCGAGATAACCTGTACCAAGATGAAGGATATCTAATTGAACCATAGACTTGTATTGTATAGTAAACTTATGGCGTTTTTTCGGCATCAACGTAAGTTTCGGTCATACCATGTTATGTACTTCTATCTACCATAGCAAAGTAACAGAAACGTTGTTCCTACAAAAAGTTCGAAATAGATGGTAGGATTGTATTGGGTTGCTCCTAATAGTGACATTGGCATGTTCACTTTCTATCATCTTTTCGTTTAAATGAGTACATATATCTGTACTGAGAAGCCAGTGCGACACCTATGAGAGCAGGAACTGGAAACGTCAGTGACAATGTCATCTGAAAAATTAACTTTTAAATCATTATGTGACTGTGGAAGATCGATTGTACGTATATAAAAGGTACAGCAGCCATCACGTTACACCCAACATTCATTTCATTGGGCTGCTGACTTCCCATGTCACAGAATAAACCATCTTTACGGTCTTGTACTATTTTGTACTTATTATTTCGTGTCTAAACACAACTCGCTTGCTCATTTTATTTTTTGCACAAATAACCGAATGAACAACGTAAGTAAGTAAAGTGATACAAGATACAATAATACTTCACTTTTCATGAACACCAGTGAGTCATCGATATGTCTGCCTCGTCAACGACTCTTCAAAATTTGAAACTATAACAGTTGTATGTTCCTGATAAGTTTATGAGCCAAATTCTCTTCATTTGCGGAAACTTGTTTCATTAATGTGAAGAAATCTGCAGCTGAGGTTCACCGAACGCTCTAAGATTCTTATGGTGAGACAGCTATGTATGAAAGGACGTGTGGTGAACGTTTTCAACGCTTTGAGAATGGTGATTTTCTCAGAAAAGTCTGGTATAGCGGTGGAGGAGCGAACATTTTTGATGTTGAAAACCTAGAAGGATGGAGGTTCGTGTTAAATTCAAGATGAGTTTGCAAGATTATTGGGAGTGACTCAGCAAGTAATTTCAATTGAAATGCCTCAATGTTCTGGGAATGATACAGAAGCAAGGACATTCGAGTTGAAACAGAGAGACGCAGTAAGCTATTTTTCCACCTGTGTACAGCCACTTGAACGACAGAAAAGAAATTAAGGGATTTTTGTATCGAATTGTGACTGGCCATAAAAAGTAATTTCGCTAGAAAAATTCCAAACGCAAAAAGTCATATGTTAAGTCCGGCCAATCATCAAAGGCGATGCGAAATATCCATGGATTCATGCTCGATATTTTGTGGTATCAGCTCTGTGTAGTCTAATATACGCTAATCAAACACAATGAAACCGTCACGGGAGATTGCTATCAACAACAAATGATGCGTTTTAGCCGAGTATTTAAAAAGAGACGGTCACAGTTCCAGCAGAAATAATTTTATACCCAACATATAAATTTGTTCTCCCAAAAAAAAAGTTTGAAAGTCGGAGAGTACAAATATTCAGAGTTAATGGTTATAAATGGAGAGACGTACGAACATAAGTGATGAACATGTCTACATCAACGCAAGTTTTGATATCGCTCAATAATATTGAACTTTATTGGCTTTGCCACGCCTACTTTACTGTCGGTTACATACGTTTTCAAAAACTTAATACACAATTTGCTCTATCACTGCACGGTATAACAATAGCAGAAATGTTGGCCACAATGTCCCTTTTATATATTGTTGGGTCTCATTTCTATCAGCGTTGCTGCTGTTTTTTGTTGATATAGTTCTGTTGCTGACACTTCAACGAATCGCGTTGCCAGCGGAGCAGCATTTGTTCTTCTTCTTCGTCGTCGTCCTTTGCCACTCACTGCTGCTGCTTTTGTCGTCCTTTAAAATGCTGCTGCTGCTGGCTGCTACTATGACTCTGTCTGTTTTTGGCGTTGGCGTTGGCGTTGGCATTGTCAACTTTTCCCTAATGAATGTCAACTTTGGTGCAACTTTCTAAGTAAGAGCAACACACAAGCAAACAACAAAAAACAAACAAAAACTCTTTCACTGCTAAGTCCTTTGGTCAATTATACTCCCCACAAGTTAAAATCGTGCTCCTTGCTAAATGTATAAGTAGTTCAAAGATTTTAATTAATCACTTAAAACGTTTTTAAAGCTAAACATGAATTTGCTTTCATCTTAAATTAAAATTTTGTATTTGCTATTTATATTATCAGATTGCTTTTAATATCATAAATGTTCTTAGCGAAAGCTTCTGTCTACGCAAATACTTAAATATGCTTTGTGTTCTTCGAAGTATTGAAGTATTGAAGATTACAGATTACTCGTACCGTACTCGTACTCGTAAAAAGGCATGTTTCGAAGGATGATTGAATTAGCTTGCAATATTACAGACATAAGTCATTACGTATGCCATAACAACTTGTTTTGTCAAGCTGATCAAGAATATACTCGTATTTGAATCAGTGAAAATTGTCTACATTGGACACACTTGATTTGGCTGTTTTTCTCCAATATAGATAGTATTTTAGATTGTAGAGAAGGTATTGGTGTAGGTGTTCTTTAACAATTTCTTGAACGCGGTTTTTTTTTTACTTTTTATTAAGTTTGTCATATTTTAAATAGCGTTAGATAATTTAATTTTTAAAATTTGTTTGTATCCATTACTGAGCTAATCACTTTTCAAGATCATAATACAAGTATTAAGGAAAACATTTAAACACTTTGTATTACATGCTTCCAGGTTTGTAATAATATTACACAATCTTGTCTAATAGTTTTAATGTATGAAAGACTCCACTCATCTCAACTTTATCTTCAGGGGTGCCACAGGAACCCATTTCGCTTGAATTTCACTTCAATAATATGCCCCTAAAATATATTTTGTAAATAAAAAGGCCTATCGTTGCAGATAGGGGGTACAATTTCTGATTAATTTACATCTAAACAATTAATAATTTAATATGTTATAATTAATAAATTAGCATTTTACTAAACCAACTATGATTTCGCTAGTTGAAATTGCCAGTCACAGCCGACAGACAAGCGTTTTGCATTTCACTGTTTCCACTTTTTTTTTTAAAAAGTTTTTCGAAATTAGTTTTTAAGTAGATAGTATGCAGCTATTTACGTTAAAACAAAGCTAAAATATTAATTAATGATTTAATTACAATTATTACAACCTTAAGCAATCACATATTTATTGTGCATTTAACGAAACAATTTGCGACAATTTTAGTTCGGTTAGGTGGTAAGTCCTCGCGACTCGTTTGTTTTCGTTTTGGTTGCTATTTAAGTACTACCGCGCACAGCTGCTAGAGTTGTCAGGCAAAGTTTTTAGAGGGGCGGGCAATAAATTCAAATTGTTTTGCTTGGAAACCACCAAAAAATAGGCACAGAAATTCAATTAATTTGCATTCATTTAACTAAATATCACTGTAAATTATCAGTTATGCTACTGAAAAAAAACCAATAATAATGCGGAACAAACATTAGACTAATTTATGCTTGCGTGGTGTCTGCCCTATGTTACTAAGTTCGCAAAGGTTTGTGAAAAGACTATAAAAGATTTGATGATCGAAGTTCTGTATCATGGTGAAATTTTGGCAAATCACTATTAGCAAATTCGCCAGCGATTTCTGTAGCAACCCCGTATGGTTGAACTTAAGTAGTATTGTAAAAGACGAATATAAGTGTTGGCAGAGTTTAATAGTTCACCTCAGCCCTGGTCGAAATATTGGTATTTTTATGGTTTATTGAGTTCGATTATACAATTTTATCACTATATTCAAATTGAAATTGAAATTGAAAATTGGCACATACACTTTTTTATTGGAGTTTAACAGAGTATCAATATTGACCCGCCACGTCCCCTCATTGAATATGTCCCAATACAAACCCAATTATGATATTATTATCTATCATATCAATTCAACTTGATATGATAGATTTTAGTAGACGGGCGCTTCACATATATATTAATGGGTGGATGAAACCCGCTCCATACAAATCTACAACCCACTTCCAAGCAATCAATCAATCAAGCAATTCTACATCTAAAAAATATCATTCTGGTCAAACAGTACAACGCGAAATTTAATTTTTTCCACATATTTTCGGTAAACGAACCACTGTGCGTCGCGCGTGTGCCATCTGCTGTCACTATATGGCTTGGGTTAGAATAAGACTGAATTCTAAGCAATATTTTGATATTACCACCGATCTGCGTCCTTTAAACCTCTTACAGCGCCGTTGTTTTTAATTATATGTTATATTTTTTATTCATACTGAGTGAGAAAATAATAATTACACAAAAAACTAATGAATGAATAAATAAAATGAAAAAAAAAACAACCAAAAAATACTAAATTAACTTTATTTAATAAATAAATTGATTAAAACAATAACTTACTGTGCGGAAAAGAGATAATAGTATACAAGAGAGGTTGTGAGAGTAAAATAGTAGCAGATTTGCAATCTCATTATTTCCGTTATTCCATTATTCGCTCTATTTTTCACTAGTCTTTATTATTTTCACTTAAACATACGCTTCGCCCGAACACTCAATTTGATATTTGATTACATAATTGCAATAATTATTTGAGCATAGATTTTAACTAAATTTTTATATTTTTATAAACTTACATATTTACAATTTTAATACAAAATTTACACACTCATTAATTAGAAATTAGCAAATTAATTGATTAAACGCACTTGATTCTCTTTTCTTTGCAATTTCTCTCTCTCTCACTCCTCCCTCTCAGCCAATAAACGATTTAACCTTGCGCGACACGCACTTTGTCTTCATCACTGACCGCCCAACACTCAACTAACTGGATTCTGCTAATAAGCTGCACTTTATATCTATAAAAAACGAATTAATGTATGAGAGAGAAGAGCGGCGACAGAGACATAGAGCAGAGTGCCAAAAATGATCAAAAGTAATAAATATTCTCAAATGCTGAGCACGAAGGAATGATTGCAAAAAGTGAGCAAAGCAACTGAATTAACAGTAAATTGAGGGTACTATGTATGAGCAAATAAAAACCAAGTGACGAAAACACACTTGCAACTCACAAATCTTCTAATCCTCAATTTTGTGACAAAAATATTATATTTTAAATTTTGTATAATTTGTAAGTAACTTTAATATGTAACTGAGTGTTCGTCATGTTGTGATGTAATGCCATATAATACCTACATATATATACTATTCTTGATCAGTTTGACAAGACGAGTCGATCTAGCTACGGTCGTCTGTCTGAATGTTGTTGCGCACTTTTTGGGCACCAATTTTTAAGATAGCCGGTTGTAGGTCGACACATGTACTTATTTTTATTGCAGTTGAATAGAATATAAAAATTGACATGTTACGCCCAATTTTTAAGGTAGCCCGCATACAAACCCGCAGCTCATTTTTATGCATTTATAATAAAAACATCAATGTCGCTTCATACACATCTACTATTAGGCGTGTCCTGCCCACTTTTTGGGGTAGCCCATATTTAAAACACGTTTAAAATTTCGTGTGAATGATATTAAAGCTTCGGTTCAACCGAAGTTAACGTTGTTTCTTGTTTTTTTTTTTTTTTTTTAATATCCATATATAAAGGTTTGTTTTAGACCGAAGAAGCCGATTTCTGGCGTTTACCTTGCCAACATATCAGCGGGTATGTTGATAATTTCTGCCCAGGTGTTGGCCTTCAGGTCCTGTAGGTTCCTTGTGCGGTTGGCATAAACCCCGAAGAGATAAGGCGCTCCGGAGAGTGTTCCCTCAAAACAGCCAGCGATGCTGTTGAAGCATAAGCTGTTGCTCCGCCCTGATGGTACCCCATGTCTCCTAAGTGCAAGTCGTGGACAAAAATTCCACCAACATGTTCACATTCGATCTGACTCCCCGCTAACTTCTGACGGATGGTACCGCGGTTTTCTATTCGTTTAACTTCTTTAGTGTGTTTTGTGTGTATTTTGGGGAGATAATGGTATCGTTTATCGTGGGGAGCTCAAAGACATGGTAGCTCATATCACTTCTTCATTCATATGTTACCAATGATTATTCTATAGCCAATCAACAACTTAACTAATTGTATTATTTACAGGGGTCGCCGCTCGAAGTGTTACCAACTTCACACTACTATAGCAATCAAACGGTTAATGACAGCGCGTTCTGCTTTTATCAAGCGTCAGTCTGTTATGTTGTTTACAAGCTTACGAAGCATATCGTTTTAGAACACAGTTGAAAAAAGTTATCGAAATGGAATTCACAAATGCAACAGTGATATTGCTTTGTATTTGGCTCGAATATCGTAAAGAGCTACGTCGTTTACGTGTGAACAAAATGTTTGTGTACCATTAGACGTTACAATGATACTGGTAGCATAAAAAACTCCATGGAGGTGTACATCCAAAAACAGCAACATCGACATAAATGGCTAGGAAGGTGAAGGCCAGAATTCAACATAATTCACGACAAAGAGCAGTTCAAGTAGCGTAAAAACTCAATGTGCCTGCTCGTAGCATGGGGCACATATTAAAAAATAAACTACGATTGAAGTCCAACAAAGATTTAACAGCTGCACAAAAGGCAGTTCGCCTAGCAAGAGCAAAGGTACATATTAAAACAAAACTTGCACGTTAGTGACGGCCTTGAAAATTTGTTTTTTTCTGATGAGAAATGTGTTTTTTTTTTCTGATGAAAAGACCACATTGCGTATGGTTGAAGTGAAAATCAAAAGACAATTTATACCAGTCAATTACAGTCTCTGCGAAAGCAAGCGCCAGCATCAGTGATGGTTTGGGCACCGATACCTGTCACAGGATGCTCACCACTCGTATTCATTGAACAGTCCGTAAAGGTAAATCAACAAATTTACTTTGAAAATATTTTAAACGATGCTTTGTTACCTTGGGCACGCGTAAACAATCCTGTAGTAACAATAATCGGCACCATCCCATGAAGCCGGAGAACCCCAACGTTTTTTACAAGATAACGTTCACAGGTTCATTTCTTCACAACAATAAACACCATATTCCCCAGACTTAAACCCAAGAGGTTTTTCCATATGGTCCATTCTGGGGGCTAAAGTATCAACTAAAAAATATGAGACCGTCAACGCCTTAAAGATTGCTCTTCACCGAGAATGGGACAAAATACCACATTCGTGCAACGTGTGAAGCCTTCCCGGACAAAATCGATGCTATTATCCGCGCTAAAGGTGGCTACATCGCGAACAATAACATATTTCTCTTAATAATTAAAATATTTTTACAATATTTAATAAAAAATAAAAATTGACAGAATTACAGCATTTTTAGATGACAACACTTCGAGCGACGAACCCTCTATATACATTCTCTCTCCGCTCATTCTTCTATATATTACATAACTGGCTTTCTGGAATACTACTGAAAGTAAACCTAATTATAGTTAACCTAGTTGTATATATGATTTGTGCCACCCGTGGGCATCATCACATTTTTCATCCGGCTTGCACATTTCTTGTATTGAACCAAGTTCAAAACATTTCGCAATCGTTTGGAATAGTATTTGTTTTATTACCAAATGAAAAGAAGAAGAAGTGTTTTGCGCAATGCTATTCGTCAGCATTTCGAGCAAAAAATATAAATTATATTCTCTCTGCACCTAAAATTTTAAATGCTTAATTTTATACTACGTGTGTTTCGTACGTTTATTTAATAAGTTCCTTCAAATGTACTTTAATGCCACAGGTTAATGTACCAGAGCGCTGAGGAATGTTTTTAATATAACACTTCAACTTTTGCACACATCGTTAAAATGTTTTGCTCTTTATAAATATGAATATATTACTTGGAATATACTTAAATAAAATACATAAACTTGAAACGCATAAAAACGGAAATGTGCTTATTTGAAAATTATGCACAAGTTACACATTAAACTGAAAGATTTGCACCTAAAATGGCTCTAGGGATAAACACACACACACACACACACACTCACAGAAGAGACCTTGTGTATATTTGCCGAGCTCCAAGAATCAAGTAAGAAACCATATTAAGTGTCGGGTTCATAATTCATTCTAATTGTTGGATTATGCAATATTATTTCATAATAAAGGACACTGCTGCTAGGATGTACGTAGAATGTGTGAGAGAAAAGCAACTGCACCAAACAGAGAAAATGTTGAAATGAAATGAAATTCGAAAGACAATACTCGTAAAAGTTCATTTAGTTTCATTTGTGGGCAAGCAGTAATCTCGTCAAGGCCGTAGCCAACTATTCCCAAGGGAGGAGGTCCAAAATTGTACTCACAAAAAAAAAAAAACAAAATGACTTTTCAGATAAACAAATACATATTTATACAAGGTGTCCCGAAATTCTTCGCAATGCATTAATTTTGAAGTCGCATTTCTCGGAAACGCTACCACTCTGGCAACCACTATGGCGTAGAGGCAGATATTGTATCCATTGACCTCAGCTATCACGTGGTTAAGTTTTGCAAAAATTTTACGAGACACACTGTATATAAGCATATTAACCAGCATATTAAAGCATATTAACAAACTAAGTAATCACAAGTTTTCGTTAGAGTTTAATAAACTCATCCAAATTGAACTCTTAAAATTCCAATTTCCTTTCGTAGAATAACCGGCATTCGTTATACATAATTCTTTTAAATGTTGTCTTTCGAAAGAATTTTGATTACAACTTAGACGAGATTCAGTCATCATAGCTATCAGCTATGCCCTAACCCTTTTCAGAGTGCTGAACTATTGATGCACTCTAGCCGTTTTATTTTTATTCGATTTGTATGAATTAAAGGCGATTTGATTGAACAAGTAATGTTCTCTTTAAATGTGGTGCTACGATGAATAATAATGTTCAGTAAATGGTGCACAAAGTTTATAAAAAGGAAACAAGTTTCGGTTGAACCGAAACCTCTAATACCATTCAAAATTTCAAATCGTACTGTTAAACATAAAAATGGGGGTTTAAATAGTGGCTACCCCTAAAAGTAGATGTGTATGAAGCAATGGTGTCGATGCGTAAGATTTCAAGTTGATATTGACGCTTTTCATACAAATTAGAGTGCTACATGAATAGATTCATTGAAGCTGCTTTATGAATATTAATTCATTTAAATTCAATTCATGAATTCAAAACATTCAACTTCACTAACATTCACTTTGAATGACTGAATGAAATATCAATTCATTTCACTATAAATGCAAGGTTATCCGAAAGATTCATTCATTATTCGAATGCGTTGAAGGTTCGAATAAATTCAGCTGCCAGTCGCTTACGATGTCAACACGAACACTTTCAGCAGCCGAAGGCTTTCTGCACCTGAACAACAGGTAGCTAGTTGCTTGTAGGTAGAGTAAAAGAGATGGAAATTGATATTGAGAGACATGAAAAGAGATTTTGAAGTGAAGCGCCACGTAGCTATTTGCTAAAGCAACACTTAAAAAAGACTTGCGCGACAATAGTCATTTGCATGCCACACAATAAAAACTATCGATACTATCGATAGTACTATCGATAGTTTTCCAGCTCTAGTGTGGAGTGAGAACGTACGTATATATGGATATTAATGATGGAAAGCGAAGTTATTCGCAAAATATAAGTATTGTGTTTAAATTTACATATGTATGGGCATATGTGTTAATATTTTGTATAATTGATTTTACTTTTGTGCTTTAAAGTCCATGTCTATAGCAGTAACAAATATTGAACGATGTGTTTATTGTGCGTATTGACATTTTTATATTTATGTAAGAATTTGTTTCGCAAATCGCAAATATCTCAGCTAATATTTTATGTATTAAATCAAAGTTAATGCTTTATACTATAGTTTTAATTCATATTATGATGCATGTCAGAAAAGCACTACCGCAAAAGTCTGCGTACAGCTGCATACGAAATACGTGTACTGAGCGAATATGCGATTACCGCTACCTAAAAATATTCTAGTTCATTCTTGTGCTTTTCTGACATGATGTATGAATTAAAACTATAGTTGAAATAATTAAAACGCTGTAAAAATGATATTAGTTAAGAGAAATTATTAAATTATGTACTAAAACAAACTTGGATTCAATATTTAGCTGAGATATTTACGAATATAATTTAATTTAAATTTGTTTTGTGGTGTACGCAGACTTTATCGTGCTGGTGTATGTATGTATGTATTGTTTGTGGCATATGGATAATGCTAATTGGCTATTAATAATGTTTTTTCTTCGTTCTTTCTTAACAAACTGTGTTTATTACTTGCAAAACTTAGGATTTTTCAATAAAATCTACACCATCAGAATATCCCAAATGTGACGATATGAAAATAAAATTGCTAAACGGTGTTTACACATTTCATAAGAAACGTGGTAGGAGCAAGGTGTGGGATACTTTTGCCGAAGTAAAAGACGAGCACGGTTCAGTTTTCAAAAAAACATTGTGGCATGCAGAACATGCTGCAGCTCATACAAATTTGTTTCCAGAACGTCGAACTTAGTAAAGCATAAATGATTTTTAACGTTCGCAAGAAATTTCAATGCCACTGATCAGCAAGAAGTACTTTTGGAAAAAAGTCATAAAAAGTTTGCTACAATTTGACTGTTCACTGGACTTTGGCGAACCAATCGTTGTTACCGACCGTGGTTCAAATATGATCAGCGTTTTCCATAACAAGAAATAGGTTTTTTGCATTAACCATTTGTTGAACAATGTTATTGAGAAAACTTTCAAAGGAGTCCCTCAATTAGAAGCCCTGTTCTACAATTGGAGAAAGCTTGTGAAGTATTTCAAAAAATCTGGTAAAAATACGAATTTGGCAATATCTTTAAAAAGCTTCTGCCCTACTCCAATCGATTGAAAAAAGCTGGCATGACATATCAAATATCTTAATAGAAAACAACGAAATAGCCCGACTAAACAATATACACAACATAAACAATATAAATTCAATAGCAACTCTTTTAAATAGTTTTGAAAAAGCATCCAAAGAACGAGAAGGAGATAAACATCCTACTATTCATTTAGTCTTACCTCATGTATATAAACTAAAAAGAATATGCACAGCTAGCTCAAACGACACGGTGATTGTTTCAGCATTAAAAACAGTTTTGAACAAAAATTTGGATTCCGTTGTACTCACGCATATTACAATTTGTATATATTCTAGTGCCAACCATTGCTGTTGCAGCGCCCAATCCAAAAACCCATTGGAACATGTATATTCCACATTATCCTTCCCAGCTACATATCTTCACCACAATTTTTTGGGACTAATTCCATACAACAGGAAACCGCAATCAGTTGCTGGAATATTCTTTTTTCGGTGCCATTTTCTGAAGTGGATTAGCTAGAACTGCTAGAAGAAACATCTTCGATTGTCAGTGATAGTAACAATCAATAAGCTCACGTAACAGAAAAAGTGTTCCGGCGGGACAAACTCCAGATAGTCAACAGTTTTGTATATATTCCATTCCATATTCCGATTACAAAAATTCCCTATAACATGTATTTTCCACAATGTCCTTCCCAGGATTGATTAATTTACATATATTTACGATGAACCTTTGGGGCTTGAACAAAACTGGAGGAAACCGCAACGCATTGCTAAAAGAGTTCAGTTATGATGTAATTTAGTAGAAAGCATTGGCTACAAAAATATTAAATAAATCTGCTTATGAGCTGCTCCCGAACATGTGAGGTCATGCTCACCAGCAAGAGCCGAAATGAAGTGAAATGGGCAAACCGTGAGCGAGTGTTTTCAAATTCTGATAAAATATTATCAAATATGCTGTTGCATAAATAGTTTTTACTAATTACTTGAGTTGAAAGTAATTAATATACAATTCGACAAAATCTGCATAACAAAATTTCAACGAGCCTACTTGTTTTAAAATTTCGTATTTTCGCTGGAAGAAACAAGCAAACATAGAAACAAACACAACAACATGAAGCGCATTCATAACATTCGAGGATATCGCATTCATTCATTCATTCATGACATTCAACTTCATAAGCATTCAAATATCAAAAATTCACAAGCTTTGAATGAATTAGAATGAATGTGGACTTTGGAAACTCATTCATTCAATTCACGTTCGTTAGAATAATGTACACTTTCATTCGAATTCATTTTAATATGAATGTGCCATTTTGGCTCTAATACAAATGCATAAAAGTGAGCTGTGCGTTTAAGCGATTGTCCACTAAAATCCACCAAATCAAATTTCCTGCTAATATTGATTTAAATGAAGAATTTTTTCATAAAAAACACAAAATTGCATGGTGGGTTTGTATGGGGACTATCCCATAGTCCATAGTCGGGCCACGCCCTTTAGTCTATGTATGTTAAGCGGCTGACTACAAAATGGCACCACATTGCATTTCAACCTAATATTGACTTTAATAAAGAAGTTTTCATAGAAAAAGTCAAAAGTGGACAGTAGGTTTGTATGGGGGCCACCCCAAAGAGTGGGCGTGGCGGGTCAATCTTGATACTCTATTAAACTGCAATAAAAATAAGTATATCTGCAAACTGGATAGCATAAAAATTGATCCCCAAAAATGCGCAACGACATACAGACGGACAAGGATAGATCGACTTATTTCGTCGAGCTAATCAAGAATATATACGATGCTTTCTTTAATGCGATACAAACTTTCAGACAAAAAATGTAAGTGAAAGTTTCCATCTTTTCGCTGTAAACCAGTGTAATTTATAGGACTACTACTAGAAACCTCCATATCCAATTTGAATTTTGTTGCTTCATTGAGGAAGAAGTATTTAAATATTTATTTAATTTTATTTCAAAACTTGTTATATCATTTTTGTGTGGCACCGGCGCCCATTTGTCCAGTAGTACCTATTTTTTTTTCCAGTGCCATTCTTAGGTGTACGCGATGTACAAAATACCATTCTCTTAGTTGAAATAGTTCTTTCGATTTATCGATTTCTACTTTTAGAGCGCGGAGCATGGCCAAACTTTTCATGTTCGTTTGACAGATCTAACCAACAAAAAAGTTAAATTCAATATTAGTTTCGCCTAGAATGCGTTGTCAAGAATTTTTTGTCCCCAGATCTTCCAGGTTTTTCTTTAGATTTTTTATCTTATTTCAATGTAAAAATGCAATTAAGTTAATAATAGCCTAATTTTAAAACACTAAATATTAATAAATAAATATACATACATTCCTTTCCACCACAATGTAAGAATGGCGTATTTTAATCAATCCGTAACTCCGTGCATATAAGATTCTGTATCATTTTAAAAATAAAAACTTAATAGAAAATTAATAGTATTGTAAACCAATTATTAGGGACTGTATTAAAACTGTCTGCGAATTATGAACTGATTTCAAATAAAAAAAAAGGAAAAAGTTAACTTCGGTTGATCCGAAGCTCCAACACCATTCACACGAAATTTTAAATAGTATTGCAAAACATGGGGGTTTAAATAGGGCCTATTCCTAAAAGTAGGCGGTACACGCCCACCTGTAGATGTGTATGAAGCGATGTAGTATATGTGTAAGATGCCGCCATCGAATTTTAAGTTTAAATATTATAAAGAAGTAAGTTGATATTGACTTTTCCATACTACGTCAAAAATTGGGCGGGACACGCCCCTTTGTATATGTATATGAAACGGTTGTCCACTAAAATCCACCAAATTAAGTTTTAAGCTAATATTGATAAACATAAATGAAGATTTTTTCATAAAAAACACAAAATTGCACGTGGGTTTGTATGGAGGCTACCCCAAAAAGTGGGCGGGTTATGAATTTGACCTGTTGATCCATCAAGTCCATTGCTCATTATTAGTGTGCAATGAGTAATATCTTTCGTTTATTCTAAAACTGTCCTGCACTGTAATTTCGACTTACTTATCTTATCATATCCCGGATATATATCGCAGCTGTTGGCTTTCTTTAATTGCTTTATGTAAATGTATTGCTGTTTTGCAAGCCCACACTCCTATAAAAAGGCTGGTGCTTCGTTATTGGTGATTGTATCCTGTCCAATCAATTTCTCTTATTTATGATC
This sequence comes from Leucophenga montana, assembly GCA_035044765.1. Classification (NCBI taxonomy): domain Eukaryota; kingdom Metazoa; phylum Arthropoda; class Insecta; order Diptera; family Drosophilidae; genus Leucophenga; species Leucophenga montana. Next base: position 506,794 of record JAWNNQ010001349.1, on the reverse strand, counting down.
TTCAATTTTTTTCTCTGTCATGGCTTGTTTATAATGCCGGTAGTTTCATTTGGCTTTTGTTTTCTTATTCGCAGAAGCAGAGGCTGCATGTACAAGTGAAGGAGTAGAGAAATCATTCTCTAAGGCGAATTCTGAAGCCAATTTTCATTTTAAACGTGAGCCTCCCTCTGTATAGCTTACTCTCATGCGGCCAACTTTTGAGAGTGATGGGCTTGCGATATTCTCCTCATCAATTACAACTACCAAATTTTTTGAAAGCCACTTTGAGTGCGAAGTTTTAAATCTCGTCAGCATTCTCTGGTATTTTCGTAAATATATAGATCAGCTGACTTCAGAGGGTTGCCACAAGAAAAGAGTTGCTGCATAGCCGTTAATAAATATACTATCATGGGTTTTTCAAATTTATGCCAAAAAAATCGACGTTTCACTCATAAAACAATGGAAGAACTATTTCAATTAAACATTGTTTGCGGGAACGGTTTTCAAAACATTGAGAACGAAATTTAGACTGTGACTTGCGCAGTAAGAATATAAATTTATGCCAAATGATTGTTTCAAGATTTCCTGTTTTGCTAGTCATTGCAGCGCATCGATCAAAACATAGTCGCACACATTTCTCAAGATCAAGGTTGGTTTCCGCGACAAAATCTTCAATATGAGCAGCTATAATCTCTGCGTTGGTATACTTCAGTTCTATGAATCCGATGGACACTTTGCGAATTAGTTTTGCTTTGTAAAAGATTGAAAGAGTTATAAATAAAATGTATGACGTATTTGCGAAAAACAAAAATGGAATGGCTCCCCTTGGCTACGCCCTTGCATCTCGTAGATATGTGTACACACTTGCACCTTAATAAACTATTTCTTCAGGCAGCGTGTTTTTACGTTTTCATATAAGAAGGATGTTGTTTGATGTTTTATGCGCTTTGTGGTGCTTCGATCATCTGCTCTGCGAAATTTCATTCGTGGATGCATTTTTCCGAAATATAAAAACAACAATTTACAAATTGAACAAAATAGAAACGTCTGCAATACAAATACAAATACAAATACGATATGTTGAAAGCATAGTTTCATAACTACAGACATATACTCTATTTTGATATCATTCAACGTTCATTTTCATTGAAGAACGAACAAAATGAATTCCGTGGAATGTGCCTGGGAGGATACGATGCCATGGCAGTGATTGAAATTGAAATTGAAACAACGCTGCATGTGAAGTGTACCATATTCTCAAAAGAAAGTAAAGTGGAGTTGCATTTGAGTGCGCTCGAAATTGAAATATTGAAATAGCTTCGAAGCACTAAGCCGTGAAAAGACGCACACAGTCATCAGCATCATCTTCAGCAACATCATCAACATCTCGTCAGCAAATGAAACTATTTAATACGATACATTCGCACAGCTTCAGCTATTCATGTCGCAGAGTTTTGCGAAAGGTTTTCAAAAAGATGTCTTTTGAGTATGCAATTCGCTCGTCAAAGTGCTTTCAAGTGCATTTAATAAGTTTTCTCTTGTATACTTTGAATAGTTTACATGATTTTGAAGTCGATGTTGACAAAATGAGATTTGGCTTTTCAAGAAGTTTTGGTGTTTGATTCAAGTAAAGCAATTTCAAAATACTTTTATAATGTCAATATTATCTTAGATGTTTATTGTGCTTTTGAGAATATATTGTATGTTAGATAATGTTTAGAAATGTAACCGCGACTCGATATATGATATTGGGTTGTAGTGTCCCCTGTAGCTTTATTCTTTAATATTTATTATTATTTAATATTTGAATTATTATTTTTAAATTTCAACGGCTATACCCGCAGTGCAACTCTTAGAATATTGCATCTCATATTATTTTATTCAGCCCTCGACTGCTGAATTGCCAAATTGATATATGTTAATTGAAAATCCGCTATTAAAATGGCGTAATTGAGACTATATATTCACAAAGTTGCTAATATTCGACCTCTTCTCTGGCGATCATCACCGACTTCACACCAAAGTTGTCTATATTTTTGACGTGATAACGTCTATTAAATCGGTTGGTTTAGCGCAGAAGCATGACTCATTTCTGACGATCCGTTTGCCGTTACGACACTAAACGAACGAAAAGCAAAAGGCGGAACATGGAACATATTGCTTATAGAGCGATTGTGTCGTTCCGCCTGAACAAGCAAGCGATAGACAGACCAGCGTGCATTGGCTTGTTGAAAGCTATAGTTATGTGTGTGTGTGTGTGCGTTTGCGAATTAGTGTTATCTAGCGCGCGGTGGGGTGCCGTGTGCAGATGGTAGAATGTATGAATAATAACATTGTAAGTGTATAAAAAAGTTTCTTTCAAATAAAATACATGTACAAAGTAAACAAATCACGCACACCATAGATCAAGGAAGACGACAATAACAGTTACTTTTGATTTTGAGTTAAATTCTATTCATTTAAATTCTCTTTTTATCGTATTTTAATTTTTATTTAAAAAGCGCAACTTTACGGAGGCAATAATTAATTGCATTTCAATTTTTAAAATTGGTGCATTGATATTTATAATAATATCGATACAACCCACGCCAGAAATAAATAATTTAAAAACCAAAAAAAACGTACAAAAATTGCGCCTAATCCATATGGGTAAATATATCATTCACCGCAATCATTTAGGTGCATTGTCTTATAAATTCGTTTATTCGTATTTTATCCAATCATAGATTGTCTATACTAATATTATAAAGAAGTAAAGTTTGTGAGTTTGTGGCGTTGTAGGGGGTAATCTCTGGATCTACTGAATCGATGAAAATTCTTTTACCAATAGAAAGCCACGTTATTTGTGAATAACATAGGCTATAATATATGACGATATACACATAAATGTAATGGATAAATGTAAATATAAATGAAATGTAAAATAGTTAGTATGAGCGAGATGGCGATAATTAAAACATGATGTAAAGCTGAAAGCCACATATTGTAGAGCGTTCATGTGTTTGTCTCATATGGTCATGTGTGCGTGATTAAAGAGAAAGAACGAAAGTAAGAGATAATTTAAAATATTAAATACGTGAGACATATTATTAATGTTCGCACGAGGTCAACGCGATGGCGTGCGATGGTGTCGCATCGGTCGGTTCCTTACGCAGTGTACGTTGACCAAATTGAAATTTCCGAAACCTAATACGCACACTGTTTTATAAGAACTACTTTTTTTCTTTATAATTTTCATAATAAGTTCTTTTCAGAACTTCTTTCTATTTTATTGTTTCCTTAAAAAGTGCTTTTCAGAGCTACTTTCTGTCTTATTGTTTCAATAAAAAGTTCTGAATATATAACGTCAGTATGCCTAAAAGAAAATCACAACTATCTACACATAAATCCCTGACAAGACCAGTTATAGTATGCCGAATGGGAGAGACTTCTTTTGAGCATGCACAGCGCCCTGCGAGTGAAAGAGAATACAGATCGCAAGCGCGTGCTAGAGAGTCCAGCACCGAAAGGTCTCAGCGACTGGCTAACCAAAGACATAATATGTCAGAATTACGTGATAGGGAGTCTAGCAACAAACATTCGCAGCGACTTGACAGCCAAAGAGCAATTACCTCAGCAAGACGTGCTAGGGAGACTAGTACCGAAAGGCTGCTTATATAATCGTGGCGGCCATTCTCACAGGGCCAGCAGTGGCACAACTGGGTTATGCCCCGCGCATACCCACGATTCCGACGGATTTACTCATGCCATTTAAAAGGCTGCAGCATCCCGTCAAGATCCCTTTTGTACTCACTATTAATAAGTCCCAGGGTCAAACATTTTCACTGGTGGGCATTGACCTGAGAAAGCAGTGTTTTTCCCATGGGCAGTTATATGTTGGCTTATCTCGGATTGGAACTCTTGAATGACAATATATTTTGGTACCAAATAATAATATTACATCTAATATAGTATACAGCGAAGTTTTGAACAATTAAAATAAAAATAACTTATTCAATCATTCAATCAACCCGGTAATATAGACAAATTGAAAGGAGTTGCAGGGGGAAGGAGTTGGGGAATGAGTGGTTGGGTAAGCGGCATAGGGAAGGTGGGACAGGGGGAAGGATTGGCAGGGGAAGTAGTGGCAGTGGGAAGGAGTGGCAGTGGGAAGGAGTGGCACGAGGAACGGCAGAAATGAGCCGGGTACCAGCTAGTTTATTTTATAAATTACAAATTGCTTAAGCCGCTGCATTTACTCCCCTCTCTCTCTATCTCTGCATCGTCATGATAAGCGCAGCTTAATCAGTCAAGCAATCCAAACGCTCTTCTTTCGTAGTCGCTCATCGCTTGTCGCTCAACGCATCGTATTCATATCAACATATGTACAACATATGTTAACTAGCTAGTAAAATAATTTTCAACACATCTCTAAATGTATCGACTCATCAATTCTGTCAAATAGTTCACAGTTCCTCAATTTTGTCAACCTATTGTACATAAATCCGCAAATCGGCTGACATTGACGCTGCGCTAACTGGCAACAGGCGAAAATTTTACTTCTTTGCAGTACATTTTCCGCATTCCGCATTCCGCAGACGACTATTTCACGCATTGTCCCAGAAGTACTTGATGCAATATACAATGTACTTGTCCAAGAGTATTTTAAAGTGAATTTTTGATTTGCAAATACACACAGCATTGTCCTGATGGGAATTGCGGATGCGGAATACAAATTATTATATATCGATGTCGGTCGCAATGGACGAAAGTCAGATGGTGGTGTTTTAAATCGTTGCTCCTTTGGTCAAGCACTAGACAGTGATCTGTTGCGATTGCCTCCAGCAAAACCACTACCCGGCAGAGAAATGCCCGTTCCGTATGTCCTTGTAGCGGACGATGCCTTCGCCCTTCGAAATAATATGATGAAGCCATATGCTCAGCGCGGATTGTCAACGATGCAGCGCGTTTTCAACTTTCGATTGAGTCATGCACGCCGAATGATCGAGAATGTTTTTCGAATTATATCAGCACGTTTCCGTGTGCTACGGAAACCAATATATTTGGATGCTGAAAAGACCAAGAAAGTAGTGCTGGCCGTCTGCGTTCGACCAATACGATGACGAGGGAAATCTGGTGAGTTCCTGCGAATGACGTTCAGAAGGCCAGAGTGAAAATACATGGTTTCCTCTCCAAAATAGGCGATATTGCACAGATGATGCAAAAGAAATCCAAAGAGAATTTTACTGTTATTTTATATGAACAAATAAAGTCGCATACTGTACAGCAATCTGCAAATTTAATTTTTGTTTTATATTATTTTGCTATTTTCGGCTTCAATAAAAATTGTATGCTTGTGTTGTTGCGGTGTTGTTGCATTGCTCCTCATTTTCATTGTCAATCGATTGTGTGAGCAACTGGTCGCTCGATGATGCATCTGATGGACGCAGCGGGATGGGCCGAGCAAAGAGGCTAGCATTCGATTGCTCGACAATCAATTCATTGAAATACGGAAACGTCTTTTACATTTTGATTAACAAAGCGAACTGGTGAGAATGTAGCTGGCTCCTCACTTGCTTCCACAAAACCCATCATTATGCGTGATATTTTGAAGCGCAACGCTCGCGCTTTTGGCTCAGAGAGTGTCCGCAGATCAGAGAGTGCCAACAGATTGTCGCAGAAGTTTGAATTTACGTCAGACGAACTCAATGCAGCCACGGCATTGTTGAGGATTGAAATTGCCTGAGAAGTAGAAGAGCTAGGAGATGGTGACGGCGGTGGCGTAGGCGTTGTCGGTGTGGAGCGTTTTTGTTGCGCACTGAAAATTGAGAAGCTGATGATGATGACGGAACCAAAAACTCCTCTCCAATAGAACTATCATAGGCAGCTATGACCATTTAAGTTTTGCTTCATGCATAACCACACCATCAACTCCTAAGTCATCCACAACAGTTCGCCATCACAAGTCAAGTCTGCTTAGTTTGTAATCTGTGGAAGCGAAATCCCAGAGCCCACGATACTGCTCTACAGACGCAATTAAACGATTGATTTCATCGTCGGCATTCCATCTGCGGGCAGCAACTTCTTTTGAGATATGATCTTGTGTCCGTTTCTTCCTTTTTATATCCTTCTCCTTTAATAATTTTTCCTTTTGTTTTTGCAATTCTTGTGCTTCCTTCTTGTATTAAAATCAGCACGCAAATAAAATTTTAAATAATTAATAATAAGTATTCACTGCATAGCGCTATCATTTTAAATTCGGCTATGGACTCTTTTGAACCCACCCCCGATTGCCGACGCGCAGAGCCGATCCAGTTGCGTGCTCCATAGCGAATTTCGTTTTCCACCAGCAACCGCATTTAGGCTACGTGGGTATATATGGTATATATTTGTACGCTACATGTTACAGGGTGTTTCTGTGAATTAATTCTTAGTGAAATTGAAGCTTTATTATACAACAATAGTTTCGAATAGATTATTCAAAGTATTGTTCAACTATATTATGCCATCTTTCTGGCAGCATAAGGATTCCGTGTCGGAAGAACGACTCGTCTATAGAAGCAAACCCAGAATTCACCTATTTTTTGCAATCTTCAAAGGAAGTGATGTCTTCCTCAGACATGCCACGGGTTAACGAGTGAAAAACGTGGTAATCATATGGAGCGATATCTAGAGAATACAGCGTATGGAGTAGAAACTCTCATTAGGTCGTATGGTATTTCTTTGTCTTCCAGCTCAAAATCACAATTTGTGACTCATAGAAGACCTCATCGGGGACCTCATAAAGTATATATGTGCTTGATCACTTCGACGAGATGAATAGAATCAGGTCCGACTATCTGTCTGTATGTCCGCTGTCTTTATGAATGAAAACTAGTTGCTCAGTTTTTAAGATATCGTTCTGAAATCGGGTATAGAGGCTTCCTATGTTCCTAGGCTGAACATATATCACAAATACTGTGGCCATGGCAACACTAAGTATAGCCAGGTGCATCTGACTTTTACATTGGAACGACGGCATAGCCTGGGATACATCAGCTTGTCCAGTATTCGTCGCGACAGAAATTTATATTTGTCCAAACTTTTACTAGAAGTAAAGAGAGTTTATTGAAAATTTTATTTATAATAAAATAGCCTTACAACTACAATAATTTACACTATTATCTTATGCGGTATCAGTAATAATTAAGCTTAGCGATGCGTGTTGCCACATCTAAATATAAATTAGTGACGAGAAAGCAAAAAAATGTGGAACAGGGGTGAACCAAATGAAGCTGAAAGACCTCTAGCTCTGCTGACCTAACAACCCAAGAGACCTTGAGTGGTTGCTTCATAGCTCAGAGATACCTCTTGACTAGCCACGCAATCACTAGAATGATAGTACGAGAAATTCTCGTATATCACGGGCCTTCTGAAAATACGACACCAGACCTGATGTTCAACAAATAAGAGAAAACCAGAGAATAATGTTTACCCACCGAAGTTCCTACCCTGTTACTGTTGAGATCTGCACTGTAGCACTGCTAAAGACTAAATGCATTTGCACTGCGCTGCGTATTCGTATTCGTATTTATACTTGTACATCGTTTCCCCTTTTAAAAGGGGTGATCACACCTATTGGCATATATGTGTAGCGGCCGTTCTTTTCCAAAAAGTGGGCGTAGTATGTGAATATGGGTACTCCATTTGACTGCAATAAAAATCACATTTTTTGGAAATCAAATTGAACGGGCACCTAGATTTATATTATTTCAAATATATAATGTATCCATATTGACATACCACGCCCAATTCTAGGTTATTTCCCATTCAAACCACTCGCCCACTTTTGGAAATTTGTATGGAAACATTTTCGTTTCAGGCGCTATCAACTTGAAAACTGATATCGGTGCTTCTGATCAGCCGACGCTTCATATAAATATTTAAGCTATTGATGTATCAGGATGGACTACTGCCGACCAAGCCGAAATGGCCACTTCAATGAAATCATTTTCCATAATCGAATAAAACATTGTATCAAATAAAGCAGAGTTCGTTCGAATAAAAATTCATCTATATAATACCTGGAGTAGTAGCAGCTTGCTGGAATGAATGTGCTAAATCCGAAGGATCTTGTGGCCTTATTGACACATAATACTTTTTATACTACCCAATTCGCACAAAACTTATATATACTTTTGACTGGGAACAATCCGTAAAATTTATTTGCAGACAATTTTTGTTTTACATAAGAGCCTAAATTTAAGTTTGATTTAATTACATTTTCGAATATACAAATAATCTTCTATTCCGCTAGTTAAAGTAATTAAAACATGCTCAGAATGGTGGCGTGCCGTAGCCAAAAGCCCGGGTATTATTTAAAAATCGATTGTTTAGTAGTTCCAGCTAGTTTGCCTTTGTCGATGATCGATGTTGATGTAGTGGGTGGGGACATCTTTTTCTCAGCAGCCGATTTACGTGCATTAGTAATGTTTTTCTTCGGATGCAGAGGTGGCAGATCGGTTAGAAATTTGAACGCGTTGTTGGTACTACTTACTCTACTAATGCAGCTATTGCGAAATTGTTTCTGCAAAACATTTGCAATCTGAGTACGGTTCGAAGAAGTTAGCCGATCAAAGGCGGTCGATTTGAGCTCCTCGTATTGCTTCCGGCTTTTAACAGGTGCGATTTTTTTTAAGATCCTCCGTTTGTGTTGCTGTTGCTGTTCGATTGGTTTATCGGATTCATGGCGGCCAAGTGACTTTTTTTGATCGATAATAAGTTTCCGTTTGCGCGTTTCTACTTTTAGTGTTGAACTTGATGATTTGGTGCTAGGTTTCACACGTTTTTTAACACTTGGCGTTGCAAAATTGGTTTTGGTCAATATACTCTGGCTGGGCTCGCTTGCGACCGTCAAAGTCTGCTTTCGACGCAAATTTGTATGCTTCGGTGAGGGTGTTTTTCTCGGGGCTGTCACTTTATCGTCTAGGTTTGAAGCACTCTCAACAGGCAGCACAGCAATTTGGTAGCCCTCGTCCAATATGAAGGGTAGATTATAACCAGATACATTTGCAGCAACAAGCTGATTCGTAGGTGTGAACTGCTTATTTTTATTTTTCTCTTTAGTTTTCTGCTTTGCTTGATTTGCTGTAGTTGATTTTGATGAGCCAGGAATTGCACCACCGGGCTGTTGTGTCGAGCTAGCTAAGGTCAAGTTTAATTCATCCATTGCGGTATTCAAAAGAGGCACAACACGTGGCAGCTCAACACTCTGTAGGTTGCTTGCGAAACGCATTAGTTCTTCCTTTTTGTCATTGTTCTCCTTGCCGCCGGTTACTCTGCTATTCGTTGATTTAACTAAGGGAGGTCGTTTCGCCAAGGGTGTACGTTTATTTGAGCTTTGCTCCGTCGGAAGCGTTTTCAAAACACCTGTGTTTTGGTTCCCCCGCGGCTTGAAGATCAATGGCGTCGTACATTCATTTGTAAAGCTACAGCAACGACGATTTGGTATAATGTTTTGAAATGTTATGCGCCCCTTAACGATCTGCGGCATAAAGAGCTCAGACTCGTATCCGGGACAATATACAAGAACCACATTGTTTCCAGATAGAAGTTGTATCGTGAACTCAACACGATTCTTCGGACTAGACATCTCGTAATCAATTTCCCTTTTATTGTTTTAGACCAGATCCGTTAGGCGTCATCCAGATATCTCGACGTTAGCCAAAAGCAAAACGGCACTTTACTTCACGCACTTAATTTATTTACCAAAGATGCACAGATTGCAACACCAAAACCCATCCGTTCTTATATAAAATTCAAAATATATTATAAAATATTTTATCAAAGTGTTGTTTAAAGTTCCACTGATTTTTTTTTTTTTTTTTTTATAAAATAAGTTGACAAGAATAGCAATACTTAACAAGATTTAAAATTTTTACATTGACTTAAAATGCATTAATTAAGATGAAATACATTTTTTAATGGAGAACTCCGCACATTTTCGTTTTGATTTTGCCATATTTAGTTTTTCTGTTGACAGATCCTACCCAAACTCCTTGAGAAATAATAATTTTTCGTTCTGTTTTAACTACGCGTAGATTTGGGTGGAGATAATCGACACTAATCTTATTCGTTCTTGGTGTGCGGAATTCCGGGAACTCACGAAACATCCTGATTAATGCTTGGAGGTTAGTTTTGCTTTTTTCCATATTTTCCCAAGATCTATGGAAAAAAGTTTTTCCTAGATTATGTCTGCAAGACCAAAGTATCTCGCAAAAGAAGAGATTGAGGAGATTATTTTACAAATCGGCTATGAGAACAAAAGCGGCAACGAAAATAGCACTGGCCGCGACGAAAGTCTCTCGGGTATTTCCGATTTGCTCAGCGGATTATCCGAGGATTAGAGTAAAAGCGATGAAGAAGAAAAACTGGCTCGAGATTTTTTGTGAAAAGACAACATTGTTTGGAGCGCTGCGTTCTCTTCTTCCGCTCGTGGTGGCCAAGTATAACAGTGGAATATCATAAATATACAGCCAGGTGTGACTCGAAAACATGCGAAAACACGTGTCTTCGACATATGAGTTGCATTCAAGCTCTATATTATCTATCCATATTTTGGACAACACAAATACTTACGGCAGTTCCGTTGGCATATTGATTTTGAGCGGAACGTCGAAGAGACAAACTAGCCTAGGCAATTTATTCTAAGCACTGAATCGAATGTTAATTTACAGACCGTCATGAACTGTTTGACGATAAGGTCGACCGACATATAGAGCCATAATGGCGGAGGAAATACTTACCTACATTCTCCGCACTATTCATTTCGACGTTTTGAATCGATGACAGCAACGCTCAAGAGACAAATTCGTTCCCATAAGAGAGTTTTGGGAATGCTGGTCCGAACACTTAAACTTTTTTACAATACTTGCACGATCGACGAGCACATGCTCGGCTTCCACGGTCGATGTCCGTTCTGTCAATAAATACAGACGAAGCCTGAGGAGAATGGCTTAAACTTCACTCGGACTGGGTCAAAATTTTGTTCGAGCGCGTCTAACGTTGGTTAAAAGCATCAGGAAAAACAAAATAAGTATTCCGCCCAAGAAATAATCCCGGATAGGAAGCCAAAAGATAGAGCGAAACGGAAGTATTTTTTGATCGATCTCGCTCTCTCAAGACATACATGCAGTCGCAAAGAAGAAGCCTGCGAAACAGTTCCTCTCCATTGTTCCAACTTCAGCATACGGCGAACCCGACGCCGTTGACTTTCCATCTGCAAATGGTTTCAGGCGAAGAGAGCAAAGCGCACGGTACCAGAACAGCAGAAAGATAAAGAAAGATACAACTTAAAGAAAGAATCGAGAGATATCGTGTAAAATTGTACGCTTACAAAAAAAAAAAAAAAAACATGTCAGATTTGTTCTAAAACAATGTTTAGTATCTTTTCTTATAAATTTATTTCCACATTTAACATTTAAAATGGGTTTTCCGTGTGTATTTTCCGAAAGTCCGCAAACCAGGGGCATATTCGTTTCCAGGTCCTAGGAACCGACTACGGGTAGCTCAAAATATAAGTACGTACTTATATGGAAGGGTTCCCAACATAGGCATACGGCAGTTCTAACTCTGCTAAACAGTAAGAAGGACAAAAATAATTTAATTATTTTTCACTCTGTTTTATAATGTGTTGCATTGTGATTGTTGAGAAGATTTGTTTGCATTCACCTCAATATTCCATATGATAAACTAAGTCGCAACTAGGTTAAGGTGATCATGCAGAAATATCAACAACTCTATGACATTGCTCTGGGGTTCTGAGGCGCCTCCTGACTCCGAACTGATAGCCTGGAATCATCTGGCCTTTGCCCAGCAATGGCAAAACTCGACATTAAAGTATATTTTGGATCGTACTGTCAGCAAGTACATAAATCAGGCGATAGGAGCACGGACTGTGATCAGTTTAGTCAATCATGATGTTCTCGGCGACTTTCTATTAGGAAGGGAAGTAGCTGAGTCTCAAGTTGCTTTTGTAGATCGTCGTTATTTGCATGGGGGCATTGTTGAGCAAGGCACGGAGGTGCGGGCATCGACCCTGTCAATATTCGGGAGATATTTTAGTTTTAATGTGACTGAGCTCATAGATAACCTTGCTTATAATACGGTTTATTATGGTATGGTAAGACAAACGAGACAAGGTAGTTTCCAGGTATTTGGATAATTCCTTAGCTTTGTTAATTGTTAATATTAATATTATACAAGGTATAAATACATGTATATAAAACGATTCGTTTTAAATCCAAATCCGATTTAAGCCAAGTCTAAGGTATTCTTCAATCGGACCTCGTTTTCGCAAGCCCGATTATAGTTCCAAAAAGTGCATATATACATATATTCGTTATGTCAAACAGTTTCTTTTACCTGTGCCCAAAAGCAAACATTGCAAGGAGGCAAGCACATTATCACCGAAATGGAGCAGAAAACATTGAAGCAGCAATCGATTACTGAGCATTGCAAGTAAAAAGGACAACTTGCCGAGGAATAACTACCCAATCCTTCGTCTGGCTCTCCGTTCACCAAACATTTCTTCTGCGTATTTATGATGAAGTTGTCCTTTTGAATGTGTCTTCGTTAAGGTCTGCCATCGAGTCTTACATTCCACCTGTTTCATTGCCTGCCAGGACAAATGTAAATACAAGCATTCAAATTGAGTGCACATGTTTCGATATCGATAAGCAGTCTGAGTAAACAGGACAAAAATTTAGAAAAAAAGTAACAAGAATTGTAAAGTTTTTCTGTTGAAATAAATTGCAAGCAAAAGTTTCATTTCATGCAAAGAGATTTCGGTTTCGATTGTGATTGGGATTGGGATAAAGCGACTTTATTACAATTCCATGGTTTGTATGTATCACAGTTTGGTTTAAGAGGTAGAGTGAAAAGAAATAACATTTATTCTGGAACCGAAAATAAACACGTTTTGCCAAATTTATTTTGCTCCACTATGAAATATTTAACTTCAAGTGTTCCTTGCTTGCTCCAGCTTCACCATCTTGTCTTTATCACGATTCATAGTCAATTTTGCGCATAAACAAGAAAATTATTTGTTTTCCTTTTTCGTCAATTTGAACAAGTTTAGTGTAAATAGTTTTCCCTACATATCCTAAATATCCGGCACAGTGTTCTGTTTTCTATCTTCTAACGCAATATCTCGAACAGATTTTTAGGCGATTTGCCAAAACGGCGGTGTTTGATTTTGGGCAACGTGCAGCATACAAAATTCCAAAACAAAAGGCATCATTTTTGGACCCAAAACGTTTGCACATGTGTCGTAAATTATGCTGAATTTATGAAAATTTATGACACAAACAAACAACAACAACAAAAAAAACAAACTTTTAAATCAAACTGTGTAATAAAAATGGTGCAGGAAAAGTCGCAAGGGAAAATATGTTGTTAACAATTGGAAAACATTTCTAGGCAGGTGCTGAAACACACACAAAACACACAAAAAAGGACACATTTTTCTGTCATACAAAAATAAAGGTTGTAAAAATAAAAGTTGTTCGAAAAGAGCGTTTGTTCTGCATAATTTTTCCATCTGTTTGCATTTCGATGTCCTTCTCCGATATCACGATGAACAAATTTTGTATATCATCGAAGGCGAGTAACGAGTTGAGTAGCGTTTTATTATTAAGAGTCCATAAATTCTGAATCTAAAACTTAATTGTATGCTACTTTCGCTTGACTAGCTCGAGGTTCTCGAATTTTTAAGGTATTTTTTTATAGGTATAAATTGTAGTCTCAATGAAAAATAAAGAGGCAATGCACAATTTAAGCCGCAATATATTATTTTCCCATGAAGAGACTCCATATATTATTAAAAGAATTTGGAAAAAACTGACACATGTAGGTGAGCAGCTCATGAGGTGCTCATCGTGAGTCAGTTTTCTTATCACACACATATATGTATACAAGTTTATTATATTAATATATCAGTATCAGTTCAGTTGGTATGTACAAGGTTTTAAGTAGATCTTGGTATTGCATTGCGAAGAAAATATTTTCATATAACAGAAGGCTGTCGAAAATTTTCGCCATGTTCTGTTTTAGTGAGTACGCAGATAACAAAAGAAAGTCAGTCGATATCCAGATTACCACGTTGCCAATATGATGGACTATGGCATGTTTTGAACAGCTGTTTTGTTTCATATGTGGTCGTCAAATATTTTACTTTTGTATTTTTCGTATAAACTATATTGTATCTAAAAAAATGGAAGTATGCATGTAGCTTCCCTATAGACTTCGAAACCGCTCAACCGATTTGTGGCAATATTTAAAATAGTCCCGTGGGCGATCCTGTGAAGTTTCGTGGCGATTGGATAAACAGAACATTTTTTGAATTTTTTAGATTTTCCTTCCATATTTATTTGTTTCAATAAGAAGGAGCATGTGGAAGGTGGGTAAGGGAGAAGGAGTGGCTGGGAGAAGAAGTGGCAGAGGAAAGGGGAGGGCCGCGTACAGCGTTGCGGGAACCTACTAGTAATACAATAAAAAGCGAAAGACAAGAGAAAAAAAAATAAACTTCGGTGGAACCGAAGCTTTAAAACATTTCACGCCAAGTTTCAAGCCGGTGCAAAGAAACCAAATTTTTCTCTAAATGTAAAGCGTACATCCATAAGAACCCACTATATTCAATTTTAAGTTTATACAGCGGTCAGCACTCGAAGTGTTACCAATTAAAAATGCTGTAATTTTATCATTTTTTGTTTTTCTTTTTGGTTTTATTTAGAAACTTCAGTATATCGGAATAACATTTTAAATCTTAAGAAAAATATGTTATTGTTCAATGTAGCCACCTTCAGCGTGGATAATAGCATCGCGTTTGTCCGGGAAGACTTCACATGCTGCCCGAATGTGGTACGATGGTAGTTTGTCCCATTCTCGACGAAGAGCAATCTTTAAGGCGTTGACAGTCTCATATTTTTTAATTGATACTTTGGGCTCCACAATGAACCATATGGGAAAAATCCACTGGGTTTAAGTCTGCAGAGATCCATTAGGCTTAAGTCTGGGGAGTACGGTGGCCTTTGTTGCGAATAAACATTTTGTTCACACGTAAATGACGTAGCTCATTAACAATAACTGGTTGCGATTTTCCAGCCAAATACAAAGCATTAACTCTGTTGCGTGGAATTCCATTTCGATAACTTTTTTTTTTGCGACGTACAAGGATTCCTCTTGTACATTTTTTTCGTACAAAATTCATAAAATCATAAAATTCATTTTTCGTAAATAATTCAATAAGTTTATATGGAGGCTTGCGCTAAAAGTGGGCGAGACATGTCCCATGACATTTATGTAGGGCGTTCGTTTGTAAGAAGTCGTCATGTCAAACTTTAAATCGATATTGACTGCAATAGAAACGTTTTCCATACAAAAAAGCAAAGATGGCCTGGTGGTTTGTATGGAGCTACGCCAAAAAGTAGAAGAACCACACCATTTGATATCTATATATGAAGAGTCGTTTCATAAGAACCCACCATGTAAATTTTTAAAGTGATATTGACTGCTATTAAAATGTTCATACAAAAATTCAATAGGGTGGGATGTGGTTTACATGGGGGCTAGCCCAAAAACTTTACGTGACATGTCAATATGGATACTCTATTAAACTGCAATAAAAAGAAGTATATTTGACGACTTACAACTTGATATCTAAATGGGTCCCACAAAAAAAAAAAAAAAAATTGAGCAACAGCATCCAGACAGACAGACAGACAGACGGACATAGCCAGATCGTCAAAGTAAGTTAATATCGTCTGCTCAACGATATTTTCGGGGATTCCATATCTACAAAGAATTAATATTATTATTATTATTATTATTAATTGGTGGTAGGTAGTGCAACCTTTGCAGATTTATTGTGCCCTGACAATAGTTTCAGTTTCTTTAAATTTAGAACAGCTCTTCCTGTTCAAGGTCAAGCCTGAACAATATTTTAGTATGTGTTTCGGGGTTTCCTCATCTTCAAAGCAAAATCTACAGGTGCTTTCACTTTCGACACCAATGTTATGCGTATGTTATGTCTTTTAAGTCTGCAATGTGTAGTCGTTAAACCTGTTCATTCTCAGAGTGTTATCTTTTAGTTCATAGCAGATTTCTGATTTATTTGTTTGCTTTGGTGCCAACTAGTAGTTTTCTATGTTTTGCCTTCGCAGTTCTCCCAAAACTCATCTCTAGCTTTGTTTTCTTCCTTCTTTAATAACACTCTAAGAGTTCCTGGTCTAAGTAGGAGTTGCCAAGTTATCTGCCAGGTATCCAGTACAGAATAATCTTGTTTAGTCTTCCTAAGTTGTTTAGTTTCTCTGCATAATCCAAGACTAACTTAGATTTGATAATATGTGAAGTTAATGCTCTGATGGCCGCCTGACTATCAGAGAATATCGCTATGTTTTGGTTCATGTACCCGCTAGTTAGGTTGAAGTGGATACATCTTTAAATTGCGCCAATTCTGATTGAAAGACACTAGTAAATTTCCCTAGCGATTCAAATAGCCTTGGCATTCGATGTCATTGTGTGTAAGGGTATGTAGTGGCGATAGTACTTCCCATTGTAGGCATCTTCGCTAATTTTGATAACAATGATTTTATCGGACAGATTTTTTACAATATAATCCTCCACGAGTCTTGTAGTTATACCAGTCAGCTTATAAGAGTAGAATCCAGTTCTCTTTTCTTAAGTGCGCTTATAACTTAGCTAAGAGATGTGTTGCCTTCCATGTCCATAGAAGTGCAAATAACGGTCGCTTTGGCTTTAATGGTGACTTAAATTATATTATTTAACGGGTATAGAGCAGTTTCGGTAGTTCTGCCAGATCAATACTTATGTTGATTTCTGTGGAGAGGTATGTATAGCTATTATTTGAGCCTGATATGATTGTTCACCATTTTCTCCAACTTCTTCAATATAAAAGAGGTAACGCTGCAGGACTTGCCTGCTTTCGGAACTATAGCTCTATTTGCCAGTCTCCAGCACATTGGAATATATCGCTACCAAGAGGCTTATGCCTTTCTGAAGTATAGCTGGGTAAATTTTATACACTCCACATGATTTTAGCAGTTTTAATGTTAGCTAATTTGCAGTTAATTCCAGTTTGTTCCCGTGTGATTACATTGTTGAAGGTAGTTCGATGTGTATACTTCCGTTATTGGATTTTGCTGTTCGGAAAGTGAGTTCGAGTAGATGGCGTGATTTCTTCTCGTCTTTAGACTTTAATAGTATTGAAGAGAGCTTTATAAATCTTTATTGCAGGTCTAACAAGCGCGACAGTTGTCGCGCTTTGTTATCCTTATGCTTTTCTTGAATTCAGTAGGTTTTGCAGTATATTCTTGCCTGTCTCCTGTACGCTTCGATTTGTTACAGAGCTTCCTGACCTCTTTCGACAGTCTTTCTCTATGAATCTCTATGAACCTCTATTTCACCAAAGAGTGTCTTTATTAGATTTAACTTCCTTTGGTTGACAGGTTTAATGATATCCATCATTAATAACCGTGTTGTAGCACTCTACTTTAATATTTATAAATGTAAAATACAACTCCATTTAGTTTCTGTGCAAAAAAAAAAAAAAGCTGGCGTAATTATTTTTGACAAATTCAGCATTATTGAAGCAAAGTGATTAGCAGAATCAATGCATATTGGAAAAAATAAAAAAAAACGAAATCCGTTTGCAACAATTTATCGTAATGTAAATGCTAAATAATTCAAATTCTTTTATCGGTGCCAGAAACTCGGCTTGCAAATATTGCTCATATGCCCTGCGGTTACACCCTCAAACACAACAAACTCATTGACCCATACCTCTACAATGTAATCAAGTATATAGTACATACATATGCAGATACTCTCATTGAAGTACATGAACAATTTAATTAGTTTCAATTTTGGCAAATAAGCACGCAGCAAAATCAAATATGCGTAAATATGGCAGCATTTGCGTGCGATTTTCTCGGTATTGCACTATCTCTCCATACCTTGCTCTCTTTACACATATATCCTTTGGATCTGTCTCGCTTAGCACGTGTAATTAAATTTACATGAAAATATTTTACGTAGGTGGAGACCGGAGGTTGGTAAATTGTTACAAAAGTACAGCACAGATACAAACAACCTTTGGAAGCACATGTTTCAATACAGATACTTTTATATATACAGGGTGACTCAAAAGAAAGTTCACATTTAAAAAATCGATAAAAATAAAAATGTAAGTAGTTTATTGAAAAAATGTTTATTACATTTTAAAATACACACTTTGGGAATTTATTTCTTAAAAATGATATTGTCCAAATGTAAACCGTTGCGTTCACGGCATTCATTTATCATTAATCGAGCACTAAAATTTCGTATGACGGCTCGGCAGGTATTCTCCGTGATGGCTGCCATTTCGCGACGGATATTTCCTTTTAATTGTGCCAGGGAAGTCGGTTTGTTGCCGTAAACTTTAGATTTGACGTAACCCCACAGGAAAAAGTCCTTAGGGGTTAAATCGGGTCTTCGTGGAGGCCAATTTATGTTACCTCTCCTGGAGATCAATTTGTCAGGAACAATTTCATGAACTCGTGGTAGAGACCGGTTGGACGTGCGTAAAGTTGCTAAAAAATGCGGAACAATGATGATCTATGCACGTTTAAAGCAACAGCACGCTTCCGAATCGAAAGGTCCGGGTTGTCACGAACAGACTGAGTAACGCTGTCTACGTTTTCGAACGTTCTCGAAGACCTTGGACGCCCGGATTTTGATTTTTCTAGCGTTGAACCGGTCTCTTCAAACTTCTCGACCCATTTTCCAATGAGTCGTGAGCTTGGCGCATCATTTAAATGACGAACATGTCGAATACAGAATTACCGTTCTTGTAAAACAGAAGTACGCACAACGCACGGTCCGCTCGCGATAAACGCGCCATAGCGACTAAATTCCCAAAAGCTAGGCTACCGATTGACGTAGCCCCTCGGAATAGTTGCGTTCACACAATCAGCAAATCAAATGTGAACTTTCTTTTGAGACACCCTGTACAAGTATGTATAGGTCTATGTAGGTTTGGGAAACTAGGCTGCATCGAAAAAAGGCTGTAAAAGATAAATACGAAATGTTTTTTATTATATTTACCTTGTATTTACCTTCTTTTTAATAAATCTTCAAGAACAATTTAATAAAAATGTTCCATTAAATCGATAACTGTTGTTTAAAGAATGTCTAACTACATAAATACATGATCGAATTTACAATTTAAATTTTGATTCTTTATAACTATTTGAGACTTTTCAAATATTCTTGAATACTGATTGTATTTAAATCGCTCCACCTCATTTGCGGTTTCTTTTCTGTATGTACACCGCCGCTCATCTGAATAGATTCAAATAACTTTTATTTTTCAAGTGGTTCTATTTCGTTAAATAGTTTTTTTTTTTTAACTTTATTTTATTATTTACAATCTTTTTAAGGATCATTGAAGAACGATTTCTCATTTTGTGTATAACTCGTGCATTTGTATAAAGTTGTGGGTAAACTCAATATCGATTTCTTCTGTTATGCAAAGATGTAAGCATTGGTATAAAGTAATAACATAGTTCACCTAGTGTATAAATATTATCTCTTGTGTATAAGATTGCAGTGTTGCCCATTTGCAACAGTGTTGCAACTGGTAAACATATGGCAGCACCAACTTATATTTGTAAACAAAAATCAGCTGATAGATTTTTATTCAACAGTCAATTACACAATTGTAACATTATTATTACGTTTCTCAATAGCCGGCTTTCGTGCGTACAGTCACTTGTTGACATGGTGGAGGCAGAAGAGCGTCTCATTGCCCGCATATCGTATCGCTCTCGAATAATTCTTTACCTTGGCGTCGAATGTCTTCTTTGGTTTCCAGGTTATGGCGCCCGATTTTTTGTTCCTGAGAATGGTTTTTTTCCTCAAATATTGTCGGAATGTTTAGATCTTGGTGTAGAGTTGTGTTACTTACATACCAAGATGCATTTACACATAGTCGAAGGAGCTACGATTGAAATCGTTGTATCATTTCCATCTTAGTACTTGCTGCTTAATTGGATTCCGTACATCTAGGTCTATGGTTTTTACTATTTATTTAGTATTAAAGTCGACTTAAGACCTAAAAGCCAGTAAAGTATCCTAAGGCGCAGACCAAGTTGCTTTATTTTTGTAAATATGTGACTACGCCAAGTCAAGCGCCTATTTATATGTATATTAACTTTTATCCACCATCTATCAAGCCAGACGTTTATCTCATTTAGGATCTCTTGATGGTTGCGTGACGCAACTACTGTATCACTATTTTTCGCCATGATGGCGGTAGCATCGTCAGAAGTTGGAATATACTTATATGGAGACAAAGGTAAATCGGATGTAAATTGTGTATACAATATTGGTTCTATCACGCTACCTTATGGACCTCTAGAGTTTAGTTCAAATGAATCTGTGAACTCATTTTTCAATTTGATATAAAGAAGATTTTATATGCTTGATAAGAAAGAAATATTTTAAGTTTACACATTAGTGCCTAGGGTGCCATACTTAATCAAAGACTTTTGAGACATCCAGGAACGAAGCGGTGTAGTATTATTGGTTTTCGAGAGCAGCTCTTTCAAATTTGTATGCTAACTTATGTTAACTTGTTCTATTGTGCAGTGGTAGTTTCTGAACCCGAATTGATGAGTAGGGTTAAGATTGTTCTGTTCGATAATAGGGCCAAGTCTGGACAAAAATAGCGTTTCGAATATTTTGGATATCGGCCTATATGAGTTTATGATTTCCAGTGGTTTTTTCCGTTTTGTTATGGCTATCATCTGTTCAACTTTTAATTTTCTAGTAAAGTGGTCACATCGCACGATTGCATTAATGATCCGCAAAGGTTACTGCCCTTTCTTGGTCGTTTCTAGCCCATGTATTGTCCCTCCTCTTAATAGGTGGAAAACACTGTGTTGCTTGACATAGGTTTCCAGTGATCTTCCACAATGAGAAGTCAGTCGCTTGTCTTGGCGAGAGATTTGTAATATATTGTAGATGTTGAATTTGTTATTTCTAATCCTCTTCTTGTCTATGGGGTTCCTGGTTCCTGGTTGTTTAGGTTGTTCAGGCTGGTCGATCGACATGCTCTACAATGTGAACAGTCTAGAGCTGAGACAGAGGGAGAGAGAGGGAGAGAGTGAGAGTTTGGTGAGAGAGACCTGGTTACCTGGTTATACCATTCACACACAGTTTGTCTGAAAGTTTGTAACGCATTAAAGGAGCCATCGTAGACCCCATAAAGTATATATATTCTTGATCAGCTTCACGAGACGAATCGATCTAGCCAAGTCCGTCTGTCTGTATGTCCATCTGTCCGTCTGTCTGTCTATCTGTCTGTCCGTCTGTATGTTGTTGCGCATTGTTTGGGGACCAATTTTTATGCTATCAGTTGAAATTTTGCACATATAATTATTTTTATTGTAGTTTAATACAGTATCAAGATTGACCTGCCACGCCAACTATTTGGGGTAGCTCCCATACAAACATACTGCCCACTTTTGTCTTTATTAAAGTCTATATTAGGTTGAAATGCAATGTGGTGCCTTTTTATGGCAAGCCGCTTAACAATCATAGACTAACGTTCGTGGCTCGCCCACTATTTGGGGTAGCTCCCATACAAACCCAACGTGCAATTTTGTGTTTTTTTATGTAAAAATCCTTCATTTAGATCAATATTAGCTTGCAATTTGATTTTGTGGATTTTAATGGACAACCGCTTCATATACATATACAAAAGGGCGTGTCCCGCCCACTTTTTGAGGTAGTCCCATATAAACCCACAGTGCACTTTTCTGCATTTGTATGGAAAACGTCAATATCAACTTGAAATTCGATATGGCGGCATCTTACACCTCTACAACATCGCTTCATACACCTCTAGTAGTGAGTGAGTGTTTGTGTTTAAGATGGTCAATGTTAAAAGAGATCCTGCATGTACTCCACGAAGCATGTTAAACAGGCAGTGTGGTGAATTTCGTCCCATGCTCATGTAGGCTGCGAACACACAACGAGTAGTTGTTCTCGTGAACCTTCAAACGTCTCGCATCATCGTTGATCGTCGTCTATAATCTTACTCTAACAAAGTACATTAAGAATTATATATATTCATATATTTTGTTTACTATGAGGCTAACGCAAACTACAATAAAGTATCTATTCAATATATTAATAATCATCACTATTAATAGATTAATAGATAAAAAGGGTGAAAGGAATAATTTGTCACTTGTCTATTTATATATATATATATATATATATATATATATATATATATATATATATATATATATATATATATATATATATGAGGTGTTCTACACCATTATCTAAGTCCATTTAAGTGGAATATTTGATGCTAACGTTTCGTTGATTGTATGTTTTTGTTATGGAATATTGCGCGTTTTTGTGTAGTAGAGAGACGCAGACTAATGTTTGCAATGATTGGCTCGTTAAATAGTGAATTAAAAAACAAATATAGCCAATATATGTGAAGCTGAAACAGGAGGGGAACTTATCGTACATCTTAGTTGGAGGCCCAATAGCCATTCCATCGACTTTGAAAGAAAAGATGATAAGCTAATTCCTGTTCCTGTTGGGCAAGTGTGTAAGGTTTTTCTTGCCTTGCGGTTAAAAATTTTTGGTCTGTAATGCATTCATCATAAAAAATCTTCTTATAAATATTTTTAAGCAAATTTATGGCTCTGGAACCAGCTTTCTGGAGTTGCGCTGGGATGATATTATCTTACTGTGTGGCTGGGAGTACTCTTTATTGAAAATGAAACAACAGAAAAAGTGAATAATCATAAGTAACTTCAGTTATTGCCCAGTGGAGCTAGCCTAGGTACCACCATTTCATTTGATATACTTCAAAGATGGTGGAATCTTGAACCTTTATAAGCTGTACGCAGTTCGAGGAGCATTCAATTTCATTAAAATTATTACGCCATAAGCTATATTTTTTCTGTCTTCTGCCTTTTTTACAAGCTGAGAGGCTATGCTTGTTGGCGTTCAAGCCATGCTATATATCGTTAGTTTGTCGAGGATTCCCAAACACCATGTTGACTTCGTGTTACCTCTTAGCTTGCTTGTTGAATATTCTTTAATAAGGGCCTTCTTACAGGCGTAAGTGAAATTGTGTTTTATAAGTGTTGTTTAATCTTTCAAGACTAGGTCGTGGATCACCTGTAAGTCAGAATTCTCAGCAGTTCATTGGAGTAAGTTTTTCAATTTGTTCTTCAAAGATATTGGTTTTGCACAAGCCTAAGAAATCTCGGTTTCTACACACTTGTGTTCAGAGAAGGAGTTCATTTCCAACTGATCTACATATTCGTACTGGGAATAGGAGAATAATGTAACTTGAAATACTTTCCAGCAGTTTAACGTTATCAAGGTAGGGTTATCACCTTTATTGCAAATCATAAGATTGGGTGAAAGGAGATAGTCATCAAGTAACTCAGCTCGCTCATATATAAATTGAGTGTAACAGCCGATGCTCCTTTCAAATATACCTATGTAATAGGCAGAAGCAGGCGCGACAGACTCTATAAAGAATAGATATTCTTGATCACCATCATAAGTGAAGTCAATATAGACATGTCCGTCCGCCCGTCTCACCACTCATCTGTCCATCCGTCCGTCCGACCGTCCGACCGTCCGTCCGATCGTTCAACCGTCTGTTTGAACGCACAGATCTCATAGACTAGAAGAGATAGAGACTTCAAGTTTGGTTATTTCGACTATCCTTTCACTTTGGCCAGATTCTTGAAAGTCTTTTATTTTGCTCTTTTGTTGTTTCATTAACAGTTTCCCGTGACTCTTTTCCAACTTTGATTGAAATTGATGAAGTTGTCAATAACCAAAATAATTTCTATAATTTTGTTAATGTGAACTTAAATATTTCATATTGAACTATTCTGATGAGCTAAAAAATACCTCGTTTTTAAGATGAACGAAAAGATCGGTCGCATTTCCCTTACATTTTCTTATCCAAATTAAAAGTAAATAATTCTTTATATTATTTTGAATAAATCAGTGCACTTATCAAACCTTCAAGTATAAATGCCAAAAATGTTGAGCCTATTCAGTTGAGCATTAGTGTAAAAATAATATTAGTACATGCTCTACCATACTACAAAACTTTTGGGCTCTAATTTCATTTCACAGATAAGCAATCTATGTAGAAATGTAGCAAAGTTTCTTCAATTATTGCAACATTTTCAATTTTAGATACATGCATAGGTATTATGTAGAGTCACATAGATCATTTCATGTAGAAAATTTCATTTATATTGAATGTCGATTTGAATGCCGACGATTTAAAATAGAAATACATATAAACATTTACATTCATTCACTCTCTTCAAGTTGGCAAACGTTTGAGTTCATTGAAACTTTGACATTTGTTCAAAATTCGGCATCTAATTGTCGTATATGAATGCATCTAAAGAGTCTGCCCTGCCAAGGAAAAGGGGCATTGTTTACGAAGTTGAGGGTTTGAAGTGTGTTTCTATGCTATTCATGAACAAAATTAGATACATCGAATTGTCAACTTTTGTGCATTCTTGTGATTTAGTGAATAATTCTTCAAACTGCAGCCATTTGCTGGTATTGTGTCACAGTCGTCTTCTATTGTCGCCGTCGCCTTGAAAATACATTGAGTGGGCAAATTATGTCAACTAATTATGCGCAAAAGTTTTTATTTTGAATGTTTTATACAAAATTTTGTGTGTATTGAAAATGTTGTACAGGAAAACTTCTTTAATGAATTGCTTTACGTTTCGCTGGTTCAAAAAAATTTTCGTTCAGTTTAAACATTTATTCAATTGGTAGCTCTCACTGTGGATAGTAGTCCACGCGTGTGACGTGTTATTGTAGTCAATATCAACTTAATAAATTAGCTTCTAATGAACGAACGCTTCACAAATTCATGATATGGGTATGACCCCATACTATTTGGGGTAACTTGAAATTCAATGTGGAGGTTTCCTGTGAACGGCTTCTTCACGTAAATATACAAATAGACGTGCTCCGCCGTGTTCGTTTGTAAGAATAACTTCTTTAGTTAAGTAAATATCACTTTGAAATTCGATATGTTGGCTTCTTATTGACTTTCGCCTCACACGCATTTAGTAATGGGTGTATACCACCCCCTTTTACACTACCTCCACCACGTTTATGTTTTACAATACGATTTCGTGTAAGGAATCTACGAGTATATATATAAAAAATGAATCCTTATTGCCCTTGGCCTCTTAACCGATTTCATTTATTTTTTTTATGTTTTCTAATAATTTGTAGAAGGTTCTTACGGAACGCAAAAATTAAGAAAATTGCGCAGAAAATTGGAAAATTTGAGAAAAAATTTTTTTGGATGGATGAAATGTTGTATATGGGATCGTGGAGGGATGGAGAAGGGAAAGTGGAATGTTGGAAAGTGGAAGATGTGGAAAAGAAAGAGCCGGAAGAGAAATAGGTGAAAGGGGGAAGAGGGACAGGGAAATAGGGGAAGCGGAAAGGGAATGGGTGGAAGGGGAAGGGGTTGCAGGAGAAAGATGGCAAGGGGAAAAATTGTAGGTGAATGATAGGTAGGGTAGGATGGGTAGAGATAGGTGAGGCAGGGGGAAAGGTAGCAACTCGCAGGGTACCATTTAAGGTGAAATGTTGTATACATGTTAATGGGATCGAAGGGGTCAAGAAGATGTGGAGGTAGGGGAAGAGGCAAGGGAATGGGTGCAGTGTAAAGGGTGGAAGGTGAAGGGGCGAAAGGGGCGCTGGGGAAGATGGTAGGGAAATGGGTGGTAGGGTAAGGTGTCATTGGGAAGGATGGACAGGGTAAGAAGCGGCAGAGGAACGGAGGGGGAGGTGGAGGGGCAGAAACGCGACGGTTGCCAGCTAGTATGAAATAAACATGCTTGACGAGGTAAAAACCAAGTGACGAAAGCCTACTTGCAACTCACAAAACTTCTGATATAAATTTTGTTAACTGTACAAAAAAAAAATACTATTTTATGAAAATAAAGCGAAAAAAATGTTTTTGTACACAACAAAAATTCTTGGGGTTTGTTGAACGATCCCCAGCTTCTCTTCTTGAATCCTCCAATGATTACACAATACAATCTGTTCCAATAATACTTATGAAAAATAATAGTCTCTTTCAAAATGGTTTTTTATTTGATATCAGTTATTTTAATAGAGTTGACGAGTTAAGTGTTTTTCTCGAACTGTAAATGAGACCTGTACCTTGTCTAATTCTATGTCTTTCTATTTCCTTTCTAATGCCAAATCAAAATTAGTATAACCGTTATAAGAGGTGTGTGTCCATAATGCGTATAACAGATGTAGAAGTCAGCTCGCACGATTTTCGCACGAAATAATAATGTATATCAAAATTTGGCCAATCTAACAACGTATTACCACTCGAAATAAGAGCACGAAAAATTGGTATCAATTTTCCGTCAAATTGCCAAAACATTCTTTTCAAAATTCATTAAGAAGTATATTCTTTTAAATAGTGTTTGTGCAACGTCATATAAGAAAGGTATTTAAAGGAGCTTTATAAATAAGAAAAATATTATAAGCCGGTTGGCCACAGAAGCCCATTGAAAACAGAAATCTTAATTTAGTCTTTTTCCCGCTAAAATCCGCTATTTTGAAAAAAGTTTGTAGAACAAAATTTTGCTGTGCTTTTTTGAGTACTAAAATTTTGTAATCTCGTAATAACACTGGGGTAGGCAATCACACTGGGCTAGGCTTTCGTCACTTATTTGAGCTATACTCCACAGTGATAAGATCATTTCACAACAAATTTGGTGTTTCTGGCTTAAAGTTTTTTATACAAAGTTGTTCATATTAAAACTCGAAAGCGGAGTGAAGTAGCTTTGCGCTCTACTAAGATCCTTTTCCTTTGCCTTAATGTATATTAAGAACTCACACAATTATATGCATTAATCCTCGGTTTAAATGCGATTAATTAATTTTTATTAATTTTCTGTTTATTTAATATTTGCGTAGGCACTTAAACGCTGTGTTTGTCACTTAAAGTCAAAAGAACCAAATTGACGCCTACAATGAATTACAACATTATCCTTTGCAGAACAGAAATAACTATTTTATTGCGTGGGAGTCTATATTTAATCACATAAATTCAACGAAATTATAAAATTGCCTTTCACTGACTGTGAACTTC
This sequence comes from Leucophenga montana, assembly GCA_035044765.1. Classification (NCBI taxonomy): domain Eukaryota; kingdom Metazoa; phylum Arthropoda; class Insecta; order Diptera; family Drosophilidae; genus Leucophenga; species Leucophenga montana. The sequence continues at coordinate 479,583 of JAWNNQ010001349.1, read as the reverse complement.
AGATTAAATTACTTGGAATTCACGCTTTGTCTGCCTTTTGGGATTCCCACAGCGACTGAGCACTGAGCACAGTTGATAATGTCTGGGACGTTGGCCGCATCGTATCGCAGAGCAACAACAGGTGTCCAAAAAGGTCAAGGACAAAGAGTCAATTTCACTAGAATGAGAGCAACTCGAGCTGAATTAATTGAACTGTGGATTAAATCAAACTTTTAACACATTGCAGAAGTAATTTCTTCTCACTTCTTGTACTAATAAATTTAATATTTAATTGCTGCAAATTCTCGTAAGTATATAATTGTAGCGATTGTAGTTTCGTTTAAACAAATTTAAAGAATTCAAAGAATATGAAAAATGCAAAACTTTTAGTAACGAACAAACTTATTGACTCTATATAATCTTTATTGGTTTTGTTGCACAAATGGAAGGACACTTAAAAAAGAGGAATGTATCTCAATTTCCAATTTACATACTATTGGGTGTTTGAATTAATTCGTAGCGTTTTTTTTTTTTAATTTTTTTTTTTTAGCCGAAAGTCCTGGTCACACGGTCACATATTTTCGTGTCAGATCGTGTGACCATGAATAAATTTATCACGTCAGCAATGTCGCACGTCATTTTTGGAAATAGCTCCGTTTCTATTTCGTGTAAGATTTCTGTGGCATTTTATTAACAGTGTTGTAAAGTGTTGCAAAATGAAGTAATCAGTGTTTTTAAACTTGCAAAAAGTAAACATCAGCTGTTTAACTTCTTTCCCTGCACTTTCACAAAATGCTACGTGCACGACTTTTTCGTAATTTCTCTTCAGCTTTTTGCTTTTTTATTTAATTTTTTTTATTTATTTTTTTGTATTAACTACATAAATTGCTAATAAAGCACAAGTTTTCATAGTTTTATCCATTTTAGACTAGTGTTGTAAATGCGATTCTGTCTACACTGGTTAACACTAAAAATGTAGCTGTCAAATTTCTTGCGCCTAGATTGACCACAAAGTAATATTTTGATGTGATATTTTGACAGTTGCTTGAAATCCAAGACAGATAAAATAGAAGGCCGTATGACCATTCCCTTACAAATATATTATTCAAAGTATTGTCTACCGCTAGACACCACTTTCCGTTTGTTAATTTACTTTAATTTTGTATATGGGTACATTCTCTGCCTCTCTCCCAGTTAAGGAGTTTTTGGTCAAAAACAATTCATATTAAAATTTTGCTTGTAGACATTCGTTAACCTAGCAAAACGGTTAACACCACCGAATTCAGCGTACCCAACTTAAGTAAAATAGAATTATCTCACGAACTCCTAGCAAGCCGCCTAAAAAAGTGTTATTTGATTCGGTTGATCAGACAAAGAATTTTGTAGTTTAGTAACAATGATTTTAATGTTGCTGTGGCAGTAAAGGCGGTGCTGGTTGTTACAGATAGTAGTATTAGGTAACAACGTGTAATATTGATCATAGAAGTCATTAAAAACCCGTAGATCTCTCTAACCATTGATTACATGTTCTGGTCTTACATGTGCTGACGAAATGGGTTTCTTAATAAATAAAATTACTTCTTTATACATATATAGGTATTGAATCAATATCGAAGGATAGAAAGAAGTTGGTAAAACATATATGGAGACAACAATCAATGCAATTGCATGAGAAGGAAGTAGTATTTCAAAGAAATTCAACGTTGCCAGATAAATTAAAGAAAAACTCAAAAACCAATGCAACTATTTCGCTATGTCTTCACTATTGACTTTTGCAGAAAACATCAAAACATATTGTAACTCAAGATAAACATTAATGTCATCGACCATAACATTGGCATTTTGATATAACGTACACTCGGAAAAAAGAACTGTTTCATTTAAATAATAATAATAATAATTGAAGAATATTGGGGTTATCTCCAAAAGAAGAATATTAGTGGCTTATTTTGAAATTATTGGGGCCATGTTAAAAAGAAGAATACAATGATCTTATTTAAAGATTTCCGGGGTCATCATTAACAGACGATTTGTTTTGTCTTGATTCATCAAGATTTTTTGTCTTGATTCAAACATATCGGGATCATCTTAAGTTCGGGGTTAAAATAAGATTTTTTATCTTGATTCAAGATTATTGGGGTCACATTAAGAATGGGGATTCAAAATTGATTCAAGATTTTTAAGCTTTCTCTTTGAACTCAAGATTTTTAATCTACCTTGTAGATTTGGCGAGATTACCCTACTTTCAGTGAGCAAAATTTTATTTTTATATAATCTCGATTTTGGCTCGATTTTTTTTCTGTATCCGTTTATGATTTGATTAACGGACGCACGGGTCATCTTCGTATTCGAGCGACAAACCTTGATGCAACGTCTGGAATTTTTCATCATTTTATCGATATGGATGGAACGAATGCAAAATAGACCCAAACACGGCGAAAGAAAGAACGATCTACTTGATCTACCAGATTTCCGTGAAAGAATTGTTGCTGATCTTTCCTGGCATTTGAACAAAAATATTTGGCTGGAGCCGTGATTTATATAGTCGTACGATTCGCACATATTCCGAAAGATGTCCACAACTAAATTAGTATTTTAAAAATCATTGAAGACATCCGCAATGAAATTGTTAATCAGTTTCCTGTCTTGATAAGCAGGGAAGGTGATAAAAGATGGTGTCAACACTGCAAAAATCCGAAACGAAATGTGTTTGTTCGAAATGCAGCCTTTATTTTGTTTTTGAGTATCATATATAATAAATAATTATGTTGTTATTCATTACTCTGTCATATATATCACTACATATCATCACTCATTGGTACTTACTTAATTACTTAGATGGCTCTACAACCGTCTATCGGTCAAGGCCGCACGTAGGAAAGCGCACCATTCGGTGTAGTTTAGTGCGCGCCGGCGCCAGTCGCTGGCAATCCGGAGCTTCTTCAGATCATCATAGACCTTATCTTGCCATCTTAAGCTCGGACGTCCTCTCTGACGCCGTCCAACAATCAAGTTCAGGTTTCCGTCGTAAGCCTTTAGTGCTGCAGCTTCGGGGTTAATCCGGATGAGGTGACCAGCCGCTGGAATTTAATGCGCTCGTCTATGTCAACCTCATCATACAGCTCATACAGCTCATGGTTCATACGGGTCCTAAACTCGACGCCAACTCTAAGGGCCCAAAAATCATACGAAGAATCTTTCTCTCTAACACTCCTAAAAACGCTGTATCCGTTGATGTTAGTGTCCATGCTTCTGCGACATACAGCAGGACCGGGATTATCAGTGTCTTATAGATTTTTATCATCGTAGTTCGAGAGAGGGCTCTACTTCTAATTTGCTTGCTGAGCCCAAAGTAGCAGCGATTAGCAAGCGTGATTCTTCGACTGATCTCTAGACTAACATTGTTTTCGCTGGTTACGTTTGTTCCCAGATAGACGAAGTTTTCTACAACATTGAAGTTGAAATTCTCCATTCTCACAGACCGTCCAAGATGCGCTGATGGTCTGCTAGTGGACACCAAGTACTTCGTCTTGTCCACGTTCACCGCTAGGCCCATAAGACGTGACTGTTTCTCAATCTCCGAGAACGCCCTGCTTACTCGCCATTCGTTGATGCCTATGATGTCTATGTCATCAGCATATGCGAGTAGCATCACTTCCTTATGGAAGATCGTGCCCGATCGTTCTACGTATGGGCATTGGCGTAGGATGTACTCCATCAGTAGATTAAAAAAGTCGCACGATAAAGCATGACCCTGCCTGAAACCTCTTTTGGTATCAAAGGATTCGGATAGGGCGTTGAAGAACTTCTTTCTTATGGGCGTGTCGAAAGCGGCCTTATAATCGACAAATAGGTGGTGTCTGTCTTTATTGTACTCGTGGGTCTTTTCCAGGATTTAGCGTAAAGTGAAAATTTGGTCACTGGTCGACCTCTTTGGTCTGAAGCCACACTGACAGACAGAATTTCGCGGGACAGAACTGTGTACCCTATTGAAAGGACACTTAATCCCCGGTAGTTCGCGCAGACAGCGGGATCTCCTTTCTTAAAGATAGAACATCACTCATTAGTATTTTGAATAAAAATCAATCAGTTTAACCATTGGCGGATCCAGGGGAGGGAAACTGGCGAACGTCCCCCTAAATTGCATTTTTCTTGAGTACAAAACGATTTTTTTTTCGCTTCATGTTCATATAAAATTGGTATATTAGTTATCGTCTGTTTTCTCTAGTTTCTCCACTTTTTTTTATTTTTTCTATTAGAGTATTATATGAGTTTCCCCCATTCTGGATTCGCCCCTCGTTTAACTAATTTGCAATCGACAGTGTTTTTTTTCCTTTGAAGCCCCAATAGTACGTTCGGACACTTATTCACATTTTCTCCCATGGCATGAAAACGAAAGGTTTTACTGACTTATTGAGGAGTTTTTATACCATTCACACATAGTGTAAAATGATATTATCAGTTTGTCAGAAAAATTGTATCGCATTAAAGGATTCTTGATCAGCTCAACGAGACGAGTCGATCTAGCCATGTCCCCCTATGTGAAATTGGACATGGCGGCTTCTTATGGACAGATGCTTCACGCCCACTTTTAGGGGTAGATTCCAACAAAATTACACGCCACGCTTAGGATGCTAGATTTTTTAAAAATCTGCTAAGTCACATGTGAATGGTATCATAACTGTGATAGCACCGAAGTTTATGTTTTTCTTGTTTTAATTCTTAAAAATTACCTTAGAAAAATTTATTCGACTAGTTTTTATTTTATCTTCATGAAGCTGTCACTCCAATTTTTCATTTTGGAACTATTGCTTGTCTTCCAGCTCAAAATCACCACTTTTAAACCGACGCGTTTGCGCAGCTAGAGCATGCTCTACATGAACTTATTTGTGTTAAAGTAGTCAAGTAGAACTCCCCGCAAAAACACAAAGTTAGACATATTCAATAAAGTAAAAAATGGGGTTATATAGGCTTCCACCAAATGGCAAATACTAAAAACGTCGCTAAATTATAGTAGGTTTACGAATGAATACACTTTAAAATGTGAATTATTGGAAATTCACTAGTCACGACATCTCTTAGAAAACGCTAAGAACTAATACAAACACTCTATACGTATGAACATATTATCAGAGCCATTGCCAACTTTTTGCATGAACACCGACTCCGGCTCATACTCGTGTATGATGATCATAATGATGATGGCAAATCAAACATTATGCTGGCCTTTGTCCACTTTGCTGCAAGTTGAATTAAACTGAACTGAACAACTGCAAAGTAATCGAACGCATTCAAAAAGTTTTCAATTCGAAAGCATTTCCTTGTTCCCAACTTTTGGCTGATTTCAAGTGTCTGTGTGTGTGTGTGTGTGTGTGTGTGTGTGTGTATGTGTGAGTATCTATGTTTTGCTGTGCATTTGCAACTGCATTTTCTTTTACAAAGTTTCGGGTGCACACATTGAAAACATGTTCCAAACTACAGTTTGGACTTTTGTTGTTTTTGCCATTGGCTCATTTTAAAGCGTAATTCATGTTCAAACGCTTCTAATGAATAGCAAATATGTGGCTTCTGTCTGAAAGTCTTTAATTTTGTATCAAAGCAAGGAACACAAATGAATAGAGCATTGTGAACTGGAGCATGGCACCGAAGTGTTACATCGGTTCGTCAGCTCGCAGAACCAAAAATTTGCCTTACAAACACGTACTCTTGTGGTTATGTTGTGGAATGCCTTTGCCGCATGTTCAACAATGTTATTCAAGCGACTTGAGTTCGTTCAATTTCCGGAATTGCTAATGACCAAATTGATTACTTACGTCGTGGTCGTTTTGCTTGATACCCATTTTATGGAATGAATAATTTATGTCTAAAATTGATAGAATTTGTTGCTCTAGTTAAACGATTTTACATCCGAGCCGAATATATTTTGTCACATTGTATTTTATTTATTATAAATCAATAGTTTAATTTTGTTATTTAAGTATTACTTTTTTTAAACTAACAATCACTGAATTAGATAAATTACAACTTGCGTTGACGCATAAATAGTTTGTCTGTTTGAAGAATAAAAGCGCAATTCGGTTTACTTATACAAAGATCGTTTTTAACTTCTGGACGGCACCTCCAACGGATGTAGCCTTAGAAGTCTTCTGCGGGTTTTATAATTGAACAGCAAGCTGAGAGCCAGATGACAAGGGTGGCCGTGCGAACCTTCACTCGGTACAGTTCTTACGGAGTTTGCCTAATTTTAATCTGCGTGATCTGAGTCATTTTTAGGTCTGTCTTTTTGCATTGTTTGAAAGTTACAGACCGTAGGTGCATATAGTCACTATCTTAGCCTTGTAGAGAATAACTTTGTTTTAGAGATAATACTGGCTCTTTCTGCGTGGTTAGTTTATTGTAAATTACACTTGAATAGTTGCCTGGAATCTTCGCAAAAGTCATATTAAGGGTGTCTCAAAAGAAAGTTCACATTTAAAAAATCGATAAAAAAAAGTAAGTAGTTTAAAAGTTTAAGTAAAAAAGGTTTATTACATATTAAAATACACACTTTGGGAATTTATTTCTTAAAAATGATATTGTCCAAATGTAAACCGTTGCGTTCACGGCATTCATTTAATCGATCACTAAAATTTCCTTTGACGGCTCGGCAGGTATTCTCCGTGATGGCTGCCATTTTCTTTGAATTGTGCCAGGGAAGTCGGTTTGTTGCCGTAAACTTTAGATTTGACGTAACCACACAGGAAAAAGTCCAAAGGGGTTGAATGGGGACTTCGTGGAGGCCAATTTATGTTACCTCACCTGGAAATCAATTTGCCAGGGAAAATTTCATGAACTCGTGGTGGAGACCGGTTGGACGTGTGTGAAGTTGCTAAAAATCCGGAACAATGATGATCTCTGCACGTTTAAAGAAAAAGCACGCTTCCGAATCGAAAGGTCTGGGTTGTCACGAACAGACTGAGTAACGCTGTCTACGTTTTCGAACGTTCTCGAAGACCTTAGATACCCGGATTAGGATTTTTCCAGCGTTTCTTCAAACTTCTCGACCCATTTTCCAATGAGTCGAGCTTGGCGCATCATTTAAATGGCGAACATGTCGAATACTGCAGAATTTTCTCTGCGCTTAAGTCGCTGAATTACCGAATTACCCGATAAAAGTTCCATAGCGACTAAATTCCCAAAAGCTAGGCTACCGATTGACATACCCCCCGAGCCCCTCGGAATAGTTGCATTCACGCAATCAGCAAATCAAATGTGAACTTTCTTTTGAGACACCCTGTATATTAACTAACTAACTCACTATTAATGCAGATCTTCCTTCGTTGAAACCAGTTAGCCAATGCATTTAAAGAAAATGCTGCTTTATACTCACATTACAACCATATTTTTTTAGATAATTAACCATGCTTTTGGTCATAGTATCATAATCACTGCTTTCTCCGTATCCCAAAAAAAATATTCTACGCTCTCCTTACTGCCTTATTCATAGTTTTTTTTCTTAAATATCAGGGCCTTTAGAATGCTTTCATTTGTTTTTGCATCGGATAAGTGATGAAATATATCACGTAAGTCACAAAAGTATTGAAATAGTAAGCATCTTTAGGTAATGCCTTCACAATTTGCTTCTAAGTGCCTAATTTGACATTTGACAAGTAATGATGCTAAACTGACAGTCGATTCTAGCTCAAAATGTAAGGACCATTTTGACGACTTCGAAATACATTAGATAATATGAATTGGCAAGATATGATATTGGGGGAATAATATTGAGTAGTGTATTTCACAGCTTACCAAGTCTAATAAATCCACGGTGTTGGTTTTGGTCAAAAAATGACGAACAAGCAACATTATCTGAGCAGGTACACTATCGTTATGCAAAAGCCATGAATTGTTTTGCCGCCAATCCGGGCGTCTTCTTCGTATTGCTTCACGCAAACGGCTCATAACTTCAAGGTAATATGCCTTATTGTCGTATGACCTTCTGGCAAGAACTCACGATGCACCACGACATTGTAATCGAAGAAAACAGTGCGCCAAACCTTCACACTTTTCCAAACTTGGCTCGCTTTTTCTACGCTCTTTTGGCCACTTTCGTTGGTATGCTGGGGCTTTGGTTTTGATGACATAATCATATATCCTTGTTTGGACACCAGCTTTGATCCATTTGAGCAAATCTGAATCGTTGTCAGTCAACAGCTCCTAAGCGATGTTCATGCGAGTGTTCTTTTAAAAACTAAGCAATTTTGGACCGACAGATTTGCCGACAACAGCTACTTATCCAATAGTGATTCGACGATACTCCATATCAATTTTCTTCGCTGCTGCAACGTTTGCATCGGTTGTTGACTTGTTGGGGTGTCCAGGACAAACATCGTCATTAACAGCTTTTCGGCGTTCTGTGAAGAGCCTTTAACACTTTTTTTTTTCTAAGTAGATTCGCCAAAAGCCACAGTCATCATTTGAAGTGCATTGAAGCACTTAATTTTATTTTTCACACATAATTCAAAACAGATTCTTTGATTCATTTTTTTCGATAGCAAAAAATCACCAAAACACGTCTAAGTTTTATATCTGTCAAAAATAAACTAAAAATGCAAAATGGCTGATCATGTCTACCTTTTTTCTTGGAGAATATGTGCCAACATAGAAAAAAGTTAAAAATAAAAATGAAATAAAATTTGCGATTATTCTTTATTATTCTTTATTCAAGTGTAAGTAAGTACCAGCATACTTAAATTTTTATACTCTTCACACATACAGTAAATAAAGATATCGATCTGAAATCGGGTATGGATACTACGTATGTTCCTAGACTGAATATATGTCGCAACTAGTACGCCCCGCTCACTTTTAAGGGTAGCCACCATACAAACCTACAACCTACCTTTGTAATGCAGGATGAAATGTTTTTGCGTCCAGCCAATTCCTATGCGGATTCTGAATAAACTTGACGCGTGAAAACAAACTCTCTAAATTTACTTGCGTAGCTGGAACTGCTTTAGTAAGTTTTGACAGTTCGAAAAGTTCCGGTTAAAAAAAAAAAATTTAAATATCGCTTCTCTTGAATTGATTAATTTCGGTTAAAGGTTCCGGTTCTGATTGTATACCTTCCTTAAAAGTAATTTTCGAATACACTTTCACTTCAACCTCACTGGAGATAAGACGTGCTACCGCAAGCAAAAGCCTCGCTTTACGCAAAACCAAAACTCTATCAGCAAATCGCGACACACAACAACAATTTCAAAGTAATAAAAAAAAAAAAATTACAAAAACAAGTACACAGCATTAACAGTTCTTTGGGCTTAAGCCCAGCTCAAGTGACCATGCACGAGCCACCAGATAAATACAGTTACGCCGTCAACGCAAGATTAGGCGAACCAAAACACATAATAATAAAAAGAAAAGACAACGAATCTTTCGCCAACGTATCACCATTCATAATAAAAGAAACCGTAGAGTATGCCTGTAACAGGGAAGTGGAATCATGTAAGAAAACTAGAGACGGCTCTCTTCTGTTTAAACCAAAAAACAAACTACAAGCAGTAAAACTACAAAATCTAATTGAAATGGCAGATATCGACATAACAGCCACTGAGCACAAATCACTAAATCATACAAAAGGAGTCGTACACTCCAATGAGCTACGAAACATGAGTGAAACGATAATACTTGAAGAACTAAAACCACAAAACGTCACTGACGTCACAAAAATCAGGAAGAAATAACAACAACAAGGATCATCGAACAACACTAACGCCGAAGGTATAAACACTAATCTTGAAGAAACCGGACTAATCATAATAACGTTCGCAACGTTAAAACTACCAGAATCACTGAGAATTGGTTATGAAACTGTTAGAGTATGCCCATATATCCTTGATCGCAAATTCCCGACGCTCCTAGTACAAGAGGAATTGAGTGCAATAAAAACCACAAACCACAAAAACCAAAACACTTGCAAACTCTTCAGCTCATGCCTCAGCCAACTTACAACCGACACACACACATACACCACGCATTACCCAACTCAAAACAACATTTAATAACACACTACACACTACACACCAACAAAACCACACACCCACATCTACATCCTACGGGAGCAAACCAACACTTACAACACCATGCTTATTACAACAACACCAACCCATCCAAATGGAACATGAAAACATGGAAATTGACAACACACCCAACGTTAAGCCCAAAATATATGCAACACAACATACTGCTGTCCTAAAACTAAGAATCTTTCTACGTATTAATTACAATGAACTCCTTATCCTAATAAAACTACACAACCCAAAAATAATATCCATTCAAGAAACTCACTTTTCCTACACTTCTATTTTCCCAATACCAATAAACTATGAAATGATATCAACAACCGCTCCATCTGCCAAAGGCGGTGTGGCCATCTTAGTACAAAAAACGGTGCAGCACGCGACATTGTCTTTAGGTAACAATCTAGAAGCAATAGGCATAGAAATCCACTCAACGCAAATGTTCAACTTAATATCAACATATATACCTCCAAACAAAAAATTCACACGATCAGAACTAGAATTAACATTTCCAAGTACCAACACGCCCACACTAATAACAGGTGACTTTAACAGCTGGAACAACTGTTGGGGCTCCCCAAAAAAAAAAAACTACAGAGGTAAACTACTTGCCAAATACATACACGACAATAACTACACAATACTTAACAACGGGAAACCAACACATTTCTCTACTCCCAACACAAATTTACCCATATCGATCTAGCTTTCTGCTCCCCCAGCCTTACCCCATACTGCGTCTTCAAAATAGATGACACTTCCCACAAGGCAGCGATCAATTTTCAATTATGTTGGAAATGTTCCCATACAAAAACAAAAAACTTACACTTAACCATGATAGACGACTTAATACAAAGAAAGCAAACTGGGAACAATTTGAAAATTATACGGACAGCCTCAGCGCACTAACCGCGATATGTACTAATATCAATCAAGAAAGCGGCAACATTAACAAAATAATAATCCAAAGCGCATATAATAGCATACGCCTCTCCCAGCGCTCTAATAAACAAAGAAAAGTCTCATGGTGGAATAAAGAGCTAGAATGTCTAAAACATAAAAAAAAACAAGAAAAAACGTTAACTTCGGTTGAACCGAAGCTCTAATACCATTCACACGAAATTTTAAATAGTATTGTAAAACATAAAATAGGGGATACCCCAAAAAGTGGGCGGTACACGCCCATTAGTAGATGTGTATGAAGTGATGTAGTTGATGTGTAAGATGCCGCCGTATCGAATTTCAAGTTGATATTGACGTTTTCCATACAAATGCATAAAAGTGCGCTGTGGGTTTATATGGGACTACCTCAAAAAGTGGGCGGGACACGCCCATTTGTATATGTATATGAAGCGGTTGTGAACTAAAATCCACCAAATCAAATTTCAAGCTAGTATTGATTTAAATAAAGAATTTTTTCATAAAAAACACATAATTGCACGGTGGGTTTGTATGGGGTTACCCCAACAAGTGGTCGGGCCACGCCCATTAGTCTCTATATGTTAATATATTAATGTTAATTACTTTAATAAAGAAGTTTTCATAAAAAAAAGTCAAAAGTGGGCAGTAGGTTTGTATGGTGGCTACCCCAAATATTGGGCGGGTCCCATTAATGTATATGTCAACCATCCGACCACTAGAAGTTACCATATTAATTATTAAGTTGATATTGACTACAATAAAAAGTTTTTCATACAAAAAGTCAAGAGTGGGCGGTGAGTTTGTATGGGGGCTACAACAAAAAGTGGGCGTGGCGGGTCAATCTTAACACTCTATTAAGCTGGAATAAAAAGAAGTATACGTGCAAAATTTCAACTGGATAGCATAAAAATTAGTCCCCAAAAAATGCGCAACAACATATAGACGGACAGATGGATAGACGGACAGACGGGCAAACGGACAGACGGACATACAGACAGACGAGCGGACAGACCGACGAACATTGCTAGATCGATTCGTCTCGTCGAGCTGATCAAGAATATATATAATTTATGGGGTCTACGATGGCTGTTTTAATGCGTTACAAACTTCCAGACAAACTGATTTCACACTATGTGTGAATGGTATAAAAAACCAAGTCTAGAAACTATTAAATAATAACATAAACCAATTCAACATAATAAACTACAAAAAAATTTCGAAGACTAATACGAAAATCTAAAACAGAAAGCATCCACAAACTCACCTCAAACATTTCACCCAATTCAAGCGCAGACATTATATGGTGCAAAATAAGAAAATTCTGTGGCCTCCATAAAAATTCATCAATACATTGCATAAAAGACAGCAAAACTATTAACATTATTACAGAGTCAACAGGAGTGGCAAACGCCCTTGCTGAGCACTGGTCATTCGAATCACAAGACAATAAATTTTCTCCCCAGTTTTTGATAGCCAAGCAAAATACATACTACACACCTAATAATAATAGCATACCAAGCAAAGAAGCAGCCTTCATGGAAAATAAGATGAACTTCTTAGAGTTCATTTCAGCACTAAACAGTCTGAAAGGACATACCCCAGGCTATGACAAAATATAAACTATTCAATGATTAAACACACGTCAAGTGCATGTAAAAGCCGCATCATCTCATTCTTCAACGATATATTAGATAATTACATACCACAAACATACAAGACCAGCACAATAGCCCCAATATACAAAACAAATCAAGATAAAACAAATATTGCATCATACAGACCAATAGCTATAAACCCATGTGTTTCAAAAATATTAGAGAAAATAATAGCAAAGAGACTGTGGTGGTTTATCACGTCCAACAAATTACTAAATAGTCACCAACTAGGCTTCAAAAAGGTAAAGTCTGTCCCAGATTGTCTACTCTATGTAGACGCTCTTGTCAACAAGGCCCTCTCCTCAAAAAGACACTTATCAATTATATCGCTCGATTTTGCGAAAGCTTTTGAAAAAGTAGGTCTGCATACACTAATAAACCAAATGACGAAATGGAGTTGCAGCCCAAAAATTCTTAAATACACCACAAATTTTATGACAAACAGGAAAATTAAAGTAAAAACGAATGGCAAATATTCTGACATATACCCTTTACACAACGCAATCCCCCAAGGATCCCTACTTTCAGTAAACTTATTCCTAATTGCCTTTAATAGCCTAGCAGATATAATTGAAACTCATAAAAAATTAAAATTCATAGCCTATGCGGATGATTTCAATATATTAATTGACCTACAAAAGGAATAAAAGCATTATAATAAACTTTATGGACATAGATACATGGTGCTCCACCTCAGTTCCATCACTGTCTATTACTAAAAGTAAACACTTACATATATGCCGGAAAATCAATTGCGTCTGCAAAGTCTGAACAAACACAGCAGTCATAAATGATGTTAAAGAACTAAAAATACTAGGTTTAACAGTAAGTTCTAGATACAAATGGACACCACACATTAAAAGACGCCTTCCATTCCTCAAAAAATCAATAAACATCATCAGATGTTTATCAAACAATAAATTTAATTGCCACCGCATTACACTAATACAAATAGTTAAAAGTATACTCGTATCACCATAATAGATTTCGACCTCGCAATTTTTGGAACACACTCCTAAATCCACTATAAGACCACTAAGAACAGCCCTAAATACAGCAATCCGAACAGCACTGGGAGGATTTCACTCAACACCAACAAATAGTCTTTATTTTGAAGCAAACATATCCCCTATAGAAATGAGAACTAAACAACTACAAGCAAAAATATTTAAAATAATCACAGAATCGCAAGACTCTCCTTTAAAAAAGATAATAAATAATTTAATAAATAAAAAGCATACCAGACCATACAGAAACTCGGCACTTAAAAGATGTTTTGACACTTGCTCTAGTCTAGATATTACAATTAAACCGGCAAGAAATACACCGAAAACAACTCCACCATGGTAATTCAAATAAGACTCAATTAACACACAACTTAAACAATATAAAAAAACACGGACCAACATAGACATATACAACCAACTATTCAACGAACTTAAACATGACCTAAAAACATATAAGTTCATGTACAAAGATGGATCATTAAACCAGAAAGTACCAGGCTATGCAATTGCAACTGAGCACGAAGTTATTAAACCTGCTGTGCTACCATAGTACTCCTCTGTCTATACAGCGGAAATCATCGCTCTACTGGAAGCTATAGAAATAGCAATCATACATCCACAAAAGACCTGTATCTGCTCTGACTCTCTCTCTCTCTCTCTCTCTCTCTCTCTGCTAAAATTCGCGAACTTATAACAAAACACTACCCAAAGATAAAAATCCTTTGGGTAGCAAGCCATATCGGTATAAAGGGCAACAGTTTCACCTCTACTAACAACACCAAACTTAAATCGAAATGACATAAATAAACACATCAAGCAATCTCTAGCAAACATAAATCAAAACTTAATTTCTAATACTACTTCAATTTGGTATCAATCTATCAATTACCACAGATTTTATATCGTCCAATACCTAAACACGCCTATTTAAAAAAAAAAACTTAACCAGAAAAGAAATAACAAATATCATCAGACTCCGACTCGAGCACACAAAGTTTACACACAAACACAGATTCCTCCGGACTGCTGACATAAATTGTCAATTCAGCAATAATAACAGACCCTTCACAATCGATCATTGCACTCCAACCGCGCCGACTCCACATTCCAAACCATAGCCTCACATCACTTCTATCTTATCCATCCACAGACAATATACTAAAAATTAATGATTTCCTCACAAAAAGCCAAGCTATCACATTTGTTATAACACTAACATTAAGTCAACAAACCACAGATCATAAATAGTAAAATTAGTAAATATGTAAATATATAAAATTAACTGATCAATAACTACTCTCACATTTTAATAAACAAATATGTATGTAAATATGTACACTCATATATTTAAGTCATACTATTCTTATGCTAACTAAATACCATACACAACTTCAGCCGAAAGCCCTAGTAGCTATGTCTGCATCCCTGTAGCTTTAGTTTTAACTATAAGCATACAGTTGTATAAATAAATGAATAAATTTTCTAATAATAGTAATTCAGCTTTTTTCCGTTTTCACATAAACTTCGGTGTTAATCGACTATGTGTGAATACCCTATATATGTAGTATAATCATAAAATACAAATACGTATGTCCTTTGAATAACATATCGCTAAGAGATAGAGAGAAGAGAAAACAAAGAAAGGTTAAAAGAGAATATACAATGACTGTTAAATAACAGCGCATTCCTTTTGAAGACAATTGTTGATGCTGCTGCTGTTGTCTGTTTTGTTGCTCACGTGGCCAATAACAGCAGCGATTCTGCGCTCTAGTTACGAGAGAGCGATAGAGTCGGTTAGAGTTCCCAGTATTTATAACTGAAAAGTTACTCTCTGTGTATATTTTTGTGCGTACGTGTGCGTGTGTGTGTGTGTGTTTGTTTGTGTGCGTATGTGCGTTTGGGCAGCGAGAGCACGCCACAGTGCGTATGATTGATAAACGAAATGTTCGCAAAGCAGAAAGCCATTTATAGACGCAAAGTAAATAGAAAGCCTACGAAAAAAAAAAACAACAACAAAACTAAAGAAATGATAGCAAAAACCATATGCACGTGTATGCGTGTATCTGTGTGTTTTGGGAGTATCTATGTGCGTGCAGGTGTTTGTGTGAGCTATAAATTATTGTTAGGCGTTGGTCCCTGCGTAGGTTTTGGGCGCTATTCAGGATGCGAGGTGAGCGAGGTGAGCGCTAAAAGCGTGTCACACATCTCTGTTATTGTAACAAACTAACACAATGCCATACACACACAGACACACTCACAGACACAGAGACGCACACAAACGCGAGCGCAAACAAACACTGCGGCTGACAGCTGTGACCTTGAAGACTGCAAAGGAAGAGAGCAGCAGCAGTATGCGCGCCATTCGTGTGTGCGTGCCTGTGAGAGCTTTTCTGTTTCGCTTGTTTCGATGTGTATGTATGTATCTGTGTATGTGTGTGTGTGTGTGTGTGTGTGTGTGTGTGTGATATGTGTGTCTGTGCGGCATGCAACAAACTCAAACAAAGTTTCAATTTCACCAAAATTTGTTTAATGAATCTTTATTAATGTCGACTTGAAGTTGTTGCAAAGTTGACGTTGCGCCGGAGAAGATGGTGAGTTGCAGGCTAATATACTGCAACCATCCTTATTTACATTAAAGTTTGGCTCTGCAATATTAACTGAAAAATCAAGAACTGAAGTGTAATTAGCGAAATTAGAAATTTACAAAGCCCATTTTGCCATTCGCTTTGAAAGTCGAGTGAAATTGGCACGTGCCCGATTTTGTGTTCGATTCAATTCTTAACGCGTTGCGATGCGATGCGCTGCGACTCGGTTCGGTTCAGCGCTTGTCGCGACTTCAATCATTTCGCTTTCAAACTGGGTCATTTGGAAAATTTTCAAAACGAACGAATGAACTTTGTCAATGCGCCAATATTAATAAGGATGGTGAGCAGAGCAACGCTTGAGGAGGCACAGGAGCGACAGTAGTCAGTTTTAAATGCAATTTAAAAAAGTGAAAATTATTTCAAAAAAAGTTATTTAAGAAATAAATTGCTTTCATTTTGTACTCGTATTCTCTTTTTATTTTACATTTCATTGCAATCCTTAACAATTTAAACAATTTAAACAAAGATGCACAGCTGTGAATGGCAAATAAGTGTGGTGCAAAACCAAGGGCGCACAATAAATATGTAGTTTAAATGGTATTCATGGTTACATTTTTCCAAATTTAAATTTATACAAAGAATAAGTTTGTGCGAATGTATGTAACAGACAGAATGAGGAATGGTATAACCCATAAAGTGTATATATTCTTGATCAGCATCAAAATCTGAGTCGATTTAGTCATGTTCGTCTGGATGTATAAGACAATAGATATCAGGAACTTTAGGAGCTAGATAGTTCAAACTTGGACACTTAGGTTATCCTTGACCATATATAGATGTCTAATAATACATTTCGTGGATGCCACTTCCTCAATACTGACAAAGCCCATAATACAATTCATGCAATGGTATTAACACTTAGTCTGATTAAAGGAGACATCGGTGCCACAGGAATCCATTCTGCTCGAATTTCACTTCAATTTCAATCCACCATGCCACAGACCTCATTTACTAGCGAAATGAAATTCGCCTGTAATTGAGCTAGCGATTTGACTAAATACGCCTCTAAAATATACTTTGTAAATAAAAAGGCCTATCGTTACAGATAGGGGGGGGGGCGGTACAATTTCTGATTAATTTACATCTAAACAATTATTAATATGTTTAATATGTTTTAATTAATAAATTAGCATTTTACTAAACCAACTATGATTTCGCTAGTTGAATTTGCCAGTCACAGCCGACAGACAAGCGATTTGCATTTCACTGCTGCCACATTTTTAAAAAAGATTTTCGAACTTAGTTTTTAGTTCGGTTATATGGCAACGTCGCCATAGAAATGTCATAAATTATGAAGAGCGCAGCAAATATTTATTGGCGTCTGCTTGCGAAAATGGGTCCAATGCGCATCTGAGGCGCTTGCGGTCTATCGCCTCCTTCCTGAGTTGTATCTTTATTAACCCTTCGAACGCAATGAGTCTGACAAGCGACATTTTTTAGCATTATTTGTTTATTTTTCACAATTTGCAATTTTGTTTTCACTTGTTGATTGCAATTCACCGCAATTCATTTGTTTACATTGGGTGTTGCCACTTACATGCCACCGTAAAAGTACCGCACAGCTGTTAGAGTTACCAGGTATACTTTTTAGTTTGGCGGGCAATAAAATAAAATATTTTTGCTTGGAAACTACATAAATAATGTCACATAAATGCAACTAATTTGCATTTAATATCAATTTTTCTATTGAAAAATATCAATAATAAAGCGCAACTAACACTAGACTAATTTATTCTTCCGTGATGTTTACAATATGCTGCTAAGTTCGAAAAGGTTTGTGAAAATGCCAAAAAAATCAAATCGCACGAAGTTCTGTGGCATGGGTGATTTTTTTTAGCGAAATTGCAAATCTAGTAGCCATTTCGCTAGTCGTTTTCTCTGGCACCCCGGTATATATTCTTGATCAGCTCGACAACACGAATAAATTTAGATATGTTCGTCTATCTGTCTTTCCGTCTGTCTGGATGTTGTTGTGCTTTTTTAGGAACCAATTTCTAATATATCCCCAGTTGTAAACAGGCACCTAGAAGTTTTTTATGGCAGTTTAATAGAGTAACCCTTTTGCTGTTGACATTTTAAGAAACTTTTTTGATTGAAGTCAATATCACATTAAAAATTGATATGCCGGCTTTTTATGACAGGACAGATCATATTTATATCAACAGATGTGAATCCCCATTTTTTGGAGTAGCCCCCATATAAAGCACCCACCCACTTTTCAGTTTTTGTAAAGAAGAAGTTTTAATTGCAGTCAATATCGACTTCAAATTTGCTATTTTTAAATGTTTATGCAAAGTGACCGTCCAATGGAAAGCTTTCCATTGGAGGTCACTTTGTGACCGTGGTTCATACTGACCAACGCTTCATATAATTATCAAGGGGCGTGTCACGCCCACCGTTAGGGGTGGATGCCAACAAACTTACAACTCACATTTAGGTTGTTAGATTTTACAAAAAAAATATTTGTTTCTTTACATCTGCAACGTTTACAGCATACTTATTTTCGTGTGAATGCTAAAATTGCTTAAAGTTAACTTTTTTTCTTGTTTTTTTTTTATAGAATTTTTTCCACGGAACTTGAAAATCGCTTTAAAAAGTCTACTATTTAGCGATAACAACGATTTCAGTTTCTAAAGGGTAAAATAAGTTTGTGCGATATGTAGCAGGCAGAAGGAGGCGTTGTATATACCATAAAGAATACTTTTGATCAGCATCAAAATCTGAGTCGACTTAGTCCGTCTGTCTGTCTGTCTGTCTGTCTGTCTGAATGTATGAGACAATAAATATATCGAACTAATACTCGTAGATAGAGACTGCAAACTTGCACATTGACCATTTGCACAGTTCTGATTTTGTTGTAATGACAATCACTAAATTTACTAATAACTAACTTAAGTGCCATTAAGGCTTAATGCCTCTTTGGAAGATAGTTCGGGTGAATCAAGGCGTTTATTTTGAAGACCAGTCTAACTTATTGAGTTTAGCGTAACAAACTGCAGCAGTTTTTCGAATATGCTTACGCCATGTGCCACGCTTTTCAACGTGTGGTATGACCAAAATGTTGAGCAAAACGTGCGTGTAGTTCCCTCGCCTCAATAAAAAAGTGCAGTGACTAGTTTTCTATGTCAGGGGAAGTGTCATGTGGACAGTTAGATTTTGCAAGAATGGCAGTATCGTTAGCATATGCAGCTAGAAGCATGTTCTCATTTACTGGAATTGGCATATCAGCAGTATACAAAGTATAAAGGACAGGACCAAGCACAATGCCTTATGGTAGACCAGCTCTAATGCGGCAGATCAATGAGCGCTCATCTTTCACCTCGACTGTGAAGGCACGGTTAAGCAAATACGACTTCAGAAGAAGGAACTGCGATGTAGGCAATATTGATTTCTTATTTTGAAGAGAAGGCTTTCAATCCATACCTTCAATCAAAGGCTTGCTGTACATCAAGAAATATAGCAGAGCTATATTGCTTATTTTCATAGGTCTTAAGAATATGTTGTCTGAAAACTCGGTGGCACTTGTTCTGGGGTACCATGGTGATGCCTAAAGCCAAACTGATGATCGTGAATGGCACACTAGACGTCCAAAGTTGGTAACATTCTACCAAGAAAAATTCTTTCAAATATTTTTGTGAATGCCGGTAGTAAACTTATTGGTCTATAAGCCGCAACAAGGTGTTCTGGCTTGCCAGGTTTCGCTATCATTATAATTACAGCGCACTTCCATTGAGATGGGAAGTGATGGATGCGAATCATGGTATTGAAGAGTAGCACCAAAAATATTATTGCTTTATCAGGAAGCGCTTTTGCAACTCTGCCATCAATTAAATCATACCCCGGGGCTGCCCCGTTCGTACTTGTTTTGTTTTAAAAGATATGCTGTAAAGATATTACTGGGAACTGATTTGAATCGGATCTTTTGACCATTATGAGAGATAAACAACAATTAATCTGTCTTGGTACCATCGATAATATTTAACATAAATATCACCTTTCAAATGGTGAGTGTAAAATTTGTTTGCCTATTTCTTCATGCAGTTTGGGCTTGGCAGCCATAGAAAGCAAAACAAACGCAGTTCGTTGGATCTCAGTCATAAAAGGTTATGGCGTAGCTAAATCCAATTTCCAACAAACGTTTCGGCCATCCAAAACTATACTCCACACCATAAATGGTCCATCATCAGTATAGTCTGATAATTAAGTTCGACAATTAAAGCTACTTGAGATGGCTGAAGCTGTGCACATACCATGTGAACGAATATATCAGCGACTGTTTCCTATTTCCAAACCTGAAGACCAGGCTCGTTGGTGAAATGTGAGAGCCAAATGAAGATCGTTTATTGTTGCAGGAAACGATTGTTTTTAGAGCATTGTTAAATTCAAAAACTTTATTCTTATATTCAGAAGGCTTCGAAATCTTACAGGATCAATCAAAGTATTGTTTATAAATGGTAATACGTACTTTTGCAGATGGTTTCTGAAAATTTAATTAATTAGTTGAATATACAATATTATTGATTAGGATCCCATGATATTTACACATGTAAATAGCATACATTTCTGTGCAATAACTGCGAGTACATGCCACTTCTTTTATGCTTTACCCTACTAATCGTCCTTGCTCTTTTAGTCGTATTTCACCCAATGCTTTCGAATTTCGAACTTGGAGATGAAAATCTCCTGCCAGACTCTCGCTGGAATTTACAAACAGCTTTCATCCGTGCATTGACATGCATTCGTGTGTATTTACATGTCAGGCAGGTTTGTTGTGTATGTTTGTAGATATATTTCCTTACAATACTCGCATGTCGTCTGACAGTTGTCAGACATGTAAGTAGCGTCTGTGCTGACTCTACGAACACTCTGACAACGAGCTCTACTAATGTCCATATATATATATATATGTATATTCGTTCTCCGTTCTCCGCAGATGAAGTTAAGCTGCTTGCATCGATTGTCATTAAATTACAATTTAATTGGCAGGGGACTATGTACTACACGAGGACTATGACCATGGTGATGTGGAGTAGGAGAAGCAGTTGTAGAAAGTGGTATGGTAAGGAGCAATTTCGGCTTTTGTTGTTAGTTTATCACTGGAGTCATGGTCGGTCTGTCGGTCTGTTAGTTGGATTGACTTTACAGCTGTCAAAGTGGAAAACATTTTGCGTGCAGTCGCTACGTACTTTAATATTGTGTTTCAGAAGCGTTGCAAATGTCAGTTAAGCAAACTTTAGCTTTAGTTTAAATGGTTGTATGTACTTTATTGTGCTAAATTCGCTATAAAATTAAATAAACTGTTTTGTGTCTGTCCTTTAATATACATGATATATCTATATATAAAAAAGGAATGCATTTAGCTCCAAAGATTAGAAGATTAGAAATAAAACGACACTGCTCGTTACAGAAGGCTCTGAGACTTGGTATAGTGCCTGAAGTAGGTATATAAATCGTCAAAAATATATCGATATACAAGGTGGATCTAAAAATAACCGAACTTTTAATTTAAATCATAGAACACGTGGCGTCACCTATTAAATGTTGACAGTTATTGTTACAAAGGTAGATTTTTCTTCATTCAAAAGCAGCTAAATTCATGCTAATCATTTGACAGGGTACAAAATGACACACGTTTTACTAACAGCAGTTTTTGAAGCTATGTCGTAAAAACAAAAGAGCAAAAATTAAATTTTATTTTAAACTCAGTAAAAAATTTGCTGAGACTTACGAATTCTTAAAAAAAAAGTTTCTGATGATGATTGTATAAGTCGTATTCAAGTTTACACGTGGTTTACACGATTTAAAAACGGTCGTGATGGTTTAAATGATGATACAAGACTTGGACCAACCGAAGCATCTAATCGTGCTGAGTTAATGGAAAAAGTAAGTCAAATAATCGCAATCGATTTAAATTTCACTGTGAGAATGCTGGCCGAAGAATTAAATTCATCTTGCTGTACAATCTGCAAAATATTAACTGAAGATTTGGATAAAAGAAAAGTGTGTGCACATTTTGTTAAATGATGATCAAAAAATCGATCGTGTAGAGCATTGCAAACACATCATTTCAACAGCTGAAAACGACACAGATTTTCTTGATTCGATCATAGCTGGTGATGAAACATGGTGTTTTGTAAATATGATCCTGAAACTAAGCGACAAACTGCAGAAATTTCAGAAGAAAAAGACAAGCTAAAACCTAAAAATTGAGTTTTCAGAAGTCAAGATTCAACACAATGTTGATAACTTTCTATGATTCCAATGGTATTGTTCACATGGAATTTGTTTCAGATGGTCAAACTGTCAATGGAGAAAATTATTTACAAGTTTTACATCGTTTGTGGTTGAGAGTTCTACGTGTTAAGCCCGAATATTCCAAAGGAGAGCAGCTCTTTTTATTGCAACTCCCAAGAAAAAAAACTGCATGAAATTTTGAAGAAAAAACAGATTTGTCTCATCGGCCACCCTCCGTATTCGACTGAGCCATCACCGTGCGATTATTTTCTCTTCCCAAAAATGAAAACTGCATTGAAGGGAGCTTTTTACGATGACATTACAGTCATACAAGTAGCCGTGACACAGGTGCTAGAGAACATCCCAAAAAGCGAGCTTATAAAGTCTATGGATAAATTAGTTGAGCATTCCAAACGTTGTACTGCGTTAAATGTATCGTACTTTGAATAAATATTAGCTTTGAAACATAATACCATATTTTTTTTTGTTTTATTTTAGAACTAATAAGTTCGGTTATTTTTTGATCACACCGTGTAGTATGTGTCGTATGTTATGAAGCTATATCGATATTTGTGGATATATCAAAATATAGTGTCATTGAAACCTAATTACTTAAATGTACCTCCACAGAAAAAAAAAGATCAGATCAATTTACTACTCGATATTTTTGCAAAGATCATTTTTTTCATATCACTTTGGTACTAAATCATATTATTTCGAATTTAAAAAAGATCAAAGATCAAAATATTGAAAAAAAAGTCGAGTGTCATCAAAGTGATATGAAAAAATATTGAAATGAACTGAAAAATTTCAAAATTATCTGAATTCGATTTTCGAACTTCGACAACTAGAAAGAGATAAAGCGAAAAAGTTGCCAAACGAAGAGGACAGGTAGTGTTCATGTCGAAACTCGACACAAACAACAAGCATGCGAAAGTGATAATCGAAAACAGTTCGAGGCCAAGCAGGAACATTTTGTTCTTGTTTTCGGACATCGAGACGCGACGCGAAACTTTTTCCGTTATTTCTTATATTAGTAATTTTTGGTTCATTTTTGTGCGCAATGTATTTGCATTTCCATTTGTGATCGATATTGTGAAAGAAAAGTAAGTGTCCGCGTCATGTGTTTAATAAACGTAAATTTGTGCGTGAAATTGTTAAAGAAATTGTATTAATTGTAATTGTGTGTGTGTGTTGTATTGTGTTGCAAATTTATATTTTACAAAAAGATAGAACGTTTATTGTCTAACATGCAAATATATAACATAAATTTACACAATTTCTTCTAAATTGGTACACGCCCACTAGTATATGTGTATGAAGCGATGTAGTTGATGTGTAAGATGCCGCCATATTGAATTTCAAGTTGATATTGACGTTTTCCATACAAATGCATAAAAGTGCGCTGTGGGTTTAAATGGGACTACTTCAAAAAGTATGCGGGACACGCCCATTTTTATATGTATATGAAGCAGTTGTCCACTAAAATCTACCAAATCAAATTTCAAGCTAGTATTGATTTAAATAAAGAATTTTTTTTTATAAAAAACACATAATTGCACGGTGGGTTTGTATGGGGGTTACCCCAACAAGTGGTCGGGCCACGCCCATTAGTCTGTATATGTTGATCGGCTGTCTATGAAATGACATCATTTCGCATTTCAACCAAATATTTACTTTAATAAAGAAGAATTTCATACAAAAACTCAAAAGTGAGCAGTAGGTTTGTATGGAGGCTACCCTAAAAACTGGGCGGGCCACAACCTTTAGTCTATTTATGTAAAGCGGCTGACCATAAAAAGTATTGAAAACTTCTTGACTTTAATAAAGAAGTTTTCATAAAAAAAATCAAAAGTAAGCAGTAGGTTTGTATGGGGGCTACCCCAAATATTGGGCGGCTACCCCAAATATAAACCCAGTAATGTATATGTCAACCATCCGACCACTAGAAGTTATCATATCAATTATTAAGTTGATATTGACTTCAATAAAAAAGTTTTTCATACAAAAAGTCAAAAGTTCGCGGTGAGTTTGTATGGGGTTACCCCAAAAAGTGAGCGAGGCTGGTCAATCTTGACACTCTTTTAAACTGGAATAAAAAAAGTATATGTGCAAAATTTAAACTGGATAGCATAAAAAACAAAACAACATACAGACGGTCATACGGGCAGATGGACAGACAGACAGACAGACAGACAGACAGACGGACATGGCTAGATCGATTCTTCTCGTCGAGCTGATCAAAAATATATATATTTTATGGGGTCTACGGTGGCTCCTTTAATGCGTTGCAGACTTTCAGATAAACTGAT
Source organism: Leucophenga montana (assembly GCA_035044765.1). NCBI lineage: Eukaryota > Metazoa > Arthropoda > Insecta > Diptera > Drosophilidae > Leucophenga > Leucophenga montana. The sequence continues at coordinate 454,772 of JAWNNQ010001349.1, read as the reverse complement.
AATACCATTTCACACTATGTGTGAATGGTATTAAAAGAGGTACGACAAGAAAAGTGATAGCAAAAGTAAGAAATGCTATAATTGTGGCAAAGAAGGACACTTTGCAGCTAAGTGCCGAGTAAAGAAAAGTAACAATCAGAATGGCGTACAGAAATTGAGTTCAATATATTGTGTTAGTCCAAGCATAGACGATAAACGTAAAAAAGTTTCATTTTTAAACAGTATTGAATCAGATGATCAAAACAAGGACATATGCTGCATAGATAGTGGTCCAACTGCACACTTGTGCTGTGACAGGGAACGCTTCGTGTCGTTCAATGAGGACAAACAAAAAGTGCTATTAGCAGACGGAAATACTTTGATTGCCGAACGGCATGGAACTGTAAAAATAATATTCATTAATTGTGAGTTAAAGCTAATTGATGTCATATATGTACCAAGTTTGCAGAACAATTTCTTTTCGGTTGCAAAAGCACTAAGTCACGAAAAAAAGGTTATATTTGAGAAAAACTGTGCCAAGATACTAGACCGTAATGAGATTATAGTAACAGCGCCTATGATAAACGGATTGTGTTTAGCGAAAAACAAACAAGAGAAATGCGTGAGTGTAGTTCAAGTTGAGGCAGATTCATTCAAATGGCACAATAGATTTGGTCATGTAAATTTTGACGCGTTAAACGAAATGGTTACGAAAAAGATGGTTAAAGGTCTTAAAGAAATGCGCAAACCAAGTCAGCTGTGGCCTACGTGTGCTAAATGCAAAATCAGTGTAAAGCCATTTCCAAAGAGTACTGAAAATAGGTCAAAAGGTGTGCTGAGTAAAGAGTCACTAGGGGGTAATCGTTACTTCGCTACTTTTATAGACGATTGTTCAAGATATGTAACAATTTATTTTTTGAAAACAAAGGATCAGGTTTTTAATGCATTTAAACAATTCAAAAATGAAGTAGAGCATCAAACTGGTAGAAAAATTGAGGTTTTAAGTAGCGACAATGGACGTGAGTATATCTCAAACAGTTTTGGGCTATATTTGAGCGAAAATGGAATAAAGAGAAACTTAACGGTGCCATATACGCCGCAACAAAATGGTGTTGCTGAAAGTGCTAATAGGACATTAGTTGAAATGGCTAGAAGTATGCTGTTGCATGCGGGGTTAAGTGAAGCGTATTGGGCAGAAGCTGTTCATACTGGTATGTATTTGCAAAATAGAGTAGCAACAGGTGCGTTGGATGGGGTGACACCATATGAAATCTGGACAGGTAGAAAACCAGTAGTTTCGCATTTAAGAGTATTCGGTTCGATAGCAATAGCTTTAGTTAAAACCAAGAAATCTAAATTCGCACAAAGAGGTTTGGAATATGTATTGATGGGCTACTTAGACACAGCAAAGGGAGCAGAGATGTCTTTTTGGTAGAACCTGAAGGGGGGAAATTTGAGCAGTTAGTTCCCAGTGACATGTCAACAGTGAAGTGCAACAGGCACCAGAGAAAACAATGAGCGATGATGCAACTTCAGGAGATGAGCAGGAAGATATTAGGCCCAACGCAGAAAGTACTGCAGGTGAAGTTCAAGAAAGAAAAAAAGGGGTCCAGGCAGACCTTGCATCGTTCGTACAGGTAAACCAGGAAGACGAAGGAAAGATAATCACATATTGAATGCGATATCTGCGTCGAGCGTCATAGTTCCTCAAAGCTACGCTGATGATGATCAATCCAATGAGAGCAGGCTATGGAGAGCATCCATGGAGGAGGAGTACGAATCCCTCGTACACAATGAAACTTGGTCTCTAACAGAATTACCGAAAGACAAGAAGCCAATAGGAAGCAGAGGGGTATATGCTGTCAAGTCGAATCCTGATGGTAGCGTTAACAGATTCAAATCACGTTTGGTGGTTAAAGGCTGCAGTCAGCGCTACGCCATCGACTTAAAAGAGAAATTCGTCAAGTAACGATTCGTTTGGTGATTGCGTTGGCAGTTCAGCATGGGCTTTATTTACTTCAGATGGATGTTGTGACAGCATATCTCAATGGCTATTTAGAAGATGAGGTCTTCATGAAACAACCCGAAGGTACAAAATTGCAGCAGAGTTCGACGTCGTGGACATGGGTCCTATGAAATACCGTCTGGATATTGAGGTTCAACGCGACGCAGTTACTGGAGCAATTTGTATTAATCAGCAAAAGTATATAAAAGAATTGCTCGAGCTGTATCACATGGCTGGATGTCGACAAACGTCTACACCACTGGAAGCTGGTTTTCAGGTGGTGTGCAACAAGAAAGATTGCCGCAAAGTGGACACGACATCGTATCAGAGGTTGATTGGCGAATTATCGAACATGAAGCGACAGCAAAGCATATTCTTCGATACTTGGCAAAGACAGCCGATTTGAAAATATGTTATGCACGACCGGATAAAATCAGCCATTCAGATGTACGGCGATAACATTGGTGCGCAGCAGTTGGCCAGAAACCCGATGTTCCATGCACGTACAAAGCATATCGACGTCAAGGTGCATCCTGTTTGGGACGGTTTTAAAGAAAGGCGAGATCAACATAGCGTACATACCAACTGATGAGATGATTGCGGACGTCCTTACGAAAAATTTGGCCAAGATTAAACATTGTAATTTTGTAACGCAGCTTGAAGTTATGTAACATGCATCGTGTTGAGGAAGAGTGTTAAAACAGATCCTAAAGGTACGACACGACGCATGGTGAGCAGAATCATGGTGAATTTCGTCACTTGCTGCTGTAGGCTGCGAGCGCACAGCGAGTAGTCTCTTGTGAACATTCAAACGTCTCGCATCGTCCTTGATCGTCGTCTACACTCTAATTAAGTTGCACTAAGAAATTTACTTTCTTGTTTATTATTAGGCTAATACGCAAAATGGAATAAAACATACGACTTTGTGGCGCAAGCTATTGTGCGTACGCCGTCATGGGTTTCGCGCTTAGTTTATTCGCTGATTGGCTCTCCTCAATGGTGTGAAAAGGATACTCTGTATAAAGAGTATAATGTGTTTTAGAAATCAGAAACAAAACTATGGCCTTTGATATTAATCACCTTAAAAACAATTCAATCAAAGCCTCTGCTAGAGAAATGATGAATTTATTATATTTTTTTTAAGCTATTCATTGGCGATTTAGTTGCAGTCGGTAATGATGTATGGAAATTTACAATTAATCTGGTAAAGATTTTTGATACGATTCCGACTCTACAAACACCTTGACAACAAGCCCTACTAATAATCATATATGTACTATATGCGTTCTCTGTCCTCCGCAGATGAAGTTAAGCTGCTTGCATCGATTGTCATTGAATTGCAATTTAAAAGTAAAAAGTGGGCGGGTGTTTTGTGTGAGCAGAATAGAATACCATTCTACATATTGAAAGGAAAAATAATCTAATCATTTCTTTTTCTATGCTATAACGCAAAAAATCTGGTGAAAAAATAAGTACACTAATTTCTCAAGAGGTTGTTAGATATTTCGTAAATAAAAATGTTAAACTAGATACTAGCAATTAACGATCATAGGCATATGTGCCTATCCGTATGACGGTATATGACTTCATAAAATACTTTATGGTGCATTTGATTCTCCTTACTTGCAACGATCTTTATTTTTTAATGCCCCCTCACGCTTTATTCGGAACTATGTGCCTTTAAGTTTGTCACATTGCACAACAAATTATACTTGCCATGACTCAATTCGGTCTCTCTGCTCTATCCATATAATAAGTACTCTGATCTATTTTCTTTTGGTTCTTCTTTGAACTCTATAAAAAAGATGTCAACTCTGAAATACAATAAATTGTTAGATCATATTTTCATTTTCTTTAATCTTTTGATTTGTAATTAAGTCCGCTTGGACCACTTCTATTACTGTGAGTCGAGGCACAGTGGGTCAAGTTGGTGACCAAACAAAAATCCTCAAACATGTCTGAGTGGTCGTAAGTTTCTTCTATATAAGAGTTCAGTGCTAAGATGTTCCGTATTATAAAATATATGTATACAATGATTTAGTTTAGTCTAGTTTATACATAAAAGAGTAGTCACTGGAATGAGGTTGCCAATTAGTATATTTCTGTAAATCGGTTTTCCATAAGAATCCACCATATCAAATTTCATGCTAAATAGAAAAGTTTTTAATACAAAAAGTCAAAAGTTGAAGGGTGGTTGGTATTGGGGTTTTCCCATAAAGTTGACGTGGTATGTCAATATGGGTACACTATATTCGACTGCAATAAAAATATGTGTAGGTGCCAGGTTTCAGCTGCATAGCTTAAAAATTGATACATAAAACTATCAGACGGTTAGACGAACATAGTTACATCGACTCGTCTCGTCGAGCTGATCACGAATGTATATATCACCGTTAATGCATTATAAACTTTCAGACAAACTGATAATACCATTTCGCACTATCGGAGGTGTCACAGAAAACTCTAGACAAAAATCCGTCTAATGATTTGAATTTCTTTAAAAAAATTCCGTAGGTGTCACAGAAATCTCCGAGATTTCATAGAAAACAGTTTTTAGTGTACAGACGAGTTTTGTGCTATGCAGAGTTGTTGTATGGCAACGCTGTCATTCGTTGTTGTTGCGTAAGCCGACCTGGTCGGTTTTCAGCAAATAAATACACATTTTTATAAATTTAAATTAAATAATAAATTGTTCTAAATTTTAAATCCTAAGACACAGTTACGAAGAAAATACATTAAACTAGCACATAAACAATGTTTTACCTTACGATTTGAAGAGTTTATATATGCATTTAACAATTTCACCAAGCAAAAAGCTGGAGATTTCAAACGGTCTAAAAGAGATTCCTGTGACACCTACGAAATTTATTTAGTTCGGTATTGGGTTGAAAGAGATTTCTGTGACACCTCCGAATGTGTGAAATTTGAAAATGCACAGTTTTTATGACACACCATGTAAGTTTTGTTTGTTATTCTGCACATTCTTCATAATAGTGCAAACAAGACCACTGGAGAAATTGGAACTCATTCAAATGCACTCTCTAATTTCATATTGTGACATGAGTCCTGAGAGACTCTCTGCATATTGTGAATTTTATTCGAGTTGCATTTTGATTATACTCGTATCTATCATTTGCTAGCTTTGGTAGGTTGTGCTACATCATTTTTCTATTTGGTACAATATCTTAAGTTTAACAATATCAAAAATACATATATGCAAAATGCATGAAGTAGCTTTAAATACGAAGTTTGTCTTGCATATCGTGCGCTTTGGCAACTGTAAAAAAAGTTCTGCGTATGTTTTTGCTGCAAAATGTCATACTTTAAAATAGCAATGTCAGCTGGCACCTACCCTGTTGTCACATACGCAGAACCTTCTGATGTACGAGCACTATTTGTGTTGTTTACAGTGAAAAATTTTTGTACAATGATTTACTAGAACTTTCAATATGGATTAACTCAATAAGAGTGCATAAATCAATATACTTCGACTTTGGCTATGAAGCGCCATCAAAAACGAGAATCTCCGACTGGTGTGCTGAATTCAAACTTGGTCTTTGTTCACTTAAAGACGAATCTAAAAAGGAAGCCAAAAAACAGATATTGTCCCAAAAACTATCAATGTTGAGCGCCGACTGATAAGACTAAACCATCACGTGACATACCACTCAGAACATCGATTCACAAATCCTTGGGGATTAGTGGGATCACCATACATTCGATATTACATGAACATTTAACCGTCAAGAAATTTTGTTCACGTTGCGTACCGCATAATTCGACAATCGTCAAAAAAAGGCTCGTACTGATTGGTGCAAAGAAATGTTGAAGAAATTCGTCTAGGATATCGTAGCAGGTAACGTTCGTGAATCTATACATATGAGGCAAAAATTGACTGTTTGGGTGTTCCAAGACGAGCCAAATCTAACAAAAGTTGTTCGCGCGCTTCGAAGCGCTTCGAACCAAATGTCGCCTGTTTTTTCTGTAAAACTGATCATGTCGCAACTATTCCAATTGAGCAACGTAAGACGATAAACACTTAATGGTACACAACCATTGGCTTGCCAGAAGTATTTCGAGAATTGGAGGAAAACCAACCAATGCAAGCTCTCACACATCGTTGCACACAAGAGAATTTTTGAGCACTCAGAACATCGAATTTATCTGTCACCCTTCTTATAGCCATGACTTCTCACCTAAATTACTACTTTTTGTTCCCGCACATCAAAAATAAATTGCGTGTTCAACTTTTTTCGATACCTGAAGAAGCAATTGAAGGCTTTAAGCAAGCAAGTGTCCCCATTTATGCTTTACACAACTATAATTCGTAATTAATACCATTGATTGTGACAATGCTACCTACGTAGCAAATTAATTAAAAAATATTAATCCGATATTCCTTCATCAGCAACTCCATTATATAAATTTATAAATTGTTATTTCTGTGCAACTAAAAGTTTGAAAAGTTACACATTTGAGCCATTTTTCTAGTAACATTTGAACACATTGAACTATTTTGCAATGAGTTTAGTCATTTATGTCACAAACGCCCAATATGAAACGAAACATGCATCCGCTTGTTCCCCAAAGTATACTAACACATGCAGGATATACACAGATATAAACTGCAAATCAGTCAAAAGTTTCAAACAAGGAAGTGCTTTCGAATTGAAAACTTTTTGAATGCTTTTGTTTACTTTGCAACTCAGTTCAAATCTATTCATTTCGATGCAAAAGGCCAACAAAGGCCAACATAGTTCCAGATGCATCATCATTATCATCATTATTATCATATGTAACCCGGGGTTATGACCAAGCATTTATAATGCATCTGATCAGTATGTAGGAATATATATTACAATGTATCTAAATAAGTAAAGTATTCATACCGTTTGGACTTCCGTTCGTACTTCATATTATTTGAGTAGATGCAGCCAAAAGAAAAAAAATGTTTACATAGATCAAATAAGTTCGTCCGTTACCAAAAGTTTTACATTTTTTTGGAGTTGGATGGTATCCAAGTGGCTATTGACAATAGATGTGTTGAATCGAAACCAATTTCTGCGCAGTAAAGTATTTTCCATCATTTTTATATGCTATGTGAATAGTATTGTAGATATATTAATTTTATCACTTAGTTTGTAAGGCCCTAAGAACATATTAGATTCCTTAAAAATGCTTTGTAGTTCGTGTTGTGTTAAAAAAAGGTGATTTTTTATTTTCCTCGAAAAATATTTATTTATATTATCAATATCTATTTTGTTCACTTCAAAGATATCCCCCTCAGATATTATACAGATATAATACACTTGTGCCAGCACTTTTTATACCATTCACACATAGTGTGAAATGGTATTATCAGTTTATCTGAAAGTCTGTAACGCATTAAAGGAGCCGTCGTAGACCCCATAAAGTATATATATTCTTTATCAGCTCGACGAGACGAATCGATCGAGCCATGTCCGTCTGTCTGTCTGTCCGTCTGTATGTTGTTGTGCATTTTTTGGGGACCAATTTTTATGCTATCCAGTTGAAATTTTGCACGTACACTTCTTTTTATTGTAGTTTAATAGAGTATCAAGATTGACCTGCCACGCCCACTATTTTGGGTAGCTCCCATACAAAACTACTGCCCACTTTTGACTTTTTGTAAGAAAACTTCTTTATTAAAGTCTATATTAGGTTGAAATGCAATGTGGTGCCTTCAACCGCTTCATATACATATACAAAGGGGCGTGTCCCGCCCACTTTTTGAGCTAGCCCCCATACAAACCCACAGTTCACTTTTATGCATTTGTATGGAACACGTCAATATCAACTTGAAATTCAATATGGTGGCATCTTACACATCTACTACATCGCTTCATACACATCTACTATGGATCGTGTACCACCCCCTGTTTAAACCCCCACTTTTATGTTTCACAATACTATTTAAAGTTTCGTGTGAATGGTTTTAGAGCTTCGGTTCAACCGAAGTTAACGTTTTTTCTTGTTTTGTTATGGTCTTGAGCTCTACCAGCGATGCGGACTTTATCTCCTTAATCGTGGTAAAATGATATCCTTTCATGGGTCTTTTCAGTTTTAGGAACAGGAAAAAGTCGCACGGTACCAAGTCTGGTAACTACGGTGGCTGATGCATGATTACTGTGTTGTTTTTTTGCCAAAATATCAGGTACATTCTAGGTTAAAACTTAGAAATTTCGGAAAAAACTTCGCTGCCACACGTTTCATGCCCAAAATATACGAAAAAATTGCATGGTATGAGACAACCGATATGCCGATATCGTCAGAAACTTCTCTAATAGTGATTCGACTATCCTACAGAACAATTTTCTTCACTGCTTCAACATTTCTTTCTCAAAGGGGACTCGCGAAATGCCAAAGTCATCAATTTAAGTGCGTTGGATTACTTAATGTTATTTTTCACACAAAATTTAATCATTTTTTTCGATAGCAAAAAATCACTAAGCACACCAAAACACGTCTAACCGTCTGTTAAAGACAAATAAAAATTCAAAATGGCTGATCGTGTCAACTTTTTTTTTTTGGGAACATGTGTACCAATATGAAAAGATATCGAAATTATGAATGTACGTAGCCCGCAAAAACATAAACCCATTAACTGGTAAATTAAGTTTATAAATGAAAAAGGCGGTGCCTTGATATGGGTGGTGAATGCAGAGTAGTTAAAATTGACGCCTAGCTGCAGTTTTTCTATGAGAAGAGTGGGAATGGAGTGAAAAGTCTGTTGTAAACGTACTGTGCAAAACTCAAAAAAGAAATCCGTCGAATTCAATATTCTAGTTTTTAATGCGGAGAGTACCGTCCGTCCGAATAATTGCTGTTTTTAAGTTGATAAGCAAAAAAGAAGTGAACGGCCCAAACATGGTGGCTGTGTTTTATACAATTACTTGACATTAGAAGTGATGAGATAATCTAATGAGTTACATTTCGATTCGAATTCGATTTATAATATAAATATATTTCAAAATTTATACAATTCATTTACTGCCACAAAGGCTTTTCAAAATTGTATTCTTAAAACTAGGCGACGCAACTTAGGTGTCGACAATAATTTGTATTTTATTTTTATTTGTTTGCAGAATTTTGCAATCACCATCTATTTTGTATGAAATTCTTGTAATCATTCTACATGTAAACCCACATCACATCTACAGCATGGTTTTCTTGTAATTTTCTTACACACAGCACATTTTCTCTGTTAGCCCATTTCTTAGTGTCCAGTAACCAGATGTTTTCAAGTTAACAGAAACGATGAAGTGATGTAGGATCTATTCCACCGGTCCACCTGTGACATAGACTCAATTGCTTTATGGTTACGTAGTACCATCTGTTGTCATGCCAAGACAAAAAGAAACCGGTGCAAATATTGTCAAAATAAGTTTTACGAGCTTGATCGGAGCTTAATCTGAGGTGTTTATTGTATTCCCTTCGTACATCTCCATTTGGCCAGTTGAGTGTTGCCATATTTTGTGTTACTGGCATGTCACGGATAATTAGTGCGAGAGAGATAGAATAATACATGGCCAGGATTTATAGCATACTAGTTAGTATCTGGCACGTTGTTGCCCTTCTCCCTGCCCCACTTCTCCACTTCGTGATTAAAAAATATTGGGTGGGGGTAGGAGGGTGAAAAATACTTAACGACCTATTCTCATATGTATATATTGTAAACATAAATGTTAGTATGTCGGGTCATAGGGTTAAGCATGAATATTGTATTAGATTTAATATAACCGATAAGATGGTAACCGATCGAGAATGGTTCTGATCATTAGATGGTAACCGATCGAGAATGATCAGAACGGGTATTCTGAATGTTTGCTCTGATTTTGTTTTAAATAAATTAAATAAATGCGTTAATTTAATCTTCATAAATTATGTACCTATGTGCTATTCTGATATATGAGCTATATTATTGAAAAGTTTCATTAAAATCCATTCAGCAGTTTTTGCGTAATGGAGTAACAAACACACATCAATACAAACTTTCGCGTTTACAATATTAGTAGGATTTCTCTTTAAGTATCATATTGGTTTATATGTGACCTCTATAAGGAGGTCATCCAGCGTAATCTATAGCTTTTTTTTTTAATCTTCATAATTTAATCTTCATAAATTATGTTATGTGTTATTCCAACATATGAGCTATATTATTGAAAAGTTTCATTAAAATCCATTCAGCAGTTTTTCCGTAATGGAGTAACAAACACACATCCATACATCCATACAAACTTTCGCGTTTACAATATTAGTAGAATTTCTCTTTAAGTATCACATTGGGTTTATATGTGACCTCTATAATGCGGTCAGCCAGCGTAATCTATAGCTTTTTTTTTGTATTATCTAAAATAAAATTTGTATGCTTTTAGGAAGCAGTTTATTTTTTTAAGATCAACTAACTGCCTTTTCTGAACAGTACACTACCCATGGTTTGAATCCAAATCCTATTTACTTATCTCATATAAACTGCTTGAGATAGTGATGTCCGTAGTATCAACCATTTGTTCATACACGCTCAGATTATTAGAGAACACTCCAAATTGCAGATAGTTTTCATTTATTTCAGTTTAGTGTATCCGGTTCAACTACTGATATCATTTTCAACTGAGGTGCAGATATCACTTGATGTTGAGGTACGGGTTTCATTAAATGCACTTTACCACATATTGAACATCCATGTTCTCAACTCTGCACTAATAAAATTTGTCTTGGGGAAGAGAATGGTAGTCAGTGAAAAGCCGAATTTCAATGAATTCCCTCATGTACTCATTTGAAATTTGAAATTCATGGACGCCTTTTTGGGCGTATGTCATACTCTGCCGGAAAATTTTTGAAATAATATTGTCATCAAACAGCATTTCTAAACACTATAACGGGCTTATCCCCTCCACCGCAACAGCAGTTGATTACACTTTGTAGTAACTAGTCAGTTTTTTCTTCTAGTTCGAAGTCAAGGTCAGAGTTCTGTTTTACTCAGGTGCCAGAACTATTTCACTTGTAGCTATACTTTTGGGCATGTTCTTCAATGACAATTATGTTCTCATCGATTTCTTCAACAGTCAGTTACTTTATCGAGCCATTATGAAAGAATTTTAACAATATCCATATACGATAAAAAATATTATTGAGACAACATGCTCTCAAAAAGTTGCAAAAGCGTATAAAAACTTCAGTGTATCAGAATTTAATATTTACACTTGCTTTTATTGTATCAAAACAATATAAATTTAGTAGCTACAGTGAGAGAAACTCCATTTATCTGCATCCTGCTAACCATTTCCACACCTCATGTCTTAACATTCAAGCCTACCCAATTCAGCTGAAGCTGAAGCAGCCATCTAAATCGGCTATTTGGCCTTGACCTTTTCGACACCTGCTGAACTGCGATTTGGTTTTGGCGTCGTCACAGACAGTCTCGACTTTGCGAGAGTCAATGACCCTGACAGCATAAATTCCAAGAATTTTCAATTTGTACACACAAAGCACAAAGCCTGTAGAAACTTTCGCAGCTTATATTTTTGTTTGCAGTTTAAACAAACAAAAAAAAAAAAAAAGAATCTTTCACTGACTTTGCATTTAACTTAGAGACTTTGTTCTATTTTCAACCGACAATGTATCGCAACTTAGTTTAGTCAAAATTTATAAGCAATACAAATATATTGTTCCTTTTGTTACAAAATTTTTCTTTAAACATACTCTAATATGTATCTAAAACTTTTCTTTTTTGGTTTTATATTCAAAAATCTTAATCTTAATGAAGACAAAATGTAAAAGGCCAGATCAAGGATATCATATTTAATTTGTTGCCAAATGAAAGTATTTGTGATAAACTTTTAAAGCTAAAAAAACGTAGTTTCACTTTAAAGTGGGCGTGTTATACTATTGATAATTTGCATAAAATGAAGCTTTGCCACTTCTGTATAGTCGGTATTCCTAGTTTCACAGCGATGTCTTGAAAGCAATAAAAAGTTTATACGAGTACACAGACCCCGACAACTTCTTTGGGGTCCAATAGGCAGGGTAAGAAATCGTGGTCGAAAAGTAACACGCGCTTCTAGCTGTATCCGAAACACTTGACTCCGTAGCTTAAAATTCTTTGTGAACAAAAAAAAAAAGTTGTTATTCTTCAAGTTGAAAATATGTACGCAGCTAAATAAAGAGAAAGACTTCGTACCTGGAATTCGGATAAACAAAGTTTTGCTGCTACATTGCTTCACTTTATTCGACCTAACGATGTGCTTCAGTTACTCGCAATCATCTTGGAGATCTTAATCGTTTCAATGGACTATTGTAATTTCCTTGATTTCTCAGGTGAATTAATTATGACAATGAACAGAGACGTATTTACATTATTGGGAGTAGTTCGGTCCGTTTTTTTATGGTCAAAAATGCATTTATTTCAGAATAAATTGAATGAGAAGATTAATCAAATAATCTACCATCACTGGTACCTATTTTTTGCACCTCTCAGGCAATTTCCGAATTTCATTTCGAAAAAAAAATTCTCACCTTTAGAAGCGGTCCAGGTTGGAAACCAATTTTCGATATCAGAAGAACCAAAATATTCCACATGTGCGTTTCCAAATATTTTTTCACAACATTTGCGACATGAGACCATTGTCGTGCAAAACAATCATTTTATGTCATGGCTTTGCTCGTTTTCCGTTAGTTTTTCTTGTAATGCACGATTCAAATGATTCAATTGTGGCCTATACCGATCGCCCGTAATAAAGCGCCCGGTTGTAGCAGTTCATAGTACACAAAACGCTTTTGGTACCACCAGATACACAACATGACCTTCGAACCATGAATATTTGGCTTTAGTTTTGATATTGAGAACGATGGCAACGATTTTGTTTTTTCTTCTTGGGATTATCGTAGAGTATCCATTTCTCATCCCCAGTCACATTTCAATGCAATTCAATTTCTTTGTTGGCCTTGAATCAGCTGCTCGCAAGTGAAAAATCGCCATTAAACGTCTCGCGGTATTTTAATCAGTATTTTAAACTGCTTGTTGAGTCACTACCAATGATGCAGCTTTTGCGTTGGACTCGGATCTTCATTAAGTAATGCCTCCAATTATTTAGCTATCGAGTTCGAGACTTGTCTTCAACGCTGAAATCTCCATTATTGAAATGTCGAAACCAATGCTTACATGATTTATCAGTTGGAGTATTGTCAACATAAACTTCTACAAGCATTCGGTGCGCTTCTGCTGCGTTTTTCTTCTAATTAAAGCATCTCCCGCAAATGCTTGTTTATTCACACAAAATTTGACTTATTCAACACAATAAGAAACAAGATTTTTTTCTAAAGCCAAATACTGAGATCGATAAAAATTACTATCGAATTTGTAAATAATTACTGTTATTTCAAAGAAACAAAAAACAGTGTCCCTAAATCAACATGAAATACTAAAATCAGATATTTATTAGGTGAAAAGTTCACACATATTGATTTTTCTTTGGGTTTTCTGACGGAAATGCAAAAGGTCACACTCTTTCTTTTCTCTCTGTTTTTCGAGTATATAAAGTGTTTTCGGTAGCAAAAATTCTTGTTACCTGAGTACTCGATGAAAAACAGTTCGTGCCGAAAATTTTTGAATTTGGTTTTTTTGAAGTTCTTTCGGTATCAAAAATGTTTATCTTACTCAGTATTGAGCTTTCCAATCGTATGTCACCAGGGTACGATGTTGCGTTGCCTAGAAACACTATTTTTTTTTTCTTTCTATTCTGTAAGTTTTCTCAAAAAATGTCTTAACATCTGATACACTTACAGCAGGTGCTTCTCCACACATCGGAAACTTACATTGTGTCTACTGCGCCACTTTTGCAAACAACCTTTATAAGCTGAAAAATTGTTGGAAACATAGACCAGATATAGGTACATTTGAGATTGAAAAATGATTTTTATTAGGGTCATTAGCATGTTTCCTATGTTGAATCTAATTATGAAAACGTTCGTTGATAAGCATTTCAATTTTATTTTAAAATAGCGAGTATTTTTATCTTTGGTAGTCTGATATGTTCTCAAGTCAATGTACGAACTCCGAATGAGTCACTGCAGACAATCATTTTATGCAGGGAATACATTATTTTACCAATTTGATTTCACAACATGTAGTTCACACATATTTTGTTTACTATTTTACAAGTACATCTCTGCTCGAGGTTCGTTGTTGAGGAGTTCGCGTCCGTTTAAGAGAGGGACCTCCCCTGTGTTGAGTTAACCACTCAAAACATGGAATGATTTAGATGCCGGTAAAGACCATTAAATCTTCTGTTCATTCGAGGTTAATGTTTTGTCTTTCAGTGAATGTCCCATACAGTATATATATAGCTGTTCTAGCCATGTTCTTCTGTCTATCTGAAATATCAAATACTTAGGTGCATACTAACTTATGTGCCACTAAAACCATTTGTCAGCCATGGTCGTACATAAGAAGATGCACCAGCCACTGTATGCCAGTTGTTCTTAAAGCCAAGTTTGCGGAGGTTGTCTCAAACTTGGTCTATCTAACGCAAGTCAGGTAGCCCTTTCGAACATTGGCTACTAAATATGTTGTTTGGATCTGCGCTTCTACGCTATACAGCAGGACCCGGAATATCAGCGCCTTATAGATTTTTACTTTCGTACTTCGAGAAAGGGCTCTACTTCTTTTTTGACTTCCAGATTATTAATCGTGGTTCTTCGTCTTTCAGGTAGACAATGTTCACACTGAAGTTGTAATTCTCCAAACTCACAGACCATTCAAGACACGAGGGCACCAAGAACTTGTCATCTTGTCACCGTTAGACTTATGAGGCGTAAATTTTTCAAAATATCCTGGAACAACTTGCTAACTCGCCATTCGTTCGTACTGGTGATGTCAATGGAATAAGTATACGCGAGTAGTATCACTTCTTTGTTGAAGATCATGCCCGACCGTTCTACGTAAAGGCGTCGGCTTTGGATTTTCTCCATTAGGGTTAAAAAGAAGTCGCACGGTAAAGCATCACACTGCCTGAAACCTCTTTTGATATTCCTTTGTGTATGTGATAGCGTCATAATGAGCGTACAAAGATGAGCGATCTTTTCTGCGATACCAAGGCGTTTAAGAACTTCGTTCTAATCGGAATGTCGAAAGCAGCCTTTTAATCGACAAATAGGTGGTGTGAGTCTGTGTTGTACTTACGGGTCTTCTCCAGAATTTGTCGTAAAGTGAAAATTTGATCACAGGTCGAATTTTTTTTGATCTGAAGCCACACTATTACTGTCAGTGTATTCGTGTATTCTCTCAGCCATTTCCACAGTACTTGTAAGAGAATTTTATATTCAATATATCCAAGTGACATATTCTACGGTAGTTCTCGCAGACAGCAGGGACTCCTTTCTTGAAGATAAGACAAAGAACATTGAGATTCCAATTGTTGGGCGTGCATACATCGGACCAAAACTTCCCATAAGAGTTTGTGCATATGCCTTACCAAGTCATCGCCTCCGGTCTTCAATAATTCATCTGTTATTCTTCATATATTTAATTACTGAGTTGACCTCGTTATGATGCGAAGGATCTAAATCATCAACTGGTGGTACGAGAAATTCTACTCCATCGACGGCATTGTTCTCTTCACCGCTTCTTAGTAGGTTAGATAAGTGACTTTTCCTTCTTTGTGATTCCAGTCTTAGTGGTTTCTGACTATCTGAAGCAATATAGTACTTCAACTATTGAGATAACGTTATAAAATATATTTATTGAGACTTTTGGTAACCGGAAGCAAGAATTTTGCAAAAAGTTATAATAATATGACCGAATTATAATGCGATTTTTTTTTTAACTGCTAGCTTATTTGATAAGATAAAATAACTGACGCTAACTAACTAAGACTTCAACTGAACTGACATGTAACTCAGATGTAAAATTCTTTTTTAACTAAAATGTTCTAAGTTTGTGTGAACAAGAAACCAGTTCGGCTACTCGTTTTTCTTTTACTAACAAAGACCGCGAAAACTACATCAAAACCTATAAAATTTCACTTGAGTTACTGTGAAATGTGAGAAATACTTTTCAACGTGTTAGTTCCACTTGAAGGCACGCATTAATTTCAACTACAGAGCAACTTAGTAACATAAGTCAACTACAGAACAAGTTAAGGACGGAATAGTCGAATGCAGTCGAAAATAATTTAGCCGCTAAACAATTTTCGCTCAACTAACTTTAGAATGTTTTGGATTTCGTGTGCACAAGGAAAATTCAGTTGACGTTTAGCGCGGTTTATTTTTGCTGAATTGAGTTGAGTTTAGTTTCAGTTATAGTTTCGTATTTAGTTTAGTTTCAGATGCGCACAGCAAATCTACAATAAAGGCGAGCTGCTCCCTTCGGAGCAGGCACAGGGTATAGATAAAACATGCAGTTCCAAAAGATTTTACAGATTTCATCAACGAGAATGAGAGTTTTAAACATGCCAGCGTTCTGGGAATTCAGGAACAACGTTGGCGGCGTGGCACTTGGGACAGGTTCATGCAGAACTTCAAACAAAAGTCTGAAAATTCGCAGCCGATAGCGATACAAGTTGTTGTATTCAGCGATTTTCACAAATGTATCTCATATACATACATAAGATACATGCGATGCAGGACCTCTGTGTTAATATGGCAAACTCATGCATCCATACACTAGAGACGGCTGCTAATGCGTACACCGTCCTCAGTTGGTGCGAATGGACGCAGCTTGCTTCAACAAACCTAAACAGCGACGAGGATTATAAATCCAGCCAGAAATTTTCTTGGCAGCACATTAGCAACGTTTTGCGTTAACCTTTTTATGCAAATGCTGTTTGGTTATTTAAGTAAATGGGCCATTTGCGGTTAAGTGGACAAACAGCATTTTGCGGTGACAGCAAAAATGAAATGAAAGGACATAGTATCTGATGAAGGAGGTAGGCGGTTAGGTAAACGCATGAACTAATGTATGTAGGGGTTTTGGTACACTCATGGTCGGATTTAGGTAGTGCAGGCTCGGGGCTAAAAATGTTTTAGCACTGGGCGTTAAGGCTAATAACACAGGACCACAAAGTGAAATTGAGGTGGACATGTTCTAAGCGTAGGTGACCTTTATGTTTGTGGGGTCGCTGATTATGATGCCGGTGTCCGTATGACCCCATCACGTCAGCATCAAGCTCAACTCAAGGTCAAACACCTTAATTTGAA
Source organism: Leucophenga montana (assembly GCA_035044765.1). Classification (NCBI taxonomy): domain Eukaryota; kingdom Metazoa; phylum Arthropoda; class Insecta; order Diptera; family Drosophilidae; genus Leucophenga; species Leucophenga montana. Next base: position 437,572 of record JAWNNQ010001349.1, on the reverse strand, counting down.
ATATTTAATTTTTTTGACCCCGGATTCAGAAAGAGTGGAAAGAAATTAATGATGTAAATGAAAGTATGTCATGTGAAGAATTTGAAGATCAGCGATATGACGAGCTGAATGAATCACAAGAATCAGAAAATGATCAACCCAGAAATTTTAATGGTTTTAGTCAAGACGAGTTAAGTAACTTGGTTCGAGATGCAGGACTTTCGAAAGAAATTTCTGAACTCATAGCGTCTAGGTTGCAAGAGAAGAATTGTTTCGCTCCAGGTTCTCTTGTGGCTTTTTATCGTGATATTTCAAATTAAGGAGTTTGAGTTGACCTTGATGGATGATAGGGTCATACGGACACCGGCATCGTAATCAGCGACCCCAAAAACATATAGGTCACCTACGCTTAGAACATGCCCACCTAAATTTCCCTTTGTGGTCCTATGTAATGATTTTATTTGTTCAAATTTATTTATTAGATTCAAATTTAAGATAAAGGAACTCTTCGTCTCATTAGATTGATAAGACCATGTTGAATTTATTCTAATGGTAACGTATTCCCCTCAGCCGCGCTCTTTTTCATTTCTTATTTATCTTTTGTCTTACTCTTTTCCATTAGTTGTGGATTGGGTATTTCGTTTTTTGTTTCACGCTCAAAGCATTTGAGAAAGTCGCCACAGTTGAATATGTCTCCTTGTAGATAAATCCACCTTGCGTAAGACGAGCCTATACTGAACTCGGGCGTAATCTGTTTTTGAAGAGTTTAATTTTTGAGAACGATACTTTTCCATTGCAATTAGTTGCTATCTTGGTCTAGTAAATGCGTAGTACTAGTATTTAGATTTATGTCTTTAGGATTCAGTTATCTCCTATAGCCGTTAGCGTTATGTCTTACCATATATTTCTTAAATTTACGGATAAACCTAACTAAAAGTAGTTCATGAATGGAACTATGTATCTTCAAATGTGGCAACCAGCGTTTTGGAAAAAGTTTGGCAAGCGAAGCGCCAATAAAATAAACTGTGTATAATTGTAATTGAAAAACTGAAGGAACCAAGGGAGCTAGAGAATTGAGAAAGGAAGTACACCAGAGCAAAAAAAAAAGAGAACATAATCGTAAGTGTACTACTTAAGCAGTTAGAAGTATATGTTGTGAGTTAAGAACTGAGATCACACTATAGTTGATAGCGTCCTGTGGGTTTCCTTTCGCTGATTTGAAGTCTTTAGGGACAACTTCCGATTTAAATATATCAATCAATAGAAAAGATGCTTACGCATCTTCCGTCGAATCTTCACAATATCAATTACTTTCGATCGGTTACAGCGTTAGAAGAGTTAGAAAGAATTAAATACAAATTTAAAGAAATTTTGGATCGAGTGGGCACTGAATCCAGTTCGTCATACTCTAGATGCCTCATATATATACTGATATAAGTGTATAGTTTATGCAATATCTGCTATTAGTAATTGTATTCTCATATCGGATGTAGTTGACCATTTTCAAAACAATTTTTATTACAAACAAAAAAAAAATTGTTTTAAAAAAAATACAAAGTCTTTTTGTATGTGAGATATGCCTTCTATTTGTGGTCATTTCGATAAATATGTTATTTCTGGTAATAAAAAGTCTCCATATTAACCTTCCAATCAATATTTAAAGATTGAAAGGACAGACGGACAAATAGACAAGCAAGCGAACATGCCAATTTCATTTCGTCTAGTCGAACTGATGGGGATGGGGTCATTTGCAGAAGCGGAAAGTTCTTGGGCCGTTTCTCTTGGGAGCGATCAAATTACGCAAACGGCTCAAGCAGCTCATAAACGTCCGCTAGGACACGTAGCCCCTGGGTAAGCCACGGTATCTCCGTGGTGAGCAAATTGTGAGAAGGCAAACACTTCCCTTAATTAGGGGTTGGTGCGCTGGGTTTGGTTACCGCCACCGCAAAAAAAATGTACCAGTGAAGATACAAAGGAAGCCTCTGATAAAATCCCCCAATGATGACGACCCCGCAAACGATTTAAGGACCATGATTTACGGATATGCACCTGGAATGTCCTGTCCCTCCACAGGGCTGTTGCAGATATCCAGCTGGTTGATGTCCTCGACAAATTTAAGGCTGACATCAGCGCAATACAGGAAATGCGATGAATAGGACAGGGCTGCTCAAAAAAAGGCATCTTGTGACATCTATTATAGTTGCCATGCGAAGAAGCACGAATTGGGATGCGGTGTCGTGGTTAGTAGGAAACTACGAGGTCTTGTTACCAGTTTCATACCTGTGGACGAGCACTTGGCCGCGATACGTATAAAGGCTAAGTACTTCAACATTAGCCTGATTGGTGCACACGCCTCTATGGAAGTCGCAGACGATGCAGAGCGCTGCAGATGCCGAAGTAGAGCTCTCTCTCGAGCTACGAAGATAAAACTCTATAAGACACTGATAATCCCAGTCCTGCTGTATGGCGCAGAAGCATGGACACTGACATCAACGGATACAGCGTCTTTAGGAGTGTTCGACAGAAAGATTCTTCGTAGGATTTTTTTTTCCCCTTAGAGTTGGCGTCGAGTTTACGACCCGTATGAACCACGAGCTGTATGAGCTGTATGAGCTGTATGATGAGGTTGACATAGTCCAGCTCATTAAATTCCAGCGGATGCACTGGGCTGGGCTCATCCGGATGAACCCCGAAGCTCCAGCACTAAAGGTTTACGACGGAAACCTGAACTTGATTGGTAGATGGCGTCAGAGAGGACGTCCGAGCTTAAGATGACAAGATCAGGTCTATGATGACCTGAAGAAGCTCCGGATTGCCAGCGACTGGCGCCGGTGCGCGCTAAACTACCCCGAATGGTGCGATTTCCTACGTGCGGCCTTGACCGATAGACGGTTGTAGAGCCACCTAAGTAAGTAAGTAGTCGAACTGATCAAGAATATATATATATACTTTAGGGGTCTCCCATGCTTCGTTTAAGACATTGCAAACTTTCTGACTAAAATATAATATAATAAAAAACCTGGTACACATAATATCTCATGGCAGAACTGTATTTTTTGAAAATTTGTTAAATGGTAAATGTGCAATTTTCGATAATATCGAAATAATTCGATAATATCGATATAATCGATCATTACAAATATCGATATTTTTTGATAATATCGATTAAATAGCACAGAGCTATTCGTATCAAACTCCAGTACAATTTGCTCTTATTAACTATAACAAAGGAATAAGGCAAACCAGTGTAGTATATGAAGTACTATATATATTTTAGATCATTTTTTAAATATGATAACTTTATAACCTATCCCAAAAATATAAAACGGAGCAAACTCTTTAACGAATTCTATTTTTTATTTTTTTTTTATTTTAATTGTACTCGAGTTCCGTGGTATATGCGCAATGACAATATTCACAACGATCTTCAGATGCCAAGTATAGCTGAAGAAATCAGGAGTCAGAGCACCAGATACATAGGACATAGGTTAAGATTAGGTTAATATATGTTAATATGTATGAGCCGCTCATTGGATGTAAGTATAATTTTAGCTACGGAGCACTACACACCAAAACAGGGCGCAGAAATTGTTAAATTTTACTTTTTACATGACGGATGAGGCCCACTTCACGCTGTGTGGAAGCGTTAATACGCAAAATATTTGTTATAGGGGGACTGAAAACACACAAATGATTCATAATGTGCCTTAATACTCGCCAAAAGTCACCGTTTGGTGTGGTGTTTGCGCTGACAGAGTCATCGGGCGGTATTTCTTTGAAGATGACGCCAGGACCATTATTATGGTCAATGAAGAGCGCTATCGGGTCATGATTCCTACATATTTGGCACCAATTTATGAAGTAAATGATATGCACGATTATTGGTGTCAACAGGACAGCGGTACGTGTCACACTGCGGTCTCCAGATTAAACGGTGTATACGAATCGGACAGAGACCCTAAAGCAGCCTAAGGACAACATTTGCCGCTATACTCAGAGAAATGTTGCAAATCTTTCCGTGGCCGTTGAGGTTGGACATTTGCAGACAAATTGTGCAGGAACAAATAAAGTCCCCCCCCCCCCCAAAATGAAGTTTTTGTGATTTTATTTTTTTTTTTTGGGCCAGGAGACCACGAGAAGACGCACCCTATAGTTTCCATTATCTGTTGTGCTGATATTTTCATTCCGCTACATATGGAATAACAGCAATTTTTTCCTCGTTGCTGCTGAAGGCACCGAAAATGCGGGCAACTTCCCCCAAATTCGCCCCTGAACATACCCTTCAAATACACATACACATGCCATACACTCAGTCAGCCACACTCCAATTAGTTAGTAGCAGAGCAGTGTTGGGCAACGGCATGAAACGATTCCGGACGACATTAAACTTTTTCCATCTCGTTTACTCATAATGTCCTTTTCTCTCGCTTGTTCTGTGGTCTGTGCTGTATCTAATCAGTTCGTCTGTTTGTTTAGGTTCAAACGAAATGAATGAAATATAAAGAATTATATTTCAGTGCTCAGTCTCTTTAAAATGTATTTCAAATTTATATTGCGGTTCAACATGGCATATACGCAGAATTTGTTTATACTTTAAATAGCTTTAACTCTTTAAAAACCAATTTTGAAGTGCACTGAATTTCACTTATATTTGTGTTTTGCATAGATACATTCGAATATTGCAATACTTTTTTCTTGGCTTCTGATTTACGTTCAGCATGAAAGTTTCTGGCAAACTGGTGCGAAGAATTATGCGGCCAGCTTGGCTGACCGACAATTTATTACAATTAAACGTCAAAACTCATTCGAAACCGCAGGCAGTGGTTATAAATTAAAATCTGCAGTACAAATGATAAAACTGCCAGAAAAATGGTACGAATATTTCGCACAAACGCCGACGACTGGCGTTCAAGTCGTTGCAGAGTTGCGTTGCGTGGAGTTGAGTTGAGTTGAGTTGACTCCTGCGGAGCTCGCAGTACGTTGCTACTAAGTTAAAAGGAGTATGGCTGAGCCAAGCGTCGAGCCAACAGTCAAAATAGCTCGTTCCGAATCTCCATCTGACGTCGTAGCTAAGAATTGGCATGCAAAGATTCATTTGCATGAAGTTAAATTTATTCCTACAATTCTTTTTTTTTCTTTTTTTCTTTTTGGGTCAATTCAAGTGGGTCAGCCACTGCCTTCGACGCCGCCCTCATTCTCAGAAACTCAATCGCAGCGAAATGAATGAAAGTCAGCTAAAGTTTTGCCAGTTTTCTCGCAAATATACCCCAAAAAAATAGAAAAAAAGGGAAGGCGAACGGAAAAACATTTTCAAGCGGAAATGAAAATTTCACTTTAGATTTCACGAACATGAACAAGCATGCAAGGCGTCGCTTTCTAATTCTCGTTTTTACTTGATTTTTTCCCCCTTGCTATGACAGCGAAAGTGCTTTAAAGTTTTTAATTTCGAATATCTTTAAGATTGAATTTTGCATAAATTTCTAAACTGCAGTTGACAAGTTGATGTGCGCTGTTCTTGGAGCATTAATTGTCTGATTTTATAAATAATATAAATAATCGGCTGAGATTTATTTTTGTAGTCACATAAACTATTGTCCTTCTTAAACATGGGTTTAATTAAGTGTTTTTGTATGTGCGCACAATAGAGTGGCAAGCATAAAAGGCGAACAAACACAAACAGGCACACTCATCGACCCTCAACGCCTCAATGCATCAAACACATCTCAACTCTCTTGACTTGAGCTATATCTAAAAGACTCTGATGTTTATGCATACACTGCAAAAAAAAAAAAATTGGTCGTCTGTAAAGTCGGTTTACGGACGATAATTTTACGTGACAACGTCATAAGAAAACATTTATGAAAAATTGCATACTTTTATGAATTGAATTGAATTGAATTGTTATCACTGAATTATCATAATGTTTCCAAAGCAGCCAGCAGTAGTGGCAACGTGCTTGAATAATGACGAGTATGAGCAACATGGTTTTTATGCAGTAGACCAGTCTGAAGTCATACAGGAAGTTGCCAAAATCAAGAACAACAAATCTCCTGACCCCGATGATATTCCTAACCGGGCGTTGAAACTCGTTATAGCACTTTACCCAGAGCAATTTACACGGCTTTTTAGCAAATGCCTTCAAGAAGGAGTATTTCCATCTAGGTGCAAAATGCAGCGTCTAGCTTTGATCCCCAAACCGGGTAAGGACATTGGCAATCCGTCATCCTATCGTCGTATCTGCCTTCTTGATACAGCAGGAAAAATACTCGAGAGAATTGTGTGCAATCGACTGGAGGCATCTGTGAGGCAGGCTGGTGGCTTATCTAAGTTTCAATTTGGCTTCACTTCCGAACTACCTAGCGAACATCATAAAGAGCTACTTTCACAATAGAGTGCTTTTGTGTAGCACTGATGCTGGAGAGAGAAAATATAAAGTCATGAAAATATAAAGTGGGGTCCCTCAGGGCTCTATCTTAGGGCCCTCTCGATGGAACATAATGCACGACGGCATCCTCAATTTAGATCTCAACAGTGGCGTAAAAATAATTGGCTTCGCCGACGACATAGTCATTGTGGGAGTAGCTAAAACTATTCACGATGTTGAGATATTATGCAACGTAGCTATACTCAGAGTTTGCGAATGGCTAAAAGCTTCTGGGCTACAGCTCGCTGAGCACAAGACGGAGGCGGTGCTAATTAGCAGCCGTAAAAAGGTGGAACAAGCCTGTATTTTGGTGGGTAATACCAGGATAACATCTAAGAGAGCCATCAAGTATCTAGGTATTATGCTAGGTACTCGTCTCTGCAGCTTCAGAGCATCTTCTCTATGTTAATGAAAAGGCTCTGGTAGCTTGCAGATCACTCGTAAGTATGATGCTAAACACCCGAGGTCCCAAGCAAGGTCGAACACTTTTTCTAATTGGCGTAACCAAGTCAATTATGCTGTACGGTGCATCTATCTGCCATGAATGTGAGGAGTTACCGCAAGGGCCTAGAATGAACATATCGATTGGGGGCTATCAGAGTGTACAGTTCATTCCGCAGAGTGTCCGAGGATGCTGCTCTGGTAGTAGCAGGCATGATCCCGTTTGATATTTTAGCTATTGAAGCTAAAGCTACCTATGAGAATAGGCAGCAGATAGGCCCAGAAGGCAGAGAATACCGTATGAAGTCTAAGTTGCAGAGCATAGCCATGTGGCAAACACGTTGGGACAACACAGAGAATGGTCGATGGATATACCGTCTCATACGCAAACTAAATGTGTGGCTTGGCAGGACACACTAAGATGTAAATTTCTATCTGACACAGCTACTAACTGGACATGGTTGCTTCAGAAAGTACCTGTATCGGTTTAAGCATGAGGACTCTCCCCTATGCACATTTTGCGTAGACGACCAACTGGAAGGTGCAGAACATATCCTGCTCAAATGTGGCAGATTTGACCATGATTGACAGGTTCTGGCAGAAGCCCTTGGCGAACTTCCTACCGTGGAAAATATTGTGGGACATATGCTAGATGATATCCACAAGTGGCGTGCGGTTCGCACCTTTGCAGCATCAGCGTTGACATCACTTCGAACCCTTGAACGACATCGAGGGATGCAAAGAGTCGGCTAATAGTCAGCACCAACTCTACAACGCAATGCTTAACGACGGTACCGTAGAGTATATAGTGCAAACACCCTAGATCAAGTAAATTTTATTGCATTATAGTATCTCTTTTTTTGGTATTTTATAAATTTTATTATATAAATTTTAGAAACTCTAAAATGCAATAAAGAATGAATTAAAAAAAAAACACCACTTCGCGCTAGTTAACACTAATACACAAACACACACACATACATAACTATAGCTTTCACAAGCCGATGCTGCACAAGCTAAACGATTAGGCCGATCGTGCCTCTCTATCGCTTGTTCCGCGCTCTCGTTTGCACGCACGGCTGAGGTCCTTTATAATTTTAATGCGCTAAGCTCTAATACAAATCCTTTTGCTAGCATCCGGCCGAATTTTTGATAAATGAATTGTCAAAAATTATATGTCATAGAAAATACGGAATATCAGAATCTCTATTCAAAGTGCGTTAACCCTTTGAAGACCATTGGTAGACATATGACTCTTTTACCATTGAATTTTTCCTGGAAAAACTATTGAATCGATTTTTCTCCATAGAGAATGAATGTGGCTGTCAGATTCATCCTTTTGCCTACCAGATAACTTTAAAGTAAAAAAAAATTGAGTGTTCTCCTTCTCATCGTTCATCAGAGTATTAGATATCTTGCGATTCTTCTTGTTGTACTTATCTGTCTTTGTGCATTTGTGAATTTTGTATTATACGCCATTTGTTCGAACACAGAGATCTGTACTCTTACAGAAATTTCAAGTTCATAAACATTTATACGAAGTATGTCGATTGTTTGATACAATGTGTGGCATGTGGTGCCGCCCTGTTGGAAATACATGTTTTCAATAAAAATACCATTCAATTGAGGAATGTAATAATAGCTAGCCAAGACTATATAACGCTCGCCGTTGGCGGTAACGTTGCTGCCGTCCTCATTTTTAAAGAAGTATGGACCAATGATTCCATCGGTCCAAAAAGTGTGGATCTTTTCATTTCAAATTGTCTTATTGACATGCCCGTTGAGGCAAAAATGAGCTTCATTACTGAACAGAATATTGCGATACAACAATGGATTCACTTCCAGTTGATTTTTAGCCGATTGACCGAACGTACGACGTAAACTATTGTCATTCGGCTTTAATTCTTGCATCTTATAAGGTCGCAAAATTTGTTATGTAGCACCAATTGCTCCAATCGATGGCGAATCGTCTCATTTGGGTACGACGTCTTTGCGGATGCGAATTATCACTTAGAGTATATATTCCCGAACTGAATAATTTTTTTCAATTTTCGAAATAAATTTGCATAATTTGCAAGATCTTATCTGCCCTGAGTCTATTCACGATAAAATGCCAAACCAAACTGACTACAAATAACAATAGCGTTCATAAATCTGGCCAATTTATAACAGTTTAATCCCAGTCGGAAGATGGAACCCCTAAAAAACCCCATGTATAAATAGACGAAGGAAAACAGTTCACTATCTTTTTACCTACCTGAAACACAACTTATTGGTTTTGATTTTGTTAGAAAGGTTGTGGAGATGGGCGGAGCACAATCTTTAGTTTTTTTATTAAAGATTACTACGAAAATTCTGAATCGGTGGTCGCAACTTTAAGAGCGCTGATGCCAATTTTTGGGTCCAATCAATCCTTCGGCTTGAAATCCACACTTTACGGTCACTTTTTGTGGATGCAATGTAATCTCTTGAAGCACATCTTTTGCTATCGTATATAGCATATAATGCTAATTTTCAAGTCGATAATGACTGCAATAAAAAATTGCTCATAGAAAATATCAAAAGTGGGCAGCTGGTTTGTCTGAGCACTGTACCAAAACGAGAGGTGATCACACCAATTGAAATATAGTATATGAAGTGAAAGTCTAAAAGAAACAACCACATCAATTTTTAAGTGGATATTGACTATAAAAAAAAGGTTTTTCATACAAAAAATCTAAAGTTGGAGTGATTTGTATGGGGTCCACCGCAGAAAGCCAGAAAGTGGTATGTCAATATGGATAGTTTATATGCATTAAATAGAAGCATATGTGTCATGTGTATCTTAAAATTTGATCCCCAAAAAATGCGCAATAACATCCAGACAGACAAACGGGTATGGCTAGATCGAATCGCCTCATCAAGCAGATCAAGAATATGTAGTTATAATTTATGGAGTCTACGATGTCTCCTATAGTGTGTTACAAAATTTCAGACAAACTTATAATGAAATATTATTATGAATGAATGAATCTGTATGAATGGTGTAAAAAATCATATTATTTTAATGTGCTACTTTTCAATTCATGGCATTTAATGTGGGAGATTAATTAACCATTTGTTTTTCCTTTGATGGAAATATTAAAACTACATAGAGCATTGCAGAAAAGCAATCGTTGGCTAGTAAAAGTTTAAGCAATTGTAATGCTCATTTCACTTTGCACCGTAAGAATATGGCAAAGGAAGTAAAGAAGTTGCTACAAGTGTAATTCGTGCGAACCATGTTACAATAATAAGGTAGTGTATTGAGCGCTGATTCAGTTTAATCCGTAAGATAGAAAGACAGGCAAACGCGCACAATTCACACTATAAAGACTAAAACCAGAAAGGAGACGAACAAGAAGAAAACAATGGAAGACGCACAGCAACAAAGAATGATTCGCGTGCAACCGTTCAGCACAAGCATTTCAAAGCGTATCACTTTTGACCTGTGAAATACGAGCGCACTCGCTCTCAATACAATACCTTATTATTGTACCATGGTGGGAATTTTGTTCGTTTACAAGAAATGAGCAGACTGAAAGAATAAACAATGCAAACGATAAAAAAAAGTTAACAAAACTTTAATAACATTCAGGTAAATGTGTACCTGAGTCACTCATACAATAAATACTAGAGCATGAACCACGAAACTTTTCTTAAATGCTAACAAGAACAATTTTATACAATATACAAAAAAAAAAAAAAAACATAAAACTACTTTGTACCACCATAATGTATATATGTATATTTTCACTATGCATATAATTTCACCATTATTTGGTGAAATATACTTCTTCGCACTCTTTCACCTATTTGTTTTGGTGAACTCTTTTCTTTCTTTGGGAAATATTAAATCAAATGTTCAATCAGCGGTGCTGGTGGAAATCTGACAATGTTTTTCTTTCGCGTTTCTCCCACTCACTCACTCACTCTCTCTTTCTTGCAGTGATTTATAAACACATACATACGTACATACACATATCATTGCATTCAGATCATGGGAACAGAATTTTAAAATTTCTACATAGTATTAAACAGCCGGCAAGCGCGATTACATCATTCTTCGAAATTCATCCCATACCAGTGCTTCCCTTTCTGTGTCTTAAACAAGCATTGAGTATAAAGAGAACAAACAATTTCTAGCACTTCAAACTTCTGCCTAATCCATGGCTTTATAGAAACACTATTTGCTATAGCGATCCAATCTATACAATATTGAATACTTTAATGGGATTAATATTAGAAGATTAACAGCATTGGGGTACATACCCCGTGTTTAGGTTTTCGAATCCGATTAATTTGTTTGGATTCGGGTTCGTTAACAAACTATTCATATCCGAAAACCTGAACACGGAGGATAGATTTAATTTGTACAAAAAATCAATATATCTGTTCATTTGCAATAAGCGTACATTCAGCATTCGGAGCATCCAGAAGAAGTTCCAACAAATTATTTTAGAGCTGACGTAGCAAATTACACAACTTTAAGATCAAGTCTACTAGATTATATAAAAGATATTTTCTACAAATGCCAATTAGCATAGAAAAATCATTGCCCATGCGGTTGGTACAGACCCTGCACATACATCATAGTCTTCCTGATATATTTGCATAGCGGTACAATCATTTTGACGAACTGATAATATCTCCATGTTCATATTTAGTATTTTCATTTTGGTATTTGTACCTTCTTTCAGAATGGATGCCCTTTAAAATTGATTTATTTTCAGTGTATGTGTATAAAAGTGAAATGAGTTGTCTTTCATTAAAAGCGGATTTACGAACCCGATGAAGAATGCCAATATGAAACATCTTACTAAAAGCTTACGAACATACATTCATAATAAGCGCACACATTCACACTCAAAATAAACACATTATTTCACACAGATAGATATAAACGCCCCATAGACACACATAAAGAAGGCAGTTGAAAATTATGGCCAAGAAAACTGACCAAGAAAATCAAATAAGTAGCAAATAGAAACAGGAAGCTGACTCAGCTGACGTCGTCAAACGCAGCACCAAAGCCTGAAAGTGTCCTTCGCTTGTGCCCTCCGAAGGAGGTGGTTGACCATAAGTTAGCAGCATTGTATGCGGTATATGAATGTGTGCGTGTGTGCGTGTGTGCGTGTGTGCGTCTGTGGCCAAATCGTATGAATGCGACGTGTCTGTCTATGTCGTTATGGCCTTAACTCGTCAATGTTGACACAGACAACGACGATGACTGTCAACAAAAGATAAGCCATTCATTCACTCGTTTGTGAGTCTGTCCTGTCCAGCCATTCATTCATTGTCTCTAATGTGGCTTTGCTTCCGCTTTCCGCAGAACTATCCTCGATTCATTGAAAGTATTTCTATGTAGCATAGTGTTTTTTTTTTTTTTAATCAATACTATATTCATCTATTGCTTGTTTTTGAGCCAGTTAACTATTTTGTAATTTAAGAAGTTTTCGAAGTAAGAAGCCAGACAAAATAATCTACGCGACTCGCCTTTCCTTGCCATTTAATTTCAAAGCGAAAACATTTCGAAACGGAAAAAACACATAAAGCGCAAAGATGCCAATAAGAAAAATGACTTGCCCAATCTTTGGGCGACCGCCTTTATTTTGTCCCATTGCATGATCTCTCCATCTCCATTTATTTATAACAAAATTTGAACACAAACTGTCTCTAATTATGGTATTCTTGTAGATGTCCTCAAGTTGACTTTTGCTTTCATTAGTCAGACTTTGGTTTTTTCCTTTTTTTTTGTTGGCTGTAACTTCACTTGACATAAAATATATAAATTTTTTAATACGCTTCGTACATCGGTTTGAAACGGATGTTCGCAACGTAACGTAAAGATAGCGCACCATACGCTGTATTTTTTTTTGCGTTTTGTCGCCATTCGCTGGCAGAAAGAAGCTTCTTCAGGTCATCATAAACCTGGTCATACTCTCGTAAGCACATAAGTCCTCTCTGATGCTGTCCATCTATTAGATTTCTTTAATGCTGGAGCTTCGGTGTTCACCCGGATGAGATGAGCAGCTGCAATGTTATGCACCGGACTATGTAAACGTCATCCAACACCTCACACAGCTAGTTGTTCATACGGGTCCTAAATTCCACCAAAACTAAACTAAATCGACCAAAAATTCTACGAACTTTAATTCTCTCGAACAGGACTGAGATTATCAGAGTTTTTTAGATTTTTATCTTCGTACTTCGAGAGAGGGCTTTAGTTCTAATTTGCATGCTGATCCCAAAATAGTAACGGTTAGGAAGCATGATTCTTCGTCTGATCTGTAGGCTGACGTTGTTATTGGGTATCTGTTTCCAGATAGACAAAAATTTTCCATAACATTCTCCATACTCGTCTTATTCGTCTTGTCCTCGTTCACCGCTAGGCTCATGGGATATGACCGTTTTTCAGTCTCCTAGAACGAACTGCTAACTTGCCGTTCGCTTGTGCTGATAATTTCAATGTCACAAGCTTACGCGATTAGTATCAATTCCTTATGAAAGATCGGGCCCTACCATTCTACGTATGGGCATTGGCATAGGATGTACTCCATCAGGAGATGAAAAAAGTCGTACGATTAAGCATATCCAAGTCTGAAAAGTATCTTGGTATCAAAGGGTTCGGATAGTTCATATTCTGACGAAGCTTTGTTTGTGTGATGGCGTCATCATGCAAAGACAAACCAATTTGGTTGGGATACGAACTTCCGATATGACGTTGAAAACTTCGTTCTTATCCGCCTGCCGAAAGTGGCCTTATAATTGACAAACAGGTGTTGTGTGTCTTTGTTGTAGTGACGGGTCTTCGCCAGGATTTGTCGTAGAGTGAAAATTTGGTCACTCCTTGATCTCTTTGGTCTAAAGCCACACTAATACTGTCCTATCAGCGCATCCGTGTATGGTTCCAACCATTTACACAGTACGAGGTGTGTACAAAAAGTAGGGTGACTTTTCAAATTTTGCGGGCAACGTACGTTCGATTATCGATTTTTTTGTTTGTTATGTTGGTACACTCGTCACGAAAATATGTTTACAGTTTCAGCTATGTAGCATGTTTAGTTTGTTTGTGAGTGGATTTTCTGCTATCGAGCTCAGGAGCTATTGAATGACGTCAACAACGATCCAGATTTGCTCAAAAGGGTCATAACAGGTGTCGAAACATGGGTGTATGGTTATGACGTCGAAACCAAAGCCCAATCGTCCCAATGGAAGAGCCCAGGTGAGCCCAAGACCGAAAAAAGCACGCCAAGTTCGATCAAATGTCAAAGTTTTGCTCACTGTTTTCTTCGATTACCGTGGCGTAGTGCTTCGAGGATTGGAAAAGGCGTTGGTACAAGTGTATTGTATCTGAGGGGGATTACTTTGAAGGGGACAAAAAAAATATTGATGAATAAATAAATATTTTTTCCTAAAAATACAAAGTCTTCTTACTTTTTGAACATACCTCGTACACTGGTCAGAATTTTATATCCAATTGAATGGAGACATATTCCAAAGTAGCTGTCTGCGCGAGTTGTGTCTCCTTTCTTAAAGGTAGGACGAAGAATGAGAATCCAATCGTTAACAATGCCTTCATCGGGCCATATTTCGCATAAGAATCTGTGCATACGCTTTACCAACTCTTCGCCACAGGAATTTAATAACTCAGCTGGCCTGCAGCTTTGTTAGTCTTCAGCGTTCTAATTACTGAGGCAACCTCGTTATAGTCAGGTGACTCTACAAAAAAAGCCGTCATTAATTAGTAGTTCTAGAAATACTTCTCTATCGGCGGCACTTATCCTTTCGTCTTCTCCAAGTACTTTAGAAATGTGACTTTTTAAAAGTCTCAGTAATTCTTGTACATCTGTAACCAGAGTTCCTTTTCGTCCTTGGAGGAAGAAACTCCGAGCTTAAATGCTTCGGTTAGACGCTTGATCTAAACAACATATTCCAGTTCTCGCTTTTTTTTTTGCTCTTTTGCGTGTACGTTTCTCCTCTCTACATTTCAACAAATATCGCTCTCTAACAGCTCGCGTTGCTCCCCACTGTAGAGTTCTTTTGTAGACAGTCTTTTTTTTATCAGTAGCTTGGCGATACTCCTCTTCATACCACGAGTTCGTCACAGGTCTGGTGAGTTCAATGACCTCCATTACAGCCATATTCATGAAGTGGGAGATTTGTCTTCATGGAGAGGACTCCCAGAACAGTTGGGAGAGTCTGATTGAAAACGCTTCGGCGGTCCGTTGTGATTGCAGCTTTTCAACGTGGATGCTGAACCGTGGAAATCTGATGCTTCTGATTACCATATTCCGACCTGCCGCGAAGTCGGTTGGAATGTCTCCGTTGCTGGAGGTAACATCGTGAAGGCTAAATTCTTCCATTGTTGGGCCAAATCGATTCACTCGTAAAATTTAATTTTGTCTTCTTTCGCGGGGCGTGTGCACAAATCATGGTAATGTTGAAGTACTATGAAACCACAACCAAATTCATCAACATCACACTAAACCCGGGTGTTTCCGACTCTTGAGAACATTCACGTAGTATTTTCCGGTCGCGGATGTACGCTGCGGTAAGTAATCGTGCTGGACAAGTCACACTATGTTTTGATTTTCTAATTCTGGCCTTCTTGGAGCGATGGGACCCTGACGTGTGCCACTCGATACTTTGCCTCTTTGAATAGAGGTCGTACTCGAACACTCACCTTCTCTCCTGTCATTGCGTTATATAAAAACTGAGGATCTTCTTCACATAGGTCCAAAAGCTTCTAGCTCGTTTCAACTCGGCACGATTTTTGGGTGTCCGTTACTACTTTGGGTACCAGCTTCGCGCACACTTTCTGCTTCTTCAATTTTTAATCACAATTTTTTTTCTAAAATAATCAATGTCTCTGCCGCATGATAACACTTACGCGATGATCGGACTTCAAAAAGGAGTTATATAAAAGGAGTTATTTAAAGGAGTTATATAAAATTTCCGTTGGTACTAGTCGATGATGGCCGTCTACCGCGTCTACAACAAAGGCCCCGTGCAACTTGTCGATTCGAAGGCAATCATTGCCATACCGAAACGACCTTAACGAAAAAATCTGTCCGTACGCACCAGCTGCTCGGAGGTGACTACTTGTGATCGTTCCCTAACATTTTGCTTCACTCATCGCCATCCCGTAAAAATCATTGAGTTTATTTTCCTAGACAAATACCAAAAAAGTGATACCATGATAAGACAGTATTATCTAGCATTATTTTGGTCACACAAAGCATATTAAAGCTTCGGTTTTACCGAAGATAAAGTTTTCTCTTATTTGATAATTTGTTGGTGGCTCCTCTGCCGAAGTCCACAAAATAACAAATGACTTAGGCAGACCTACTTCCAGACTGCATAAGTGTGTGTCTATGTGTATGCAGTCCCAGTACTTCATACAAATAAACATACATGTATCCTTTAAAACTTGAGGAGTATTCGTTTGGAAAAAATTGCGCAAGGAATACAAAGTATCTCACTATGTCTTTGTTTCTTTCGCCAAATCTACCTACTTCACTCTATGTGTACAGTTGTAGGTGGACTTGTATTCCTTGCCGTTCTTGTTACGTTATATCGCCAACGTTTTTTTTAGTTGTTGGCAGCTCGTGAAAAATAACACTTTCTACTCTAATGACTCTGTGCAGTCATCGCATACTAATAGATACCAAAGAAGCTAAGAGTCCAGTGTATCTTAAGTTAGTATATGTGAAAGTGTTTGACTAGGAGTCATCTGTAAACCGTTTTTAGTACAGCTCGGAATTTTATTTTATACGAAGTATAATTTGTATGAATCGCGTTTCTTTCTCCTTGAATGAATTGTGATCATTTTATTTGATGAGAAAACTTTAAATTTAATCTTTAATTCATACAATTTACATTTTAGCTGTCATATTTCATGTCACAATAAAAGGTACTTTAAAACAAAATATTATTGATCATAGTTTCCAATTCAACTGCCAGTTCTATAGAAAAAGCTGGCTAAACTTTTATAACACTTCCCACTGACATCTTCTATAGTCACACAGCTACTCAACTGTTATTGGCTTATCAGTGGAGACTAGGCACATAACTTAGCTCCACAGGAACAGACATCATTGAAGTATGGTTCTGTAACGTGGTCCATTGACCAAAAGAGTCGTATATTAATAAAACTAAATTAACAAGAAAGAACGCTGAAGTCGAGACCAGGTACGCGGTATGCAGTATAAATTTTTCAAATGAAACCACGCATGTGTTTGCAGGCTACACTACATCTAATGGTGATCTAATATGGACCTATGTGAGAAAATTAGACTGGATTGATTCTTCCGTGGTGAGCAAATTATGAGTAGGCGATCCACTACACTCAATTAAGGGTTGGTGCGTTGGGTTACTGCAAAACCATATTCACCTGTGATGGCACAGAGGAAGAGTCGGAGACGATCCCCCTTTGATGATGAAAAAATCGTATTTGATGATTTCGACGCCTAAATTGGGAAGGAAGGAATCTTTGATCCTACAGTCGGAAAATTTAACCTTCTCGACGTTACCCCCATCAATAGAAAGAGGCCAATTCGTACCACCAAATTTTCACTCAAGGATTAGCGCGTCTGACCAAAGGTTTTAAGCCCGGAGTGTCGGTCTGCAAGAAAAATACTGCAGGTCTGGTTACAGATGCACAGAGATCACCGAGACTATGGAAAAGTAACTTCTCAAACCTACTTAGTGGGGATGAAGAGAACAATGCCGCCGATAGAAAAGTATTTCCAGAACCACTAATAAGCGATGGATTTCTTGTAGAGCCATCTGACAATAACGAAATCGACTCAGTAATTATAAAAATAAGAAAAACAAAGCGCCAGGTGAAGCAACTCAAGCAAGATATGATCCGAGGGATGCATACCCAATGATTGGCATCTCAGTGTGCTCTGCCTTAGTTTCAAAGAAGGAAACCCGATGTTTGAGCGGTAGTTACCTTGGAATAAGTCTCCTTTTCAATTGAATTTAGAATTCTGTCCCGCGAACTGTCTAAACGACTGGAGCCATACACAATATTAGTGTTTCTTCAGACCAGTGATCAAAGAAGAGAAGTCCCGAGAGTACAACAAAGGCACCACCACCTATTTGCCGATTATATTGCCGCTTTCGGCACGCTGATTCGAACAAAATTCTTCAACGCTCTATCTGAAGTTGGTATCCCATCAAAGATCGTTCGTCTTTGCATGATGACGGTATCACACCCACGAGGCGTCATCAGAGTAAGAAAGAACCTCTCCGAGCCTCTTTGATACCAGGAAAGGTTATATCATGATGGTGATTATCCTAATCATGTCTCATGGGTCTAGCGGTGAAGGAGGACAAGCCCAACTACTTGATGTCCACTCGCAGCTCATCAGGGCGTATTTGACGGTCTGTGGGTATGGAGAATTCCAACTTCAATGTTGTAGAAAACTTTGTCTTCCTGGGAACGGAGATAACCAGCAACAAGAACCTGAACCTGGAGGTCGAACTTTACGCTCAGAGCGCAAATAAGAAGCAGAGCCCGATCTCGAAGTACCATGATAAAAATCTATAAGCCGCAGAAAATCCCTGTCCTTGTATATTGGGCAGAAGCATGAACTCTGACATCATCGGATACAACGTCTTTGGGAGTGTAGGAGATAAAGATTCTTCGTAGGATTTTTGATCCTCTTAGAGTTCACGTCGAGTTTAGGAACGGTATGAACCGCGATCTGTATGATCTATATGAATAGGTTGGTATAGTCCAGCGCATAAATTCCCAGCGGCTGTTCTGGGCTGGACTTATCATCCGGATGGACCCTAAAGCTCCAGCACCAAAGGCTTACGATGGAAACCTGAAATTTATTGGTGGATGGCGACCATGTTTTCGAGGGCGTTACCAGTTCTATAATGACCTTAAGAATCTTCGTATTGCCAGCGATTGGCGGCGGCACGCACTGAATTATACCGAATGGTGCGCTTTTCTACGTGCACCCATAACCGCCACTTAAGTAAGTCACTTAAGTGCATCTGGTACTAGTAACGTAACAAAAAAAGGTTGTTAAGTTGTATTAAAAATTGTATCATACTAGCTGTGTTCAATTCTTGACAGTTTGAACATCTAAATTATTTGATATAAAAAGCTGATTAAAATGATATTTGTAAATACCCTGTACGCAAGAATAACAAGGATATAATAAAAGATAGAAGTACTCGTAGCACACTTCATAAAGTATTATCACCTCGACAAGACGAATCAATCTAACAATGTCTATCTTTCCATCTGCGTCCTCTCTATTTGTGTGCAGTCTAGTTTTTAACTTTTTGAGATAGCATTGTACTTCGAAAATATTCTCAAATTTGTCAATATATTCAAATTTAAAACAATTTTCGAAGCACTTTTGCCACTCAGAAATGGGTACCTCTAAAATGAATTTTTTAAAGGCTCATACAGCTTCTACAGGCGTTGAGAAACGTTGACCATGCAATTTATTTTTGATATGTTGCAAGCAAAAGAAGTTGTTGGGTGCCAAAGCGGCCCTCTCTTGTGTTAACTGATGTGTGAACGCTTGCATTCGTGCTGGAAGAAGATCCGTCTTCGACGGTTGGTTATTCTTAATTCTCTGAAATTTGTTGGCAAACAAATGGTTGTGTACCATTCAGAATTTATCATTCTACATTGCTCTAATTAAGCAGTTGCGACATGACTGGTTTTGCGAAATAACAAGCGACCTTTTGCTTCGAAGTGATTCGTCCGCGAACATTTTTTGTGCGATATAACTCGTCTTGGAGCAGCCATATAGTCGATATATGTTTTGTGTTGGGCGCACATGCATATATCCATGATTCGTCACCTGTTAGATCATAGAGGTATTTGAAACACCGCAGATGTACTTCATCAACATTTCTTTATACCAATCGATACAAGCCTCTTTTTTGTGGGCGATTGTATACAGATATATGTTGGTCCCATTAATGCCCACGAATGTCTTCATCTCACGGTATGTCACTTTACCATCTTACAATATCGATTCACGTACAGCATCGATTGTTGCTGGCACAACTGTTTCTGGACGACGAGGAAAGAAATTTTATCGATGTACTTTTATCTTGATAATCCACATCGAAAATGTTCAAGAGTTCATTAAATTTTTGATCGAGATAAACTTTTCAAAACACTTTAAAAAATAGTAAGCCAATAGTGTTCTAACATCAAAACGTTCTGCGTACGTTTATGCTAAAATATGTCAAACATTCTAATGGAAATATAAGCTGGCACATAACAACACTTGGGGTTGCCAAGGCGCACATTATACGTGGCACTCCTCGTATCATTTACAAGAAGATTCAAGTTGTGTACTTTAGTAGCTATTAAGAAAATAAACTATTGCCAAAACCCGAGAACATGAACTTGGGTGGTAAGTTTCATAAAATCCCAAAAATGGGCAGGTGGTTTGTATGGGGCTAACCCAAAAGTGAGGGTATAAGAAAAATAGTATTCTTCTTTGATATTTCATTTGTTTGTATTTTCTGCAACTGCCTTGCAAACCATGGACAAAAATTTCATATATAGCAATCCATTAATTCGTGGAGAAATATATAAATGAACTGATTTTTAAAAGGTGTTTGCTCTTTAATTTAAATTACAAATTAATTGAAAATATTTAAAACCAATTTTGTAACCAATTCTATTGTGGCAATTGAATTAAGTATGCAAAATAAAAGTTTATAAACTAATTATTTAGTACGTAAAGCGAATGTTTTAAAATGAGCATTTAATTTAAACCCAAGCATTAAAGCATCCATCCATAGGTATTACGAGTAAAAACCATTTAAAAATGATTGCATTAAAATGTCATAGTCTGCAGTTTTGCCATATTCAAATTTTATTGGCTGTCAATATTTTTAATGTCGAATTCGTAATGAAAATTTATGGCGAGGCGACTTATGGATGGGCAAAATAATTTAAAATTTTTGTGCGCAAAACTGAAAATAAAGCATGAGAAGGACTTCTTTTTTTTTTTTTTTGGTTAGATATTTATTATTGCTACAAATAGATAAAAAATGAGAAAATGGTGAGAAATTATTTGAAACTTTTGCCTACGCAAGGAAAATTCAGAATGTCCTCAAAAAAACGTTGCTCGTTTTTTAAGTGCTCGTTTTATTTATTGCACACTTTATTGAATTCCTTCGTTTGTTCGAATCAATTCCGAATGGTTGTGCTGTGCGCATGTATGTATCTATGTGTGCGTTGTGTGCGTGTGTAGCAACAGGACCCTCAACAGTATGGCACATATCCTATGTATTGATTACGTTCGTTTCACGCTTTCATCATTCCATCTTTTCGCCTTTCTTGGGCATGTTTTATTTATTCTCGTTGTCGATGTCCTTTTCGTTAGTGTTGCCATTCTTTTCGATTTTATTGTCGAGTTAGCACTGGCAAAGTTTTCACTTCATAAATCTTGGGCGCGCTCTAACGAAATTGGTTTGTCTGCACTTAAATAATAATAATTTCTATTAAATTATTGAGCAACTTTGCTTTTTGTGTCAACTAATTGGAGAATAGAAAGTGCTCCTCTACTCGTAGAAGTGATGATGTTGGCGGGTTTGCGGCATTCGGGTATGCAGTAAAGCACTAAATAAAAAGTTTTGTTAAACCGAATCAGTCGCGCTACAAAATAAAATGCAATATTTGAACAACAGTGTTATTTTTGCTTCTATTTTTTTTTGTTTTTTATTAATTTTATTTTATTTTCTTTTATTATCTTTTATTATCTTTTTATTTTTTAGCTACTTTGTTCTTCAAACAATGAAAGTTTTCTCATTTTACTTGGAATATCCGTCACTCTTTTCTGTCTCAAACTCGTTCATTCTCGGATTATTTCTCGTTTGGATGAAAGTTTGTTTGAAAGTTTTACTTTGCCGTAAATGGCATCCTTGTTGGCGACTGATAAAGTTGGTGTTCCATATCCTCACCATGTCTTCACTTTTTTCCCCCAACTCTCTCTCTCTCTCTCTTCTACTTTCTCTTTGTATGTCTGATTGTATCTGATTCATATTATTGTCATCATTGTCAACATTAAATAAATGTTGTGCGTTTACTTGGAAAACTGAAATGGAGATATAAAAATGTTTTGCGTCAACATTTCAAGTCATTAAATGAGAAACTGTTCTGTACCATTTTTAATATTGATAAACTATACATTGGCAATTAAAGAGTTTTGAAGAATTGTTTTCTTTTTTTCTTTATACTCTTCACAAGTTGTTTGATTTTTAATTTTGTCACGGACTATTTTTTTAGTTTTCTGATATTGATTCACTTAGGTTTCATCAGCTTTTGTTTCAAATAGTCTTTCCTAATTCTAGTTCAATCGCGGAATTATCCGAGAATGTGTAAAATTAATTATTACTAATCTAAACATATCCTACATGCTCGTACACATTTTACTGCTTTGTGTATTTTCTCAAGGTGGCATGTGGCCTGTGAACATTCCAATCACATCATTTAGCTCTATGTTATCGAATGTAAGGAGTATTCTTCGTTTCACCTCTGTTAGAGTCTGATAGAGTTCAGCGATATGTAACTACCAGCGATTCGATCACGACGACTGTGAAGTCGCTGCTACGAGGGGTGCTATTTATATTTTGGGAATGACAAATAATAACAAACATTTTTAAATGAAAATAGTTTTATTCCCCTTGATGATCAATGCACTTTTGCATTCGTTCAAACCATTTGCCATAGCTGTTTTTCCATTCCTCTTGAGACACCTCCAAAACATGGTTTTGAACGCTTCAACTGCTTCTTCGGCGCTCGTAAATCGTTGACCACGCAGTTTACCTTTGATACTAGGGAACAAGAAGAAGTCATTGGGTGCCAAATCAGGACTGTACGGAGGATGAGTCATTAATTCGATATTTTGACTGCTCAAAAATGCACTTGTTTGACGAGATGTGTGAGAGCTCGCATTGTCATGATGGAGAATGACTCGTTTTTGGCGGTTGGTTTTACGAATTTCTCAGAAGACTTCCGGCAAAAAAATGGTCGTGTACCACTCAGAATTGACCGTCCTAAGTTGCTCAAGCGGCACAGTGGCCACATGACCCATTCGGCAGAAGAAACAGGCGATCATTTGCTTCGCTGTGCTTCTTCCACGAATAACTTTTGTTGGATTTGGCTCGTCTTGGAATACCCACACGGTCGATTGCTGTTTTGTTTTCGGCTCATACGCATATATCCAGGATTCGTTACCTGTCACGATTTTATACACGTCTTTAAAAGCACACGGTCGAACTTTTTAATCAATTCCTTACACCAATCGATTGATAAATTATGTTCATGCAAAATCGAATGTATTGAAGTGGAACTAATGTGCAAGGATGCCTCTATCTCACGATATGTTACATGACGATCTTGCATTATCAGTTCACGCACTGCATCGATGTTTTACTACGACCACGATTGAATTGACTATACTGCGAGATACTGTGATTTTTTATGGTGCTTTATCGCCATACAAAGAACTGAGTTCATTGACACATTCTTGTTGAGATAATCCACGTCGAAAGTTGTGCAAAAAGAATCCAACGAAAACACTCTCTTGAAATTTCCATTTTTTGTCCAAATTGCTTTTCTTAACTCACTGTAAACAAAACAAATAGCAATTGTACATCAAAACTTTGTGAGTACGTTTATGCCAAAAACTGTCAAACTTTGTTATGGTGTTGCCAGGTTTTAGCTTTTGACATTAGTTTTGCCAGATATTGTAAATATCAGTGATTAAGTATCAATTCTTTCTTACTAGTGCTACTGTGATTGACAGTGTATCAATAATATATCAGCCATCAACATGGTACGTTGGGGGTTTTTGTGATGCTAATACTACATGCATAATATTATTGATACGCCGTGAAATAGCCACTGATATCAGTGATTTTCAGTCGCCGTGATTAAATTACAGGTAGTTAAACATCGTTAAACTGATACATTGTATCATACAAGTAATGTTCACAGACGAGTACTTTTTAATTTAAGAAAGCTATTTAAGCACTTGTTTTGAATTTAATCATTTTGGTTCGTTGGGTTTTATCTCTGCTAGCATTTGGTTTCTTTCACTGGAATGGAAAATGAAATTTCTTTCAGATATTTTTTTTGGGTTTTTACATCCAATCATCTCTAGAAAATCACATCAAAGCACACCATTGCGGCTTCACGTAGTATTGCCTTAGTACTTAGAAATGTAGAAAATAAAATTTCCAGTCAATTTTTGGAATTGGCAATAAACTTAGCAATAGTCAGCACTAAAATAAATCCAAAACCGATGACTTCCTGAAAT
The DNA here is from genome assembly GCA_035044765.1 of Leucophenga montana. Taxonomy (NCBI): domain Eukaryota; kingdom Metazoa; phylum Arthropoda; class Insecta; order Diptera; family Drosophilidae; genus Leucophenga; species Leucophenga montana. Next base: position 413,389 of record JAWNNQ010001349.1, on the reverse strand, counting down.
ACCACCTTACCTAGTTAAGTAATACTTCTTCTGTTACGGAAGTCTAATAGTATCCAATTCTTTCCTCTTGTTTCTAATGAAATATTAAGCCAATCGTCTCCAGAAACTGGCACCAAAACGAAGATATTCCAGAAACTGATGGCGGTTTCCTGAAGTATGGAATTGGTCCGAAAGAATTGTGGTGAAGATATGCCACTTGATCAATCCTGCGAAGCATAATTTGGGCTATATATGTTCGAATGGATTTTTGGAACGGGCGCTGCAATTAACAATAGTTGACACTATATAAAAATCAGGTGACTACCCAAAATACCATGTTCCCGCCTCGATTCCCTATATCTTTGTAAGTAACGCATGTCCTATAACGGGAGACCAATGATTCCGACTATCTCCCAAACTCTCGAATGGTTCTTTGTACTATTTTAAGCCAACCTTCTCCAAAAAAAAAAAAATAGCTTTACAATGAAACATGTGTTTTATATAAATATTTTGTTAGTATCCAATCTTTACAAATAAGTTTAAGTTTTTGTTATTATTTATTAAACAAAAATTCTGGTATACAAATCCCCTTCCCAGACTAAATCATATCTACGATCTTGCTCAGCCAGACGCATTTTTTGTTCCTTAGTGTTATCGAACCATGACAACTGAAGGCCAATGGACAAATATATGAGAGAAATAACCATTATTCCATGAGCAGTGTTCCAGCGAGTGATCTTATGGGAATATTGTTCCACCGAGACGCCTCAAATCTGGATGATTTTATTTCCAGATTGTTTATTACAAACTTTTGGTTAAATTGATATATGGTTTTGTGGATATACATATGCCATTTCAAATCTTGGAAGTCAATTTAAACCCATTTCTACTGATCGGATTAAGCAGAAATGGGGCATACAGTTGTGTATCCGAGGAGAATATAATATTATATAAGCTGCATTTCAAAATAAAATGGCTTTTCCGAGGGCCGAGAGATCGCCAACCGTACTCACCTGCTTTGGCATCGTGTGGTTTCTTTTTGTTAACGAAACTAAAATGTCCGATGTATAAAACCCGTTTTGAGTTGATCGCGGATTTTATATAAAATTCAGTGAATAAACTGACCGCTATACCGGAAAGAGATTATAAAAGGTGTCTGGAAAACTGTGTTTTGCATTAAATGGGGCCTGGTTTAAAAACTACAAAATAAATTGGGATGATTAAATGAAACTTGTGCATTATTAACCTATTCCCACCACAATTTTATTCATTTAGGGCAATTAAAGGCGCCCACGCTCTTGTCTGCACAAAACTTTTATAGATTATGGAAAACCCGAATAAGAAATTTACACAGAACGCTTCTTTACTGTGGCTTTATTAACTAGCAAAATTGTCGCATTTGGTGAGAGGAAAATCCAATGGTGATCCGCAACCGACACATCGCGATAAAAGGCACTGTTTGGTTGGGGGCATCATCGGGTTATACTTTTTCAAGAATGAAGAATATGCAAAAGTCGCCGTCAATGGTGCCGGATATCGAGCCACGTTCAACGATTTTTTATTTCCAAACGAATGTTAACATAAAAACCAAAAAAATAAGAATATGGCCTGGAAAAAGCAACCATCGCTTTATTTAGGGAAGATTTTGACGACAATATAATCTTCAAAAATGAACCCATTGGCTGGTTCGCAATAAAATTAGACTTCTATTATGCAAGTCGTCAAATGTTTCCGTAGCGGTCATATGCCCAAAATCATTAAGGGGAAAATATATCTACCGAACAAAAAAATGTACTCTTATGACTTATTTGTATTTCTCTCGCACTAATATAAATCGGATGAGACATGACACGCCAGTAACACAAAATATGGCAACACTCAACAAGAACGAATGGAATTTTTTGACACTTAAAAATCAGATTTCATGAATTTTATATGAATCATTGAAAGAGAAGATTTGTTGTTTTTTTTTTTTGAAATCTGCTTATTTATTATATAATGGGCGTTTTTTTATAGACGTGCGGTTTTCAAGATGAAATAAAACGCATATAATTTAATGTTGTGGCCAAGAATTTAGCTTTATTCTAAAGATAACGGTTTGCCATTATGTTTTAAAAATGATTTCGGGTAAGTGGGCGCCGACGCGGCTGGGGCGCGGCCCAATTTTCGAACACTTTTTGCAGCAATTGGGGTACGTCCCCAATTGCTGCAAAAAGCAATAACACGCCGAATATTCTCTTCCAAGGCGTCAATCGTCTCGGGCTTATCTGCCCAAAACGACTTCACATAACCCCGCAAAAAATAGTCCAGCGGTATTAAATCGCACGATCTTGGAGGCCACGCCACAGGCCCACGACGAGAGATAATGCGTTTCCTTCAATAAATTGATTGTTTCGTTGGCTGTATGGCATGTAGGAATTAAAGGTCTTGTTGGAACCAAAGGTCGTCCACATCAACATTTTCCAATTCAGGCACGAAAAAGTCATTAATCATGGCTCTATAACGTTCCCCATTGACTGTAACATTATGGCCGGCTTCATTTTTTAAGAAATATGGACCAATGATTCCCTCTGCCCATAGAGCACACCAAACAGTGACTTTTTGAGGATGTAACGGCGTCTCAACAATGGCTTGTGGATTAGCATTACTCCAAATGCGACAATTTTGTTTAATAACGTACCCATCCAACAAAAAGTGAGCTTCATCGCTGAACAAAATTTTCTTGTGAATATCGGGATCGGTGGCCATCTCATTTTGGGCCCATTTTGCACGATTTGCAAACGTTGTTCCGGAGTAAGTCTATTCATTATGAAATGGCAAACCAGACTGAACATAAATCAAGTGACAGCTGCCAAAAAAACAGCTGCCGAAAGCAGTGTTGCCAGATTGAAAACCACACGTCTAAAATAAACACCCGCTACATCGCTACATACGTATGAAGTTCTGAAACACCCTGTTATATGATGTATCAACAGGGTGATACAGAATTACGAGAGTACCCATAATTTATTCGGTAGTGTACTTTTTTCGAGTTTTTTTGTATAACTTTCAAATCTACCTAACATTCCAGTTCTCCATGCATAATCTGTTGAAATTAAACCAGACTAATTTGATTTCAACGGGTTGATGAACGCTACTAAAAATCAGTGTACTGAAAATAAAAATTTTTTTTTGTTATAAAACTGAAAACTACTAATTTGAAAGTCAAACTTTTACTAAAATGAAAATGTGAAATGTCGCCTGAGGTCTTCAAAACCAATCATTATTCAAATATGGCATTTCACGTCAATTGCAACGTCAAAATGTACAAAAATGTTAATATACACTAAATAAAAACATACGTATAACTGTGGACGGTAGACCACGCATGTGACGAAAGCCCACGCCAATTTGGCTGCAGAATGAGTACGAAAAGATCTTGAAACGTCTATTCCGAAAATTTTAAAACATTTAAAATCGGAACACATCGGTCCGAAATAAAAGTTTTGGAAATACCCACCCCAGAAATTTTTAGGGGTACCTATCTGCCAAATCTTATTATACCCAAAGGGACAATGGATTTACTGACTATAAAAGCTAAAAAGCTCAAATTTGGGCATTTAGATTCTCCTTAATCATACCCAGATGCCTTATATTAAGTTTTGTGGATGCCACGCCCACAACGCCCACCACACCGAAATATGGCCCGTATTTGACCCGCATAAGCAGATTTCAACTGGCTACTGTGGACAAACGGCTTAATATTATTGTGAGATTAGACAAATTTTGATACATTATACTTTTCTGTAAAAATTCTGTGAGATGAGATATATCATTCCAAACATTTTGTTAGTTCTGTTATGGGGAACGGAGTTATGGGTTAGCAGAAGTAGAAATTTATTCTCTTGGATTTGTCAAAAAATGATTCTTTTGCAAACGGCCCAACGAAGAGCTTTTCGTTAGGACACGTATTTCCTAGATAAGCCACGGAACATCCGTAGTGAGCAAATTGTTTGGTTTCCGACTCCGCAAAACAAACTTTTGCCAGTGAAAACACAGAAGAAGCCTTGAATACGGTCCCCCTTTGATGAGATCCCCCTTTGAGATTTTTGGTTGCAAAAATCATAACTTTTGAACCAAATGAGATAATCGAATAATTTAAATGGCATATGATATATAACTCTTCAACCTAGGAAATAAGTACTGGAGAAAGATGTCACGCCCCCTAGATGCTTACTTATGGGCTATCAAAGTTGAAATTTGTGAAAAAATCAATTTTATGGTAGCAAAAAAAATTATTTTTAACAAATTTAAATTTTTTGTTTCTGTTTTAAGGGTTTATATTTTCAAATTTTACCCAAAAGATTTAAAAAAAAAGTTAAGATTTTTTTAAAATTTATTTTTTAATTTTTCAAAATATTCATCACAATTTGTAAGAGAGGGTATATCTAAAAGACTAATCATTTCTAAACTATAGTTATCTTCTTACTCTTTTCGTGACTTCACATGCCGCAGAGATGAAATAAATGTATCGGAAGATGCTGCCAATATGTTGAAGAGGTCCTCATTTTGCCTCAACCTTGATGCTTTGAAAATGTTCCGCAATCTATATTTTTTATAAAAAATTGTTGAGGGACTCCTGTGCTTCTTCAGAAAGCTCTCCAATTGGATATTCAATTATATATTTGCCATGCGCCAATATCTTATGGACTGTCATACTTTTTGTTGGCCTTCCTTTTGCACGTCCGGCTGATGTGGAGGGTTCATCTTCTTCCAATGTATCCAGGATGGTATCTTCTTTAAGCCAGTCCTCGTATTTGGATTTGAATCTCTCAGTCGTTCGGTTGAAAAGAATATTTTCTATACTTTCGCTTCTCTGCATATTTTCGTAAAAGCTATTAAGTTCTTCAAAGGCAGCTTCCACGTACTCCTTTGGTGTGTTTGAGTTTCTAAACTGTTCAAATAATTTTGAGTTCTTCAACGCCATATTTTTTATACAGTACTTGTCTCGTCAACTTTCAGTCATAGACTAATCCAGGGATTATGTTTATTGTTCAATATATGGTATAATCTATTACCTGATAGGTATCGTTTGGATTAAGGGCTATGCTTGCATGTCTAAAAATGTACCTGTTACCTGTAGACCCATGGATTTAGGTCGAATTATGCAATTTTGATATTATGCACGTGTCCAAATAAGATTTGTGCGTACCTGTTAATTTAAATGAGTTATTTAATTGTGCATCCTGTATCTATAACTGAATATTGGGAGCCAAGTTTGGCAGAGGCTCTCAGGTAAGCAATCGAATTAAAATGCCATTTTCAAACTTTTATATCAAACTAACTGAAAAACAGAAATCATATATCTTCACAAAAAAATAACGTTGCAAAAGGCTTCCAAGAATATATGCCTTGATACACGCAATATAATTTTTGGAACCATGTATTTTTACCTTTTTTAACTTTTTTACCTCTAGCAAAAAAATGGGGCAATGGCGGGCAGCTGGAACTTTTTGAATTCGGTAAAGGAATAATCAAAGAACATATTCTGAAAATATGGCGAAAATAGAAAATAGAATTTTTTTTTGTATTATACACTTAATAAATACATCAATCAATAGAAACAAACAAATTTACGATCGTGATATTCTGATCGTGATATTCTGAAAGCGGACCAAATTACCTAAAAACGGTGTGTTTTTTTGAACACTGAAAATCGGTCAACTTTGAACGGCTATATCTGCTAAACTAAAAACTAAAAATCCGATTTTATTATGGATAGCATATTTGTAATCGTTGAACAATTTCCTATAAAATTTATTCAAAATTTCGTAGGACATGAAATTTTTGATTTTTGCAACGTGATTTCGTCTACAGCGCCACTGTGCGACAACTCCCACTAACGATTTAAGGACCATGATTTACGGACATGCACCTTGAACATCCGAACTCTTTATGGGAAATGTGCAACGATCCATCTGGTTGATGAACAGTACATGTGATGAATAGAAGCGGGCAACTTTTGACATCTATTATAGTTGCCGTGGGAGGAGCCATGAACTTGGATGCGGTTTCGTGGTTGGTAGGATGGCCGCGGTATGTATCAAGGCTAAGTAGTTTAAAATTATCGTAATTTAGACATACGCTCCAACGAATGATTTCTGAAGTATTTTCAGCCAAACCCTCCCAACTGTTCCTGGTTAAGAGGTTCTTCTTAAATTTCTTGATGGTTTGCAGTGGCAATAAATTCAGTAACTTTATTTTTTAACGCTCCGTTAGTTTTAGACCACGTACTTTTCGTTTTAGTAGGTTATTTTACATGTAAAGCTGTACGATAGCAGCTCATTGTGTTGGCGTGTACCAATTCGCTTGGACAGACTCTTCGAACAAAACCGATGGTCCATCCGTTAATTTTATTGCTGATTAAGAATATCTGCACTGTGTTCTGGTACGCCTCCTTTCGCTATTACACACCCATCTACAAACACACACGGTATGATCTAAAAATAACCGAACTTTTTAGTTATAAAATAAAAAACGCATGGTATTATGCTTCAAAGCTAATATTTATTCAAAATACGATCCACTTAACTCAATTCAACGATTGGAACGCTCAACCAATTTATCCAATCGACTTTTTAAACTCGCTTATTGGGATGTTCTTTAGCGACTGTGTTACGGCTGCTTGTATGGCTGGAATCTCATCGTAAAAAGCTGCTTTCATTGGAGTTTTCATTTTTGGGAAGAGAAAATAATCGAATAATCGCACGGTCAAAGATCAGGCGAATACGGAGGGTGGTCGGTGAAACAAATCTGTTTTCCCAGGATAATGCTCACAGTGAAATTTGCATCGATAGCGTTTATTTCACTTACTTTTCCCACTAACTCAGCACGATTAGATGCTTCAGGTCTTGGTCCAGTTCTTGGATCATTATTTTAATCATCACGACCGTTTTTAATCGAAAGAAGAAAAATGCCAACATTTAATAGGTGGCACTACGTGTTCTATGATTTTAATTAAAAGTTCGGTAATGTTTAGAGCAAACCTTGTATATATATTCGTGATCAGCATAGAAAAAGGGTTGATATACCTATACCTGTGCGTCCATCCGACCCGTCTGTTTAAATTAACAGATTTCGGAGACTTTAAGTAGAAACTTTAAGTTTGGATATTCAGGCTTTACTTTCCCTTCTTTAGATAAAGTATATCTAAACAAGAAAAAACGTTAACTTCGGTTGAACCGAAGCTCTAATACCATTCACACGAACCTTTAAATAGTATTGTAATACATAAAAATGGGGGTTTAAATAGGGGGTGGTATACGCTCACTAGTAGATGTGTATGAAGCGATGTAGTAGATGTGTAAGATGCCGCCATATCGAATTTCAAGTTGATATTGACGTTTTCCATACAAATGCATAAAAGTGAGCTGTGGGTTTGTATGGGATTACCTCAAAAAGTGGGCGGGCCACGCCCCTTTGTATATGTATATGAAGCGGTTGTTCATTAAAATCCACAAAATCAAATTGCAAGTTAATATTGATCTAAATGACTGGATTTTTTCATAAAAAACACAAAATTGCACGGTGGGTTTGTATGGGGGCTAATTCAAAAAGTGGGCGGGCCACGCCCAATTGTCTATGTATGTTTAGCTGCTGTCTCTTAAAACGCACCATATCGCATTTTAACCTAATATTGAAGTTTTATTACAAAAAGTCAAAAGTGGACCATAGGTTTGTATGGAGTTACCCCAAATAGTGGGCGGGCCACGCCCGTTAGTCTATGTATGTTAAGCGGCTTTCTTATAAAAAGTCAAAAGTGGTCAGTAGGTTTGTATGGGAGTTACCCCAAATAGTGGGCGTGGCAGGTCAATCTTGATACTCTATTAAACTACAATAAAAAGAAGTATATGTGCAAAATTTCAACTGGATAGCATAAAAATTGGTCCCCAAAAAACGCGCAACAACATACAGATGCACAGACGGGCAGACAGATGGCTTCGTTAATGCCTTACAAACTTTCAGACAAACTTATAATACCATTTCACATTATGTGTGAATGGTATAAAAATATGCAAACTCAATTTTTTATAAACCTGTCTCCATTTTAAGTTTTTCTATTAAAAATGTTAATGTTTTTTTTAGATTAATTCTAATTTATTCTAATTTCTAATAGAACATCCCGCATATGTTTAAACCGGATCACTAAAAAATATAACCCCATACAAATCTATGGTTCACGTAAGTAGCCGTCAACAAAGTATTGGGCCATCTTCTCTATTAAAATGACCAATGTACAAAAAAAAAAAAAAAAAAATCACCTCTTCACGAGGTAAAGACCAAGTGACGAAGCCTACTTGCAACTCACAAAACTACTGATATCAATTTTGTGAGGAAAGATTTTTATTTTGCATTTGTATTGTTGGGATTGATTAAATTGTGTAATTGAGCTTTTGTCAAGTCGCGATGTACTGTAGGATTTTTTAGAAGATGCTTTTAATTAAGTAGAGAAAAGAATTTTATGTACTAAAAGAAAAACTATATTATATATATATATTTTATAATACAAAAAATGTAGCAATATGACGAACGCTCAATTACTTCAATTAAAATCAATCGAAACAATACAAATGAAAACTATATATAAATCTTTGATAGCAGAAGTATTGTTAGTTGCAAGTAGGCTTTCGTCACATGGATTTTCTTCGTAAAATGATTTTTTTTTTTGTTTGTATTTTGTTATTTTAAGTAGTTTTATCTATCTAACCAATCATTAATAATATTTTCGCCTAAAATTATGCTACAATAGTTATCTATACATTTTAGCCTAAAATTGTGCTATAATATTTATTTATATACTGTTTTTGATAGCATAATTTTGGGCTGCCAACAAAAATCAATTGAAACGCAAACAAAATTATAAAATTTGATAATAAATACATCTAAACCGCATAATTAATTCATATTCTGTAGAAAACGCTATCAAACAGATTAACGTGCAATATCAAAATTTAACTAGCATAAAGTTTTGCATAAAATGGAGAATTTGAATTAATTCTGCAGCGAGGCAATTGGTTAGAAGTCATTGCAGAATTGGCCTCACCGATTTAATTTCTGAATTTTTCATGCCCAACTCGAGTGGAAAATGCAAAGGGGTAAAAAAATGGCTAAATTGAAAATGTGCATAAATGAAAATTCGCTGTTTTGCATGGGCGGAATGTCGATTTGCTGGCAATAATTCGCCATTAGCTGCAGCTGAGTGCATCACGATGGAATGAAGGAGGTGTGAACAGGCGAAATCCCATGAAAGAGCAGCAGTAGCAATGCGGTGCGTTGTCCTTCCCATGTGGTGCCGGGGCACATTCTGTGTGTGTGTGTGTGTGTGTGTGTGTGTGTTGTCCCTTGGGTGAAAGCGCAGCTCAGGTAATAATCGGATGTACCTAATTGAATAAAGAGTTTTAGTACATAGAATCCGGGTGAGTGCCCCGAAGGCAACAGGAACAGCAACACATACATACCTACATACGTGTATATGTTAGTTCTGAATGTCCTACACATAATCGTTCGCATTAGCTTGAGCGACATAAATGTCGTTATCATCTAACAGGAGCAGCTTGTAAACTGCACTCCATTCCTTTGCTCGTTTCTGTTATGGCTTATATGCTCTATTGCGAATGTGCATGCAACCGGAAGTCCTTTGCTTGTAACTCTTTCAGAGTTTCTATACACTCATGTGTGTGTGTGTGTGTGTGAGTATCTGTGTGTGTGAGTGTGAGTGTTGCCGTTTTGAGTGCATGTTGTGTGCAACAGAAAGGATTTCGCTTAATTGCCAAACTATTTAAATTTCAAATGAGATATACACTCCAAAGTCCATTGAAAGTCTCACAGTCAGCGGATTTTGCGCATTAATGCCGGATTAATGAATTTGTGCAGTGCATATTGTTCCACCGTCTCCTGATGCTTTTCTATTGCTATTTTGGGTGAAGTTTATTGCTGAAACAAATTTAATAAATAAGCTTTAAGTTGATCTTGTTTGGCTTTTTATTGAAATTTATTCGTTGCCAAAAATAAAACGGACGCATACGCAAGTCATGCTCCTTCCGTTTCGATTTGTACGCATTGAGGTTGCTACGCAAAACAAAACATAAAACACCTTTGGTTTCCGCTGTTTAGCCTTATATTTCGTATTTCGTATCAAATATTTGTAGCTTAATTAACACTTTAACTATTTTTTATGTACATATACAAAAACGCAGTCTTACAAGTATTTACTTATTTTTGTGCCATGTATAGTACGAGGGTAGTTTGAAAAGTATTTTCAAAAGATATGAGTTTTTAGACAAAATTCAAGCACTCTGTATTAAGTTTATATTTATGCGCTATTAAAATCACATACATTAGAAAATTATTATTATTTTTTATACACTGTACAAAAAAAAAATGTATAACGGGGTATATTGGGTTTGTTCCAGGCATTTTAGTTTCGGTAAACCTTCAGAGTTTTTGCTTCCAGCCAATTCCTAAGCGGATTCATCACAAACTTGTCAGCATGAAAACAAACGCTCTACGTTTACCTGCGTAGCGGGAACTGCGAGAGTAACGTTTGACAATTAGAATAGTAGTTCTGGGAAATTCGTGGAATTTTCTAACCACCATTTTAGTACATTTTCGTTGTTGTTTACTCGTTTCAGTCTGAGAAAAGCCTTAATTGAAGCTAATAGATTATTTTTTGATAATACATTCCTTTTTGTATCTTCTCCATTCTTATTAAACCTGTATGTTTAACCGTGGATATATGGATGTATGCATGTAATATTTTCAATAGCTAAAGCAGTAGCTTTTTTACCGATATGAAGCCAAATAGCGTTAAAGTCGCCCAAAACTAACTCCTCACTTTGAAGTTTAGTCGTTACAATTTTTGCTGGTTCGAGAACGCTAACAATTTTATTAATAGTATCACAGACTTTACTTTCTATAATAAAATAGAATTTGCTACCGCAAAGCTGGCGCAGAAGTCATACAGGTTCTTCTCCAGAAGTTACTCCAGCATCATATAGGTCGAGCTCCAACGAGTAGGACAATCAATTGGTGGCTTCTGCAACTTTTTATCTAGCAACAGATAGCTTATGGACGGCGTGCGAAACTTTTTTGACAAGGAAAATATTCCCACTACACATATTGTTGGTATAAGGTATCAGCTGTTTTTTGGATTCCTTTGAACATTATGCGTAACATTGAACATTTTTCTTAGAAAAAAAAATAAAGTGAGAACCAAAACTGTACCGGTAGAAATGTGTTGGTTCCGGTATGGTTCTTTTTTTTATTTTATTTCGGTAAAATGTTTCGGTCTTAATAAAATTTAAAATATTGTTTCCGGTTTCGGTTCTCAATTTGAATCGGTTAATTTCGGTTAACGGTTCCGGTTTTATTCCCTGATTTGTTCAGCTATCAAAATGTATGTCACATAGCGAAAGAAGCATCGGAGACCCCATAAATTATATATATTCTTGAGACTCAGCAAAACAAGACATGTTAATATAGCCATGTGCGTCGGTCCGTCCGTATGTTTGTCTGAGAGAAAAGTGCTCCGTCTAAAAAAGACTAAATAATGACAAAATAATCTTACGGTATACACTGATAAAAATCATGTTTTCTGTACTTGCATTAGTCCATAGGCTTAGCATAAATATGTTGAGGTTCAAGAACGGAGCTCAAATTCTTAAATTAACCCTCTTCAAGCTCTACTGAGCTTGATTTTAAGAAAAAATAGGATTGATTTGATTTGTTTTGTACTTGATTCAATAAAATTTAGTACGAATCGTATTTACAATTTTTAATCGTTCTAGTTATGGGCATTGGCGTAGGAATTACTCCATCAGGAGATTAAAAAAGTCGCACGATAAAGCATCACCCTGCCTGAAACCAATCTTGGTATCAAAAAGGGTTCGGAGATGTTCTTTCCTACTCTGACGACGCTTTGGGTATGTGATAGCGTCATCATGCAAAGCCGAACGATCTTTGCTGGGATACCAAGTTCAGATAGGGCGTTGAAGAACTTCGTTCTTATCGGCGTGTCGAAAGCGGACTTATAATCGACAAATAGGTGGTGTGTGTCTTTATTGTACTCGTGGGTTTTTTCCAGGATTTAGCGTAAAGTGAAAATTTGGTAACTGGTCGACCTCTTTGGTCTGAAGCCGCACTGATACTGGCCTATCAGTGCATTCGTGTATGGCTTCAGCCGTTTACACAGTATGCGGGACAGAATTTTGTATCCTATTGAAAGGAGACTTATTCCCCGGTAGTTCGCGCAGACAGCGGAGTCTCCATTCTTGAAGATAGGACAAAGAACACTGAGATTCCAATCGTTGGGCATGCATTCATCGGACCATATTTTGCATAAGAGTTGGTGCATATGCCTTACCAACTCTTCGCCACCGGTCTTGAATAACTCAGCTGGCAACTCGTTGGAGCCTGCTGCTTTGTTATTCTTCAGCTTTTTAATTACTGAGTCGACCTCATTATAATCCTGTGGCTCTTCAAGAGAGCCATCATCGATTGGTGGTTCTATGTACGCTTCTCTATCGGCGGTATCGTCATCGCCCCCGAGTAGATTAGAGAAGTGACTCCTCCATAGTCTCAGTGATTCCTGTGCATCTGTAACCAGACTTCCATTATTGTCCTTGCAGAAAGAAACTCCGGGCTTGAAACCTTCGATCAGACGGCTGGTTGCGTGTCTTTTGATAGGGACTGCGCCAAGTAGCCTTGTGTATGCTTCGGTGTGGAAATCTGGTGCTACCGATTACCATGTTCCGACCTGCGGCGAAATCTCTCCATTGCTGGAGGTAGCGTCGTGAAGGCTAAATTTTAAAAGATTCCTTCCTTCCCAATTTTGGCGTTGAAATCGCCAAGAACGATTTTTACATCGTGATTGGGGCAGTGCTCGTAGAGACGTTCGAGACGATTTTTAAATCCGCTTTCAGATAAAAACAAGAACAAAGTTGAAGGAGTCACGTTCTACATGATATGCACACGTTCAACTCTTATAAACTCATTTGCAATGGATTGAGTATATTGTACACATAATTGTGCAGTTGGTCCTCGTTTCTGATATTCCATTAATTTTTGATTGAACTGACCAAGTAATTATCCAGATATTTTCTCATCATCTTCAATATCATAGTATGAAAGAGTTTCATTTAGAATATTTTCAACAGTAATAATAAGATTTGAATCCATTACGTCATCAATAACTAGTTCTTTTAATATTCTTAATGCTAAAGTGAGCTGAAGTAATGTGTGAGCTCGAACTGCCCGCGTAAGCATGGCCATTAAGCATTTTTTCTAAAGACTTAGGTGCGCAAATCTCCGCAAATACTTTTTTTAAACCACTTCCTTGCATAATATACACTATTACTCCGAAAAATGGCATAAGTAAATGAAATCCTCCCAGTCTTACTAAAATCTTCGATAATTCAGAACCTTTAGGTGCAGCAGATACAATATCTCGGCTACAATATTTTCGGATGGTGTCCATTGTTTATAAGAGCAGAACGTATGGGTGATTGGCAAGCTCATTTGAACAGCGTTAAAGAAATGCTTCCTTACTTCCATGCATCAGTTCATTTACCTTATGCTAAGTCAGCACTTATACTTGCAAGAAATTCTTCAACTAGAGGAGGTAATTGATCCTAGATCCTTAGTTGTGGAACTTCAACGGACATGTTAATCGAACAAACATTGATGAAATCGATGAACACAGATGGAGGTATTTCTCAAGGAAGAAGTACGAAAGAAAGTGTATGAATGGGTTGACGGAATGCATGCAATGAATACTGTGTGCGATGGATTGAAAGTTCTTGCTAATGATCGAATGGACACAACAGATCAGCATGTAGATGGATGCTGAAGATATTAAAAAACTTCTTGAGTGGTTTTCATCACATGATCCTTTTCCCGAAATTAACAAAATCTTATCTATTGCTACTGGAGTCGTCGGTGATAATAAGATTAATTGCCATAAAGCTTGTAAAGTTGGGATTGCTTCCATGTCTAAAATAACAGGTCAAACATTCAATAATATTAGATTAAAACGCTTTCAAAAAGTACCTATAGACCCTGTATTATTATTTCAACGCATGAGTATCACTAAGACGTTCGAGGATGAAATTAAAAATTTTTTGAGTATGAATTAGCCCCTTACCCGTTATCATTCTTCGATGCAGCTGGAATGCGCAAAACGCAAAAGTCATCCATTTGCAATTGCTTTCAATCATTCAATGCTGAGGTTGATCGTACAAACGTTGATCATGTAGAACGTGACTCCTTCAACTTTTAGAATCGTGATATCTCAGGAGTGGTGATTCTTAGAAAAGATCTATAATTTTTGTCTGGGCTACTTTTTTGATAAAACTTACCCTTTTCGAAAAAAATATCAAAAAACCTCAAATCTTGACATTTGACCACGAATAACAGAAGAAAAAAAAATGTTTATACTGAACAAAAATGCAGTTGCAGTGGCAGTGGCAGGGTGGGGTGAACTTCTCCTGTTCTCCATTCCTATGGATCCGCCAATGATAATATAAATATTAGTCCAACGAATTAGTCTTCCACATGGATCAAAGCAAATTAATTTCAAGGAAAAAGTACCGCTCAAATAGTGATCGAAAATGAAAATCCATATTTCGATATATCAGCGGGTATGGGGTTGTAATCAGGGTATCAACCAACCAGCGAAGATTTCATTAATAACGATTATGAGTAAAAAATGAAATAAAAAAAAAAACAAGAAAAAACGTTAACTTCGGTTGAACCGAAGCTCTAATACAATTCACACGAAACTTTAAATAGTACTGTAATACATAAGAGTGGGGGTTTAAATAGGGGGTGGTACACGGTCACTAGTAGATGTGTAAGATGCCGCCATATCGAATTTCAAGTTGATATTGACGTTTTCCATACAAATGCATAAAAGTGAACTGTTGGTTTATATGGGACTACCTCAAAAAGTGGGCGGGATACGCCCCTTTGTATATGTATATGAAGCGGTTGTCCATTAAAATTCACAAAATTAAATTGCAAGCTAATATTGGTCTAAATGAAGGATTTTTTCATAAAAAACTCAAAATTGCACGGTGGGTTTGTATGGGGGCTACCTCAAAAAGTGGGCGGGCCACGCCCAATTGTCTATGTATGTTTAGCGGCTGTCCCTTAAAAGGCACCATATCGCATTTCAACCTAATATTGACTTTAATAAAGAAGTTTTCTTACAAAAAGTCAAAAGTGGGCAGTAGGTTTGTATGGGAGCTATTCCTAATAGTGGGCGTGGCAGGTCAATCTTGATACTCTATTAAACTACAATAAAAATAAATATATTGCAAAATTTCAACTGGATAGCATAAAAATTATTCCCCAAAAAATGCGCAACAACATACAGACGGACGGACAGACAGGCGGGCAGACGGACATGTCTAGATCGATTCGTCTCGTCGAACTGATCAAGAATATATATACTTTATGGGGTCTACGATGGCTCCTTTAATGCGTTACAAACTTTCAGACAAACTGATAATACCATTTCTCACTATGTGTGAATGGTATAAAAATTTATAACTTATAAAAAAATAGGATTATTCGGAATTTACTTAAAAAAATTGCAGCATACTGCAGCAGATTTGCAATTATTTTGTAAACTGTTTCTTTAAAATATTTAAACTAGAAATTATTTATTATTCATTATTATTATGCTGCTAGATGAGAGACTAATTTGTCTGCTTTTACCAAATAAATCCGCCGAAATTTGTTGAACTTCCATCATGAAAAATTCATTTTCATTCATTTTGAATTTGAAATATTGTATTGATTAACCTGTGTAATGACGGCGACATGTAATAAAGGTTTTCCCAACTTTTCATATTTATGTATCTACGGATTGTGTTTTCTGTTGCCCAAACAATTTTCGTATTTAGATTACTAAGCCTTAATTTTTTCGGCAAATCACGTAGGCAACAACTCACGCAAACACACACACAGACACACACTTATACAATCACCATAAATACTTTTGTATATAAAGGCACACGGATAAAACATATCACACATCCAAATCACATACGACACAGGTCGCACACAGAAGGCATTAATTTCCACCGACTTTGCTCATTAGGGAAATGATTAATGAAAACTAATGTGTTAAATACGTGTTACAACAACAACAACAACAACGGCAGCAACAACAACAATAACAGAAAAAAATTTCAGATATATTTGATTGATTTTTATTTTTTCGTCTTTTATACCCGGGCAATTGTTAATTTCAATGATTAGAACATTTTTCCAACTTATTTTTGGGTGTAGAATTTAGCGGAATTAAATTTATTAAAAATGTTGTACATCATTCTATAAAATGTAATGAGTACGGAAATACGTGTCCAATAAAACGGAAGCGATCAACCGAATGACACGGCAACTTTATTAATCTATAAAATTTCTATTTGCGTGTCATGCACCGTCAAAGAGTGTTGGTACACATACTTGTAGAAGAATTTCAGTCCTGCAGCATTTTGAGCTGGCAAATAAAATCGAATGCAAACTTCAGTCATCAATAAAATGAAGTCAACTTGAAGTACAAAATGAATAAAATTTCAAAAACACAAAATTTGCTTTTCATAAATCGCGTTTAACATTTTCAGTTGACTGGCTTAGCTAATTAATCGCTTGAAAATCGAAATCATTCTGGGCAGACTATAGGACTGGTTTATAGCAACGACATGGAGATACACTTATGGGCAAACTGCTAGGCTGTAAATGAGTAATATTGTAGATTGTGCTCTGCCACCAGTCAAGCGTTTCACTTTTCACGTTTTCCTTTTCATACACTGTACACATAGAGTAAAAGGGTATATTAAGTTTGTGCAAATGTATGTAACAGGCAGAAGGAGACATGGTAGACTTCATAAGGTATATATATATATATATATATTCTTGGTCAGCAACGGAAATTGTGTCGATATGGCGAACTCCGTGATTCTGTCTATCTGTCTGTCTGTCTGTCCGTCTGGATGTATGAGACAATAGATCTCAGGACCTATAGGAGCCAAAGATGACCACAACGCCCACAATACGCCCATTTGAGCCGCATATGCACACTTTCTAAGGCCGCATAGTCATCTGTCCGTCTGGCCTTTTGTATCAACAACGAGTTCTTGTAGACTATAAGAGATATAGACTTCAAGTTTGGATATTTCGACTCTGCTATTCACTCTTCATATAAAGTGTATTAAATAAACGTACTAACTTCACTATAAGGACTAGCCCTCATATAAACCAGCTTTCATTTATGGGATATCATATGACAATTCTTTTGTTTTCATTATTAAATTGATGTATATTACGTCAATCCTGTTAAACTATCCCTTATAGGTTATAGAATGTTAGCCCTATACAAATCTATGGTTAAAAAAAAGCAAATTAAACAAGCAACAGAGTATCTGAAGGTCGAGCAAACACGATAGCAGCATTTTTTTTTTTTTTTAATTTTTTCTAGATTTTTAGAGATTCATCGTTTCTAATCTATGTAACATGCCCTTCGATTAGATTAGTCAGATAGACTTTACTTTTGATGATATTGCTGTTGTTGTTGTTGTTTTTGCTCCTGCTATATTTGCTGATTTTGCGTTGCTACAAATTTAACACTTGACTGGATTTTAGAGCAACAAATGTACACAGTGTATTAGCCAGTCAGCAGAGTAGGGACAGAGTGTTGAGAACTTTGTTGAGTAGACAATTTCACAGCATGTAGCCGGGGTTTGCTTTCTTCCTGTTTATAATCAAATTAAAGTGCCTAGGATAAACTGGGATAAACATCTATAAAAATACAGGCATATAATTAATGAGCAATAAACTTCAAATATTGTTTGTTGATTTTATATGAGCATTTCAAATTTTTCTTTATTACTGTCATGAACAAAATTTTTATAATATGCTTTAAATAAAATTAACTGAAAGGCAAACAATGAACCTCAGTGGAACCGAAGCTTCGATATATGTATTTCACACTATGTTATTAGTAGATATATAAAATTAAAAAAAAACGAGAAAATTCTGACGATTTTAGATGGGATACAGGATTGTGGAAAATTTTGTTGCGCATGAAATTAGACAAAAATTGAAAAGAATTTAATTGTAATTCAAAGAAATTTTGGTCCACGCAGGTGTTGAACCCACGTCGTCTGAAATGCTATGAAGCACACTAATAGTTGATTGTCGGAAAAGGCTCTGACGAACACACTGACAGACAGACAGACAGACAGACAGACAGACAGACTGAGAATACTATCTTCATTCTTCTTGTCGTGCTAATTACAAATATACTTATATACTTTATGGGCTTTCTGATGCTTCCTTTAGACTCTGTGTGAAGAGTATAAATAGAGCATTTACTGTCATATTCTTTATAAGTCATGTAATGTAGGTATTATATTTATATTTTTATTATATAAACCATAGTTTTAACGTCTTGTTCTGGTTTCATGTTGATTCTTCCGATAATAGGCTTATGGTAAATCTAGACTAGACTCTACTGCAATGTATGGTTTTTGTATTGATTTGGTCAGGAACAAAGCAATTACATTCGGTATTTTGCTTCTATCGCTAGGCCAGTAAGTTGGTTCACTAACATGAGAAGTGTTCTTAAGTTGCATCTCAGCGTAATCAGTCGGGAGAACTTTTGCATCTTTTTAGAATCATAGTCACCACCAGCAATGAACTTAGCACCTACTGAGACTAAGTGCATTGCTGGTTTACATCAAATATTGGAATGATCAGTTCACCCAGTCCAGAGATTAATGAAAGTATCAATATTTAGTTAGTTGTCTGCAACGCCCAATTATTTTTTATTATGTGTCCTTTAGATTCTAGCTACAAAATAGTTACATTTTCTATTTTCATTTGCATACCCATGAAACAGTGGACACTTAAAAAATTCTAGGACAAACTAAAAAAATACAACGGTATAATTTTCTGTTCAATCGTAATCAATTTCTGTTGTTTTCGATCATACCAATCCATTGCCATTGGTGTATGACTCAGGAAATTGGATTATAAAGTTACGACCTGAAAATATAAAAATGAATGAGGAACATATCAACGGTGGATGAAAAGATAAGAATGAACGTATGGACAAAATGGAATCTTTCCAATGCACCGCTAGTATAGAATTATACTTAACGAAGCGAAAGTCAGACGTCCCACGTAGGTTCTGACGCATTACCTAGACGCTCATCAATGGGGCATGATTGGTTCGATTAGCACGAAAAGTTCCAAAAACGAAGAATGCACCATTTGACAAACGAGTCCATAGTTTGTGACTTGTAAAAAGTTGTCAAAAATAACAGTGTGCTTTTCGTGGTCTTCGGTATACGACAGATGCGATAGGACAACCTTTTCTCCCAGTCTGAAACCTATGTCCTCCTGTTCTGAAACAAATTGGTTTTCCCTTGATGAACTTTTTGAATTTTGAATTGAAGGATATCAACGGCGTCCGCATTCTTGCCAAAGTTCTCTTCTCCATCACTATCACTATTTGGTGATTATTCAACCTTTGTCTTGTTTATTTTACTTGTGTATCAAATCTGAACAAAATGGTACGAGCCGATCTATGGCCAGGCTTGAATGGGTTAAGTGAAACACACCCACCTGATGAGTTAGATACATCTTAATAATTATTTTGAAGAAGTGTTGTAGTATTTAATGGTCATTTTGGATATTCATAATTTTATTTGAATGCTCTTGAATTCAAATTGAAGTCGTTATAAATTTAAATATTAAAATGTGCTAATTTTAGACAAATTACGTTTGATTAAGAATAAGAGATAAGAGGTAATGGTTAGTTCAATTGTCAAAATTACAGTTCAACAGTGGTGAGTAAGAGAGGCTCGTGAATATTCAAAGAGTTCATTTCCGTCCTTTTCTCATTGGACTCTCAAGCAGTGAACACTGGCGCTCCACGCAATTTCTTTTTAATTTAAGCATCAGTCAAATAAATGACTGATTAAAATATGTTAATCACTATTCAATGATTTGGCAGTGCATTCCTATATTTATTGTATTTAAATATACACATATGTACATATGTAAAGCAAAGCCCAGAAAACAGATGTGGCGCGTGCGCTCAGTTATTCTGCTAAAAAGGTAATTTGCTTTAATAAAACAACAATAGTTTTTCATACATATTAGTTATTATGTCATACATACTGTTTGTAGATTGATCGAGAGAGAGAGAGAGAGAGAGCAGTTCAAGCAGTGTTTAGGAATATTTCCACTCGCTTGTGCGCTACATAGCAGTTGAGTGGTACATTAGATCATACCACATGGCCCCCGCCGAAGAGCACCAAACTCGTGATGGCAATTAAATGTACAAGAGTAGGTGGAAGGTCAGGAAAAAGGTAAGAATCTTCTATTATAGGCAGAGAGAGTGGTTATTAGTACATATTTTCTTTGTCTCTATTTTTTTTTTTTTTTTTGTTAAAGGCAGGGGCTATAAACGTCAAAGCGAAGATAAATGGAACGGTGAATCCCCAAAGTTTGGTTGGAGGGGACGCAGAAGAGGAACGCCATTATAGCAAATGCGCTCACACTCCACTCCACTCCACTCTAATTCCGATTTAAATCAGACAACGAAATGTTTAACTCCAGTATAACTTAAGTGAGGCTATTAAACGTCGCGTTTAATTATTGTGACATTTAAATGGCGCTTCTAAACTTTTTGTTTAACTTCAGTGCTAAACTAATTCAGGCTGTGTGAATGAGGTCTTATACGTTTAAAGTGTGGTTATAATGTAACTCCATGATCAGTGCATACATAATTTTAATGCAATAAAAAAAAAAAAAAAATATGCAAGGCAAATTGTTACCATTCTTCCATTCCAATGAACT